>CP139509.1:489667393-490267393 GCA_021014915.2 Artemisia tridentata subsp. tridentata | reverse complement strand
CACATGTCTCTGCTGCTGACTCTACCAACACCAACACCATCAGTGATGCTGCTATTTGTGCTTATTTGGCTGAACTTACTACAAGTACTTCAGTTATGCCTCAAGATCTGGATGAACTTGATCCTGATGATGTTGAAGAGATTGATATGCAATGGCAGTTTGCAATGCTAACTATGAGGGCAAGAAGGTTTCTTAAAAGAACTGGTAAAGAGATGAAGTTCAGAAGGAACAAGAATGTGGGATTTGACAAATCAAAGGCTGAATGTTTTAACTGTCGAAAGAAGGGACACTTTGCAAGAGAGTGCCTCCCAAAAAGAAACAATGAGAATGTCAAGAAGTCTACTGATGAAGAGCCAAATCCTACTACTGCTATGGTGTCATGTGATGGGTTAGGAGATTATGACTGGAGTGATCATGCTGATGATGGTCCAAATTGTGCATTGATAGCTGAAGAGGAACCTCAAGTACAACATTTTGCTCTCATGGCCTACTCTTCCTCTGGATCAGACTCTGAGGTATCCAATGAATCATCTTGTTCTTTTAAATCATGTTCTAATACAATTGAAATACTTAAGTCTAGCAATGGAAACCTTAAAATGGAGAATGAAACACTTAAGCTAGACAATCTTAGTTATGAATATGGTTTAAAGAATTTAGAAGAGAAGCTTGAATTTTATAAAAAGGCTGAAATTGAATATCTTGATAAGATCACTATTCTAGAAAATGAACTTATTAAGAAAGATTGTGAGATTAAGGTTCTTATGGAGAAAGTAGAAGAGGCTGAAAAGGCTAAAGATTCAGCTATTAGTGAGACTGAAAAACATATTGTTAGGGTGGAAAAACAACAATTTGCCACTGACATTCTTAGTAAACCAATAGGTAGGCACTTTGCTGACTCAGGAAGTGGTCTAGGATATAATGCCGTTGCTCCACCTAAGAAACTTAGTGCAAATGCCCCTCCTACTAGGACATTGTCTTTCATATCTGAGTCTGAGGTCAAACCTGTAGGTGAAACTAGTTGATGAACTCAAATAAGTACATTTTATTACTATCATTTATCCTATTAATTTGACTTGTTTTACTATATTATGTATGAGGATTGATACTTAATCGTTTACTTTTGTAATTCTCAGGTAAAAACAAGCATTTGGTGAAACTTAGCGATTTTGGACTAATAATGGAGCAAAACGTGCATAAAGTGAAAGTCTACTGACATGGACAAGATCAAGTCAATTCTGCTCCAGATGCGCCGCATCTCACTCTCGACATGCGCCGCATCTCTATCAAGATATCACCAGATACGATCCAAGATACAAGAGGACATGCGCCGCATCTAATCATGGAGTTACGCCGCATCTTCTGGCGGTGTACGAATATTCCTGAATATTATAATCTTGGACCCCACGCGAAGTTAAGTACATGCGCCGCATCTTCCCTCAGACAGAAACTATAAATACCCCGTAGACCAGACGAATTACAAGGTCCGGAAAACCTAAAACCGAAGACCGAACAGGAGGAACAAAGGACGAATTCAGTCAAGGAGGCAGCACAAGACACACCCAAATCAAAGATACAAGAGCTGTAAGAAGGTGCTGCATGTGTTTAATTCATTAAGTAGTTTTGTTTTATTGTGTTAGCAAACTTTAATTCATCAGGATTGGTGGCTTGTGTAATGTGACAACGAAAGATTGCACTCCCTTTAATACTTGCTTTCCCATCAATTAAAGTTTATATGTTGATGTCTTTGGTTACTACTTATTAGTGCATTGATAACCTCTGTGTTTATTAGTGGCTTGCGGGCATTTGACTGCGGGACATAATGTGGCTCCCACGGTTATTACTAAATTGATCACTTAGGAATAACTTTTAGACATAAGTAATCATTAAGGGTTTACTCGCCGATAAGATTAGGACCAACGAGAAAGGGTTAACTACATACACTTCATATAAAGCTATCAATAAAACAAGTGACAATCTACTTAATCATAAGGACAGCCCTCTTATTGTCTCAAGTATTTATCTGTGTACGTGTGTGCTACTTGCTGATTCGTGCCTATTGGTTTATTTTATTATTTAATTGCAACAAATCGTGTCAGTCTCTCAGGCTGAAACCCCCTTGCGTTAGGATATTAAAATACTGATTAGAATAACTAGATAATACGTTCCACTCTTAGTGATCGACACTCTACTTACCATTATCTTCATACTGACCGGGTACACTGCTCGTTAAGTGTGTGTGTTATTGATAAGTCGGCTAAATATAAATTTAAAACTTGAGTAGGCATTAAAACTGCTAAACCGCAACGACACATCACGCGCATCAAGTTTTTGGCGCCGATGCCGGGGAGTGAATTGTTATTATCTGTTAATTTGATTAGTATTTTAATTAGGTTTTTCTTTTTATTAGATTAATTGCATCATTGTACTATTTTGCATATTTGTTGTATTGTGTGTTAATTGTTTTCTTTTATTTTTGTGTGTTTATTTTCGTTGTGTGTTTTATTTGTTTTTTTTTATTTTTCGTATTTTTCTGTTCTGCTATCGTTGTACTGTGCTAAATCAAACGATACGGCGCATCTGATCTCTCAGATACGGCGTATTGCGTTTAATTTTTTTTAAAAAAAATACAACGCGTTTAATTAATTCGATACGACGCATCTTTTCCCCAAGATACGGCGTATCTGTTTTTAATAAGAAAATTTTTCTAAGCGATAACGCCATACGACGCATCTGCTTTAGCAGATACGGCGTATCTATTATTTTAATTAAAAACAGTTTGCGAATTATTAAACAGATACGGCGTATCGATCTCTGTCGATACGGCGCATCTTTCTGAATCAAAAATCTTTTATTTTTAAAACGTAACGAAAATACGGCGCATTAACTTTTGTTAATACGACGAATATAATTTGATAAATATAGTTGATTTTTGATATTTACTTTGATCGGTCCGCTACTCTCGTGTGCAAGTTGTTTATTTTCAGGATAAATGATGACTCGAGCATCACCAAGAAGGATTACATTCTGAACCAAACCAAGAGACGCTAGCTGAAGTGACCGAACATAAGACGACAAGAGTGGAGGAAAACTCAGTACTGGTAACATTGAACTTTTTAAATTCTTGAAATAGAATCCCAGGTAAACTCTACGATAATTCAACTGCCCTAAGGGAAGTCCTCTCCACTATAACCTCAGTTTTATTATCCACATTATACATCTGATTCAAATCGTAATCTTAATTACGCACGCTTAAAAACGATATTTGTTCCTAACCTCGGAATAAATCCTTATCCACTAAACAATAAGATTACAATTATTAATGAAACGTTTATGCCTATTGCTCTTATTTTGAATTCGTCTATATGATGTGCCGTTTAACCCAAATTTGATGTATAAGGAACTGTGTTGCGGAGGCCAAGGTACGTTCTTCATTTAAATTTCGTTAACTAACATAGAGATACGGCGGATCTAAATATCCAAAGCGCCGTATCCCTGACCAACTAGGACTTATTGACTAGTCAACGAAATTAAATAGATACGGCGCATCCCAATTTTCTAATACGGCGCATCGTGTCGCCCTATAAATACGACGGGAATGCGCCGCATAAACACACACAGTTAAGAACTTTCACGCACTAAAATCATACTCGAAATCCGATCATCTTTCTTAAATCCTCCTTTAATCCGATCTATAATCATTCACCCGATCATACAATTAAGGTAATTTATTCTATTTTGATTTAATTTCGTTTAATTATAAATTAGGGTTTATATGACCAATTCGATTAGGGCTTAAACGATATAGGGATATGATTAGAACTTGGCATTGATTATTTCCCCTAAGTTAATTTTAGAATTGGGCATCGAATTTGGCACTAATTAAATCGGACGAAAAATAGGGTTTTGGGTGATTGTTTTAAATTTTAGAGGGAAAGTGTGATAGAAGTTTTTGATAGGAACAATTCAGTAAATTTGGTCTGTGATATAATGCGGGAGTTTACGTCACGGATACGGATTCTTGAAAAACGTGCCTAACCCTTTATTTTATACTGATATGCTTTTAGATGCGGCGCATCTAGGTTGATTAATGCGGCGTAACGACCTATTTCAAAATTGATAAAATTCTAGATACGCCGTATTGATTAATCTAGATACGACGCATCTCAATACGCCGTATCTATTGTCTTGCACCGCATCTCTTATACTTTATACAGATACGCCGCACTGATTAAATCAGATGCGCCGTATCTACCTATTTTGCAGACTGTTTACTGACTGTGAATATCTATTTCAGATGGCATTACCAGAGGTCACACTAAGGCATCAGTGGCTACAATTTGAGAACATGGGACTTACTCCTGCCGCTCTAGAGGATTACTTGCATAGGCTTGACTCGATTTACTTCAAGAAAATATTCAGAGTCCAGGTTTTGAATTTTGACGATGTGGGATTGATCGGTGGTGGACATGCAGCTGCTAGTTTACAGCATCGGATGGAGATGGTAGTTGTTGGAGACGATGAGGAGGCGGTGTTTAGGTCTAGTGCTTGGGAGAGACTATTTAGGATTGACGAGCCTCTGATTCGGGAGTTTATGCTGGAGTTCTTTAGCACGATTCATTACAGGGAGACGGATATGGAGATTGATACAGCTGACACACTGGTGTTTAGGTTAGGAGGTGTGCATAGGCAGATGTCGATGGGGCAGTTTATTTTGGCCATGGGGCTACACACTGAGGAGGAGCTTGGATCTGCTGGGTTTGCCAGGTATTGGGCTGAGAGTTTACGGGTTGTCCCTGACAGAGGGGTATTCAGTGACTACTGGGTTAGGATTTCTTCGATGGGTGACATCGTTACTTCCACCCCATCCTACACATTGATCAGAGAGCCGATGAGGCGGCTATGCCACCGTTTGATTGCACTCACCATCGCTGGGAGGGGTCAGTCACCTGAGAAGGTGACCACTCTGGACCTCTTCCTCTTGAGGAGTATGGATGAGGGGATGTCGGTGAACATCCCCCACTTTTTAGCGCACTACCTCCACCGATCTGCTGCAGGTAGAGATCGGAGGAGCCAGATGACTGGCGGGCATTTTGTTTCGAGGCTGGCCCGCCATTTTGGAGTTATTGGAGCAGAGATCCCAGCGGGGCTGGAGGTTATTGTGGCCCGTCTCCCGGTTATCGATAGGGACTATTTGGTTAGACTCGGGATCTGCCAGGTGGCTGCGGGAGGCCACTTTTGGGCAGCATTAGGGCCCGCCAGAGCTGCAGGGCCAGAGGCGGAGCAGGGAGGACCTCAGGAACCTCCGGCTGCTGCTCCTGCCGACGAGGAGGTGCCACAGGCACCAGTACCCCCACGCACCATTGGTCAGAGACTTGAGGCAGTCGAGGGAGAGTTGAGAGCCCTGAGGAGAGACTCAGAGTGGGTGGTCATGAGTGTGAGCAGACTATTAGAGCAGCAGGGTATTACACACGTTCGTCCAGATGGTACCGAGGTTGCGGGAGTGACACGTACATACGAGCGCAGAGTCCGCCAGAGGACTGATGGAGCCAGCACTTCCGGGACCCATCCAGACGACCACACTCACCCATGACCTTACTCTCTTGATTTCATAGACATTGTTCCACACATTATTATTACTTTTTGGATTGTACTAATCGCTATTCTTATGTTTATACTTAATGTTTCAGTTTATATTTCTTGTTATGTTTGATGAAGACTGGAATTAAGTTCAGCATGAGAGTACGAGAGGACGTATGAGATTAGACCGTGGAACGAGTCATTTTACAACAGACTGTTAACAGTCTGTTTGGTTACTACATGCGCCGTATCTGCCTAAACAGATGCGACGCATCCTATCCTTTATTTTGTTTTATTTTCAGTCCAGGCCGCACGAGGATACGGCGCATCTCAATTCTGAGATGCGACGCATCTCCTGCAATGGTCATATCTTATTTTATTTTTCTGCATTTTTATTTTTTCGACTTTAAAACTATTTATCAGTTTATTTTAATGCGGCGCATCCCTGGTTAAGGATGCGGCGCATCTTTATTCTGATCCGTATTAATTCCAGGCTCGATACGGCGTATCTTCTTCAATAAGATACGGCGCATCGACTGACCTGATGATTTTTCAGTTTTAATTTTTAAGTTTTATTTTTCCTAACTACTAATGTATTATGCAAGTTTGAACCTTTCTTATCTTAGGTGTGTTTTAAAGTATTGGTGGTATTATAGTTTCCTGGATTTCCTGTGGATACATCAAGTATGAAGCTTTAACGTTCTAATCCACAAGAAGTTGATTTTTGCTCTAATACTAATGGAGGATCATACCGAGCAAATCTCAGGGGAGTTTTTCTGTTCTAATTCTTTTATTTTCCAGTTTTTAACATTTTATACAAACAACGAGGACGTTGTTTAACTTAAGTGGGGGGATTGGAGAATTAGAACACTTAACAATTACTTGTCCTAAACTTTTTCAAAAATTATGCTTAAAATGTGCTTAATATATCAAACTTAAAAATTTTTTTAGCATGTTTTTGTTTAAGATCTAAGTTGCATAGCTGCACACATGACGTTATTTTCAAAAATTGTGATTTTTCAAAATTCACAAATCTATGAGTGTGCCGGTGACTTGTAAACTTTAGAACTTGGCTTGTATACTATTCGAGACCACCATAATGAGTATTATTTATATAATTGGAATGACTTGTCTAAATTGGTAAAATTCTAGGATTACACCCAAATAGCCTTTATATGTTATGTGTTATTAACTAACTACACCGGTTAGTTAACCCCCGTATAAAACCTTTTGTTACTCTCATTTTTAGAGTAAGATACCCCTAGAAAAACACTCAGAGCCATTCCTTTCGTTTCTTACACCTATGTTTAAAATGTTTCGTTACACCCTTACACCTTAGCCTACCCTGTAGATTAGAATCCGTGGTTGGTTAATTGCTATAGGCAAAGTGTGTTTCCTTACATTACCTGTGTTCGTGTGCGTAATTCATTATCTTTGGTTAGGTCGGGAAATTGCACAATGCAATTGGAGTGAAAGTAAATATTGTATATTTTGGAGTTTATTTTTCGTGTGTTTACTACTTTCACTATTACCGTTATTTCTGAAAGTATGATAAAAATTATCCGGAAAGAAAGTTATAGTGATGTGGTGAAATTTTACACATCTTTAGTTAAAAAAAAAAAAAAAAAAAAAAAAAAAAAAAAAAATCGAAAAAATAAGAAAAGAAAAAGAAAGAAAGAAAAGTTGGAAGTTAGTTTTAACCAACTTATGTAAAGTTATGTAAGTGGTCGATATCACCACTATTTGTTGTACTATATCTATGGATTGAATGGGAATTGGCAATTATGGGAACGCCAATTAAGGTTTATTCTTTGATTAAGATTTTGTTGAGTATAATTCGTGTCTACCTAAAGCGTGTGTTTCAAGTGTTAAAGCGTGAGTTATTTGATGATATGAGTCTTATTCATGGGATGGTTGGGATAGTGATTAACCACACTTAGGATTTTAATTTATTTGTTTTGTTTATTTTTATTTTTACACCAATTTATATCCCAAATGTTATCCATACCCTTTATTATTCTTTATCCAACCGAACCTTTGATTTATTGAGATTAGGGATTTGAGCAATCTTAAGTATCGTAGTCGTGGATTCGGCTATGTATTTATGATTTTGTCGCCCTTTTTGATATATTATTATTGGTGAAGTTTGGACCTATCTTTAGCCTATTCGAGTTAAGGATTTGAGCAATTGCAAGTATCGTGTTCGTGGATTCGGTCATGTATTTGTGATTTTGTCGCCTTTTCTGGAATTTGAGATCGATAGTGATTAAGAATAATTAACCCTTAAGCCTAAAAACCCTTTTTTACCGCTTTAGACTTGTTATTCCTTAGCTTTAGTGGTGGAGATGTGTATACTTGCCAAGCTTATGATAGAATATTCGTCGCGACTGGACAGTTAAACGATTAGATTTGATTTTATCGACTTATTTTATTATACTTCTAATTCGTTAAGTGTTTAGTTGTGTGATTATGAAATAAACGAATACATGCTTAAATATAAAAATAAATCCTAACATTTTTTAGGATACATTTTCATAACTGAAATTCTAAGGTTTACTTGGGGACAAGTAAAGTTCAAGTGGGGGGATATTTGATGAACTCAAATAAGTACATTTTATTACTATCATTTATCCTATTAATTTGACTTGTTTTACTATATTATGTATGAGGATTGATACTTAATCGTTTACTTTTGTAATTCTCAGGTAAAAACAAGCATTTGGTGAAACTTAGCGATTTTGGACTAATAATGGAGCAAAACGTGCATAAAGTGAAAGTCTACTGACATGGACAAGATCAAGTCAATTCTGCTCCAGATGCGCCGCATCTCACTCTCGACATGCGCCGCATCTCTATCAAGATATCACCAGATACGATCCAAGATACAAGAGGACATGCGCCGCATCTAATCATGGAGTTACGCCGCATCTTCTGGCGGTGTACGAATATTCCTGAATATTATAATCTTGGACCCCACGCGAAGTTAAGTACATGCGCCGCATCTACTTAGTAGATGCGCCGCATCTTCCCTCAGACAGAAACTATAAATACCCCGTAGACCAGACGAATTACAAGGGCCGGAAAACCTAAAACCGAAGACCAAACAGGAGGAACAAAGGACGAATTCAGTCAAGGAGGCAGCACAAGACACACCCAAATCAAAGATACAAGAGCTGTAAGAAGGTGCTGCATGTGTTTAATTCATTAAGTAGTTTTGTTTTATTGTGTTAGCAAACTTTAATTCATCAGGATTGGTGGCTTGTGTAATGTGACAACGAAAGATTGCACTCCCTTTAATACTTGCTTTCCCATCAATTAAAGTTTATATGATGATGTCTTTGGTTACTACTTATTAGTGCATTGATAACCTCTGTGTTTATTAGTGGCTTGCGGGCATTTGACTGCGGGACATAATGTGGCTCCCACGGTTATTACTAAATTGATCACTTAGGAATAACTTTTAGACATAAGTAATCATTAAGGGTTTACTCGCCGATAAGATTAGGACCAACGAGAAAGGGTTAACTACATACACTTCATATAAAGCTATCAATAAAACAAGTGACAATCTACTTAATCATAAGGACAGCCCTCTTATTGTCTCAAGTATTTATCTGTGTACGTGTGTGCTACTTGCTGATTCGTGCCTATTGGTTTATTTTATTATTTAATTGCAACAAATCGTGTCAGTCTCTCAGGCTGAAACCCCCTTGCGTTAGGATATTAAAATACTGATTAGAATAACTAGATAATACGTTCCACTCTTAGTGATCGACACTCTACTTACCATTATCTTCATACTGACCGGGTACACTGCTCGTTAAGTGTGTGTGTTATTGATAAGTCGGCTAAATATAAATTTAAAACTTGAGTAGGCATTAAAACTGCTAAACCGCAACGACACATCACGCGCATCACTAGTGAAACTAAAGAAGAGTCACCTAAGGTTGAGAAAAAGTGGTCTGATCAACCTCTTATTGAAGATTAGGAGTCTGACAGTGATGATGAAGTTGTAGAATCTGATTCAACCCCTAAGAACAAAAAGGAAGAAATTCCTGCTGTTGTTGAATCAAAAGCATCCAAGGCTAAAAAGGTTGAGTTTGTTAAGCCTAAGCTAGGTAAAGGTATCTCTAGGAAAATGGCTGAGTATAATAACACACCTAGAGTATATCCTAAGAAAACCAATAACTTGCCTAGAGGAAACCAGAGAAATTGGAACAACCTAGTTTCACAAAGATTAGGTACAAATTTTCAATTACTTAAAAAGACATGTTATGGTTGTGGTAGTTTTGAACATCTGCAAGATGAGTGCAACTACTATCAGAAACCAATTTGGAATCAACATACAAGGGTGAACCATAGAAACTTTGCTAGAAAGACTCACCCACATCCCAAAAGAAACATGGTTCCCAAGGAAGTTTTGATGAGAGATGGTACTTCTAGAGTTATCTCTCCTATTGCACCAAAAGGGCCCATAAAGAAGGACATAGTTGATTCTGCTGTTAAGGCAAACTCTGCTGTTAAGGCAGACTCTGCTGTTTTGCCTAAAGTTGTTACTGATACAGTTGTAGGCAACCATTTTTATGCTGTTAAGGCCTCAGCTTGCTGGGTCTGGAAACCAAAAGTTAAAGTTATAGATCATGTTCTCAGACACAGCAGTGCACCAATGCAGTTGAAGAAATTTGACTACTTTGATGCACAAGGCAGATCCAAGTCAGTAATGGCTTGGGTCCCAAAGAGAAACTAATTCTCTTACTTTTTGTGCAGGGCAATCTACAAAAGGAGCTAAAGGACAAATGCATTTTTGATAGTGGATGCTCTTCACATATGACTGGAGACCAGAGCAATTTGGAAAATTTTGAAGCTTTGGATGGTGGATATGTTGCCTTTGGGAATGATCCTAAAGGAGGTAAAATTGTTGGTAAAGGCATCATCAGAACTGGAAAATTGGATTTTGAGAAAGTGTATTTAGTGAATGGATTAAAGTTCAATCTTTTTAGTGTCTCACAAATGTGTGACAGAAAGAATTTTGTTCTTTTTACAGACACTGAATGTCTTGTCTTATCTCCCGACTTTAAGATACCTGATGATAAATTAGTACTTCTTAAAGTCCCTAGAAATGACAACATATACAGTGTGGACATAAAGAACATTATTCCCAAAAGAGATTTAACTTGTCTGTTTGCCAAAGCCACTATTGATGAATCCAAACTATGGCACAGAAGGCTTGGACATTTGAACTACAAGGCTATCAACAAGTTGGTGAAAGGGAACTTGGTCAGAGGATTACCTTCAAAGGTTTTTGAGAATCCTGAAGTATGTGTTGCTTGTCAAATGGGAAAGCAACATAGAGCATCTTGTAAGTCCAAATTGGTGAATTCTATTACTGAACCTTTGTTTATGTTACATGTGGACCTGTTTGGACCTACTTATGTGAAAAGTTTGAACAAAAAGATGTATGGCTTAGTGGTCACTGATGATTTTAGTAGATTTACTTGGGTATTCTTCTTAGCTACTAAGGATGAGACACCTGGCATTCTTAAGGCTTTTATTACAAGGATAGAAAACCTTTTTAATCACAAAGTTAAGATCATCAGATGTGACAATGGAACTGAGTTTAAGAATCAAGTAATGAATCAGTTCTGTGAGGAAAAGGGGATAACTAGACAATTTAGTGTGGCTAGAACTCCTCAGCAAAATGGTGTTGCTGAGAGGAGAAATAGAACATTAATTGAGGCTGCTAGGACAATGTTGTCAGAGTCTAAGTTACCCACTATCTTTTGGGCTGAAGCAGTCAACACTGCTTGTTATGTGCAAAATAGAAGTAAGATAGTTAAGCCTCACAACAAGACCCCTTATGAGTTATTGCATGGTAGGAAACCACTGATAGATTTCTTTAGACCATTTGGGTGTCCTGTCACTATCTTAAACACCATTGACCACTTAGGCAAGTTTAGTGAGAAAGCAGACATAGGTTACTTTGTTGGATACTCCACTGAAAGTAAGGCTTTTAGGGTCTTCAATCAAAGGACTGGACATGTGGTGGAAAATTTGCATGTTAAAATTAGAGAAACCACACCTAATGTTGAAGGAAAAGGTCCTGAATGGATGTTTGATATTGATTCTTTAACCAAAAGTATGAATTATCAACCAGTCATTGCAGGTACTACTAACATGTCTGCAGGTACACAAAACTAACCCTAATGCAGGTACACAAGCTAAGAAGGATGGATCTGCAAAGGAGTTTGTTTTGATTGAAAAGTGGAAGTTTGATCAGTACTTCTCTCCAACAGATAAAGAGGGAAAGAGTTCAGATGATGATGCTATTCATAAGGAAGTACCAAAGGTTAATGCAGAAGGTGATGATGAACCTTCTCATGATGACAAGAATGATGATAAGGAAAGGAATGAAGAGTCAGAAATTGATGGGCAACAAGGGAATACACAAAGCAGCAGTTCTCTCAACTCTGCTGCCAGGCCAAAACACTCTGCTGTTAGGCCAAAACACTCTGTTGTTAGGTTTGGTAACTCTGCTGCTATGCCCAAGGACTCTACTGCTGATAAAGATGGTGATTCTTATGATGATTCTTCTGATGAGATGCCTGAATTAGAAGAAGTATATGTGGATACTGATGATGAAGTTGTTGATGTTTTTGGTGCTGAAGCTGATTTATCAAATTTGGAGACTGATATACCTGTTAGTCCCACTCCAACAACCAGAATCCACAAGATTCATCCAAAGGAGCAGATTATAGGTGATGTTCACTCTGCTGTGCAGACCAGAAGTAAATCAAAAGGGTTGAGTGATTTGCTTGATCAGGGATTGTTTGCTCAAACACTTAAGAAGAGGAATAGCCACAAGGATTTACAAAATTGTATGTTTGCCTGTTTCTTATCTCAAGAAGAACCCAAAACCATTCACAAGGCTATGAAAGATGAAAGTTGGGTTGAAGCTATGCAAGAGGAGTTGTTGCAGTTCAAGCTTCAAGAAGTCTGGACATTGGTGGATTTGCCTAATGGAAAAAGAGCAATTGGTACTAAATGGGTGTTCAGATGCAAAAGAGATGAAAGAGGCATAGTTATTAGAAACAAGGCTAGATTGGTGGCACAGGGATTCACTCAGGAAGAAGGAATTGATTATGATGAGGTATTTGCCCCAGTTGCAAGAATTGAGGCTATCAGACTATTTTTGGCATATGCTTCATACAAGAATTTTCCTGTGTATCAAATGGATGTGAAAAGTGCTTTCTTGTATGGAAAGATTCCTGAAGAGGTATATGTGATGCAACCACCTGGGTTTGAAGATCCTAAGTATCCTGATAGGGTCTACAGAGTGAAGAAAGCACTATATGGACTACATCAAGCTCCTAGAGCTTTGTATGACACCTTATCCAAGTATTTGCTGAATAATGGTTTTTGCAGAGGAACCATTGATAAAACATTGTTCATTAAGACAGACAAAAAGGATATCCTACTAGTTCAGGTTTATGTAGATGATATCATTTTTGGGTCTACAAATAAGGTGTTATGTGAAGGATTTGAAAAGCTTATGCACAACAGGTTTGAGATGAGTTCTATGGGGGAATTGACTTTCTTTTTAGGACTTCAAGTTAAGCAGAAATCAGATGGGATTTTTATTAGCCAAGACAAGTATGTGGCTGATATGTTGAAGAAATTTGGTTTCAATGATGTGAAAGCAGCTAAGACACCAATGGATAAAAACAAACCTTTGCTCAAGGATGAAGATGGGGTAGAGGTTGATGTACATCTGTATAGATCAATGATTGGTTCATTGATGTATCTGACTGCTTCAAGGCCAGATATCATGTTTTCTGTGTGTGCTTGTGCTAGATTTCAAGTGTCACCAAAAGTTTCACACTTGGAAGTGGTCAAAAGAATTTTTAGGTACCTAAAGGGTCAACCTAAATTGGGCCTTTGGTATCCTAATAATTCACCCTTTGACTTGATAGCATACTCAGATAGTGACTATGCTGGAGCTAGTTTGGATAGAAAGTCAACCACTGGAGGCTGTCAGTACCTTGGTCATAGGCTAATCTCATGGCAATGTAAGAAACAAACAGTAGTGGCTAACTCAACAACTGAAGCAGAATATGTTGCTGCTTCTAGCTGCTGTGGACAAGTGCTCTGGATTCAGAACCAACTGCTGGATTATGGGTACAATTTCATGAACACCAAAATTTATATTGACAACAACAGCACAATGTGTATTATCAAAAATCCTGTTTTTCATTCTAAAACAAAACACATAGAGATAAGACATCATTTTATTAGAGATTGTTATGAGAAAAAGTTAATTCAAGTGGTTAAAATACATACTGACAATAATGTTGCTGATCTACTTACCAAAAGTTTTGATATAAGTAGATTTCAATTTTTAGTTGCTAGTATTGGCATGATCAATCTTTAATCTTTAAACATCTTATCTCTGTATGTTTTTGTAAACTTTTGTAAGGATTTGTGCTGTTGTTTAGTCAACATCTGGTGTTTAGTCAAAATTTGCTGTTTCTTAAATTGTTTGCTGTTTAGTTGTTTGCTACTATGCTACTCTGCTGCTATTGTAGAATATACTTGCTTGTGTTTGTGGTTTTCTACTAACCTTTTGCAGATATACATGAATCCATAATCAAGTAAAGCAAGAAAAGAAAAAGTTCATTGATTTCAAATGCATAGTACAATATAAAGTTTTCATACATCATTGTTCAAAAGAAGCTTACAAGAAACTAAGACCCAAGGATTCACAACCTAAACACACCAATACTAAATCAAGCTTGTTCCTTTCCCTTTCAAACAAAGTCAGGCATGACCTTGCTGCGAGGTCCTCTAGTCCCCATGGCTTCCGACACTCGAGGACAGGGAAGTGCAAGTACCACTGGTCTTGGTGGTGGACTCTGTTGTTGACTTGTAGATGGAGCTTGTTTCCTCTCCGGCTTTTTCCTTGGCACAGGGACTTCCTGCTTCGTACTTGGCTTTGGACGAGGAGGATCAACACTCTTACCAAAAGCGGCTACAGCCTTCTCCATTTGTCTCTGAAGCTCAGCGGTCAAAGGATGTTGCGGAGGATCAATTTCCCAGGCACCTTGATAGTATGACATGGATTTTGGCCATTTTGCTGTTTCATCATCATCAGAATCTTCAAAGGAGGATGGTGTTGATGGAAGTGGGTCAGAATATTCTTCTTCGACAACTGCTTTGCCTTTTTGTTGTGCTGAAGATGAACTTGGTGGAAAGTAGTTTGCCCATCCTTGTGACGTATCTAATGAGGAATCGGATGAAATGTTGATGATTGGTGCTTTAGATGAACTCATGGTTATTTGATTTTGAATTAGGGTTTGTGAAATTGGGGATTTGTTAAGCGATTGAGGGATTTATAGAATTTAATGAGGAGTTAGTATTGTATTTAAGCTACTTGGGAATTAAATTTGGAGATTTTAGGAAAGTTGACTTTTGGTCAAACCTTTCATGACTCTGCTGTTGAGTTTGAAAGTAAAGGGGTGATATTGAAAATTTTGGCGCGTCTTAAAACCTAATTAGATCCAAACGGTCTCACACACCATTTCGATCTCATTAACTTTTAATTGCTCAAAATTACATTCGATTCTCTCACAAGAACATTAATTCATATCATTATATCCAAAACCCCCAACCTCCAAATGGCTCAACGAAAGTTTCCAGATGAGCATAATCAAATTGTGTTTCTTAGTAAGGTTTCAGCTGCTGAAGGATTTCATGAAGTTATGGATTTTCTTCGTGCATCTCGCTTAAGGTATGCACTAACAGTTGATCCACTCATTATTAAATCTCATATGCGTCAGTATTGGTCAACTGTTAAGCTAGACATACTTGATGGGGAGGAAAGGTTAATAGGAAGTGTTGATGGAGAGACTATTGTGGTTAGTGAGACAACTATTAAGAGAAGTCTTCGTCTCTCAGGTGTTCCAACACCCCCTCATCTTACACCAGAGGTTATTTTGTCTGAGCTTGAGAACATTGGGTATGAGAGGCCTGAAAATACTGGAACTTTTTATAAAGGTCTGCTTTGCCCACATTGGAAGTTTTTGTTGCATACTCTTCAACACTGCTTGTTTCCCAAAGTAGGTGGATGGAATGAGTTTAGTGCTCTTCAAGCCATGTCCTTAGTTTGTTTGGCTACTGGACAACCATTTGATTTTTCATCAATGATTTTTGAGGGTATGAAGAAGTTTGTTAAGAAGAAGTTTTATTTGTATCCAAGGTTTTTGCAGCTCATTATCAATAATCAACTAAGAGAACCCTTGGAACATACCCATATTGAGCCTAGTAGCAAAATGGCAATCAAGATGTTTGCTTTTCTGAAGAAACCTGGGAAAGGTTTTTCTGGTGCTATAACTCCCCTATCTCCACATATTTTGAATGTTGTGGCTGAAGTGAATGAGGATGAAGAGGCTGGAACTCCCACAGCTTCCCATCACACATCCTCTTCTACTAGTTTGAATGTGTCATCATCCCATGAACCCCAAAATACCCAATCACCTAGGACTTCACAACAAGAGGACATTGTGCAACCTCAGGCCAATGTCAGTATGGATGCAGATGAGGCTGGTACAGGTGATGTAGGTACCATGATGGAAGAGGCTGGCACTACTGTTTCCAACTTAGTAGTTGAACAGGACAGTGTTAACATAACTAAGACCTCAACCATGGCAACATCTCTTGTAGAAGGTTCTCATGAACCTAATACAACTGATGGTAACCCCAGCCAAATGGCTAATATGGGGGGCTCAGCTGTTCAACCTAAGGTTGAGACTGAGTTTGTGTCCAAAGATTCACCTCTCGGAGAAGGTAACACATCTCGAAGTGATGAGGACAGGGATGAAACACATGAATTGATGGACACTGATGTACATAATGACAATGCCTATGATACACCTCTCGGACCAGGTAACACAGGTCGAAGTGTTGAGGCTAGCATTGAACTTGAAACAGATGATTTGACGGTTAAAACCCCTGTACAAAATGCCAATTCCAGTGATCAACCTCTCGGGTCAGGTTACACAGACCGAAGTTGTGAGGATATCATGAAACAATTAAAAGAATTGACGGATACCTGTACAAAATTGTCAAAGGAGGTTCTTGGTCTTCGAAAGGAGCTAAAAACAGTCAAAGCTTCTCAGGGTGCTGAAATCAAAAGACTTAAGTTCCGGGTTACACATCTTGAGGGGATACTGAAGAAGAGTTCCAAACCATGTTCGGAAGAGGATGCTTCCAAACAGGGGAGGAATGAGCAGGATCAGGAGGTTATAATAGGTTCAGGGGAGGTTGTCAAAGAATCAGGTGAAAATGTTGCTGTTATTGGTGATAAGAGTGAAAAGATTGACTCTGCTGGAGCAGAACACTCTGCTGATGGGTTAAAGGACTCTGCTGTTGATACAGAGAAGAGTGCAGGAGAAAAGGACTCTACTGAATCAGATGATGAAAAGTTGACCTTAGCTCAAGTACTTTTGAACATTGGAACTAAAACACCCACACCATCACAACAACAACCTGCTGCTGAATCTACACATCATGATAAAGAAGCTGCTGAAGAACTTGAAAGGCAACTTCAAGAAAAGGACTTAGCTGATGAAAAAGCTCAGATTGCTCATGATGAGGAATATGCAAGGAGTGTGGCAGCTGATGAGGAAAGAAATATGTTTGAATTTATGGAAAGCTCCAAATCTAAAGAGGTTAATCAAGAAGAGTTCAATGAACAGTTGCAATATTTCTTAGATTCTGATATGATTGTAAGAGGTCAAGCTTTCTTGATAACGAAAGATGAGCAGTTGGATGCAAATGAAAAGACAGAAGAGATTGTGGAGTTTATACTCAGAAAGAATAGAGTAGCTACATGGGAAGAGCTAATTCTGAGAATTAAAGAAGGACAAAAGCATGGATTCAAACCAAAGTCATCTACAAAGAAAGCATTAGTTAATGATATGAAGTATTATTTGAGGAATGCAAGAAATTATCAGATGAAGGACTTCAAGGGAAAATCAGATGCCATAATTGAAAAGGAATTTTATGAAACCTATGCTAGGCTGAATTCAAGAAAAGGTTTCAAAACTGAAAAGAAGAAAAAGCCAGAAGTTATGGAATTTGATAATGTGAAAGCATCTGGAAGTGGAAGTGTTTTGGAGAATCAAGATGACAAGCAAACCATGGAGGTTGAGAGGGAAGAAGTTAAGAGTGTCATTGGTTATAAGAGGACTGGTACAAGAAGTAAGACCACAGCTAGAAAGAAAAGAAAAGTTCAAACTGAAGATTGTTGTAAGAACAAACAAGAAGAAGCTGATGCTATGAAAGCTATTATGGATTTCACAGTTCATAAACCACAACCAGTACCTAAACCACAGCCAGAACCTGAGATAATCAATGCTGTCCCCTTATCAACAAAATATCCAATTATATCTTATACTGCTGATGTGTTTGATGTCTGTGATGCTTCATGGGAGGTAATGAGATCTAATTTGAAATGTGAAAAATATGTTAGATTTGATCAGATGCTGGAGTACATGGATAGAGAGGATATTGTAAAACTCTGGGAACTTTACAAGGAAAGATATGGTGACAAGAAACCAGAGTCAGTGCCTGAAAGAGTACATTATCTTTGGCTGAGTAACATGTTTGAGCCTGATGCAATGTATACTGAATGGATAAAATTAAGAAGGTCAAAGAAAGTTGTTAAGTGGTACTTATATCAGTCATGTGGAGTACATGAACTGATTGGAGATGATGGACTTGGTCTTTACATGTTGATGGAAAAAGATTATCCTTTCTACAACAATGTTGATGTTCTCACTGATATGATGCAACCAGGAAAGTTGATGTTGCAAAGACCATTTGTATCAGATTATCAAGCAGGTGTGCTAATTGAGAAGTATAGAAAGATTCTGCAAGAGAAGAGTTCAAAACAGTAAAGTGTTTGGAAGCATCCTCCTAGTGATTAGCTGGGTTTAAAGGAAACTTGATGATTTTTGAAGAAAAATATCAAGTTTAGGGAAGGATTGTTGGGTCTAAAAATGCTGTTGTTCGAGAAATACACTAAGTATAACTCTGTTGATTAGTATAATGACTCTGCTGATTAGACTTAATACTCTGTTGTTTGTAACTCTGCTGGTTTGGAAGAATAAGCAAGGTGTAACTCTGCTGATAGCCCACGAAGACTTTGCTGCTAGACTAGTTACTCTGCTGCTTATTAGATATGTATAGTATGTTAAGGATAAGTATAGAAAAGATACGTAAAGATATTTTTCTTGTATAGAAAGTCTTGTAAACCGACTAGGACTCCTTACGCTATAAAAGGAGGATCTAGGGTAAAGTTAGGGATACGTATCATTATTGTTTTACACTTCAAGGTTTCTTGTAACCCTATTGCTATCGAGCAATCGTATTAATATATTGAAGTGTTGTTTGAGAAATCGTTTTGTGTTTAATTCTTCTTAAGATCAAATATTAAGTTCCGCATAATATTTGATATACAACTCAAGATCAGTTTCTATACCGATTGCTTTAGGTTTATCTAAAGTAATTAATAAGATCGTGAAGCTCAACTGGGATCAACAAATACTTAAATAGATAACAACAAACGACCATTTAGAGATTAGAGACTCAAAGGTGAGATCACTCCATGTAACGGCTTTCTTCTCGGCACATCCCAAACCAGTTGGTTTTAGGTGACCAGGCTTTTGACACCTCACAGAGAATAATACCGGAGCTTTCGGGGTCTTTGAAATCAACAATCTACTAAATTACCGTTTAACTTTTATGACAAAATTGACGAATCCTAGTTCAACTTCCGATTTAAACTTAAGAAAAAGCAAGTTTCCTACATTTATTCAACATATACATCTTTCGTAACATCAAAACTTATTGCATTTTGCAATATCATTCTATTTTCTTATTTTGCAATATCATTCCTTTTTTATTTCTTTTTTTTTCTTTTTTTTTTTACATTTTTTTTGTATAGGAAAATATGCTTTTTCAAAAATTAAAATAAAAAGTTGAACTCGGACTCTATATCAAAATTGTATAAAAATTTGTAACAAAACGATTTCTAATGTTCAAAAATTTGAAAACAACATTTTTTTTAGCTTTTGGGAGGAAAAACCACAAATTACACTAATGAGCCTTTAGGATAACCAACTAAACCTTGCTTAGCATCACAACTTATAATCAACTCTATCATTTCTCGTTCTTCGCAAATTTAAAATCTTTAATAAAAAGATCCGCGAATGCTTAGTAAAAAAGGTTAAGGGGACAAGCTAGAGCTCAACACGCCCGGTCAAGTCAAAATTTTATTCCTACTCTAACCATTGGAAAGTCAACAATGTGTCAAAACACTTATGATATTTTTGCAAAATTTTTTTAAATTTTCTCATTTTTTTGGATTTTTTTTCATTTTTTGGAGGAAAAACAGGGTTGCGAAATTATACGACACAATGCAAGGTAAAATCAAATCGAAAGATCACCCCCCTAGACTAAAACGAAACATTGTCCTCAATGTTTTAAAGGTAAGGGTCATCCTACGCAAATCTAAGGCCGTTTATGAATTATGCGAAATAAATAACGTTAGTCGATAAGATTAAGGATACCAGATTTCCTGTATGATGAGACTCGAGTGGAGATAGACAAAACCATGAGAACGAGAGTCTTCACATGTCGGGCAAAACCTGCACAAGACAACAAACACAAAACACAAGAAATGGAAGAGAGAACTCCTCACGTCACACATATTAGAAAGAAAATAGAAAGAAGATAGAAGGATAAGCATGGGGTGCCTCCCACGAAGCGCTTGTTTTTAATCGAGTCGTTAGCTTGACTCGCCCTGAATTCATTTGTTCTTGGGGAAGTATGTGGAAGAGAAAATCTCCATTGGACATTCATTCAAAATTTTTGGATAAACATTGAAGTTCTTGAAAGTTCCACTCCGGTGAGATACACCCGGCTCAAAAGAGAAATTATAAACGGTTATGCCGGGGTCAAAGATGGTATCCTCACTCCCGAACGAGTGAAGGAAAGGAGAAGTCACCGGATAGGTGAAGAAAGGGAGAAAGATCTTAATAACAATTATGATATAATTGTCATCATTATCAGATTTGTCATTTGAGCTTTTAAGGCCATGATCTAAAAGCACCTCAGGATGGAGATTTGGGATAGTGTCTTTAATAAGCAACTGCTCACTATAGATCACGTCTCCCCCCGATTCCTTAGAGTAATCATACTCCGGCGGAGATATGATGTGAGAGAGTTCATCGGCGAACTCCCCCAGACTAGAGGCACAATTAGTTGACGGATCATGACTCAGCAAAAATTCCAATTTTCTCAGATCTCACTCAAAATCGAAGTTTTTATCTTCATCTCCCGATGGGATTGGATCGATGCGAGTGAGTTCATCGGTGAACTCCTCAAGAAGATAATCACTCTTATGAAGTACGTCTTTGAGCTTAGGCTCAGGAAGGATATACGGAGGTGGGACATGTGTTGTACTTTGTATGCTAGAAGTTTGCACCTCGTCCATTATTGTCTTTGTATCTGACTCATCACTTTCCTTGTTATGAATATCAAAAATTTGATTGTCTGAAATTAGAGTAAATTCATAATCAAAATCAAACAAAGGATTTGTGATAGTCATATCGAATGTTTGGGAAGTAGAATCAGGAAGATCGAAAGGTTCCTCGGATACCATTGGGATTGGAACAAGGTCATCAATTTCCTTAAGAGGATTGATTTCGACTTCCTTGTCCCCCATTAAAAAGGTATCTGAAGGGTTTTCAATAAGAGGATTGATCTCTGAGTTCTCTTCTTCCTCCTCATCACTCTCTTCTGAGTAATATAAGTCAATAGGAGGATTTTTTTTCTAAGAATCATCTCCTTAAGACCGTTTATTTCAGTTTGAAAGTTCATGTTGAGTTGATTTTGAGCAATGATCATTTTAGTAATCAATTCAGCTCTAGTTAACTCGCTTTGAAGAAGGTGATGAGGGGTTGTGTATTGTGAAGGTTGGTCAAATCCGGATGGTGTCTGATTGTTATAAGGGTCGTGCTCATAGACAAGCGTGTCTCCCATTCGACAATCAAATTCCGGATGAGGAAAACTTCCACAATATTCAAAAGAATATGTTTCCATCTAATGGTGTGGAGGTTGGTTAAGGAAATTGGTTGTTTCATTGTAGGGATTTTGGTCATATACAAACCCGTTTCCCGAATTTACAATGCTACAACTGGGGCAATTTCCACCGTTCGGAGGACATCCACCCCATTCACAACCATAATGGTAAGATGAAGACATAAAGAAGAATTAAACTGGTAAAAGGAATGAGAAGATTATTTTTGGATTTTCATAATTTAGAAACATTTTTGAAAAACACAAAGGGAAAAAGGAAAATAATTTTGAAAAGAAAATCTTTTTGGGCTTTTTATAAGAAAATATTTACGAGAGAAAACGATAACTTCTCGGAAGAAGGGTCTTCAAAACACGCATCGACAAACGAGAATCAAGAAATTCACTTCAACCTTCCCCGGCAGCGGCGCCAAAAATTGATTCGCTAGAATCAACACGTAAATTTTCTCAAAGGATTGCACAGGAAATATGTAAACCCGAGTCGTTATCCCCAACGAAGGATTGAATGGAATTTGTGATTCGGTTCGTGATTACGTGTGATGAATAGTGAGAACAAAGAGATTTTGGATTTTTATGCTAAAATGCGTAAACATAAACTAGAAATGACTTATAAAGCAAGTTAAACGATAACCTAAAGAACGTGCAACTAAAAACGTAAAGGAAATCTAAAAACGCGTTTAAACCGGGAAATCCCGAGCCTAAAATGTGAAATCTAAGAAATATTAACTCTACGGGAGCCTATTTATTTTTACTAAGTTCTATTTAATAAAAGAAAATTAAAAAAAAAAAAAAAAAGAATTATATTTTTCTGAATTTTATTTAATTAACTATGAATTAAAAACTAAATTTAACTACTTAAATTATTAAAAATACAAAAATAATTTAGAAAAATCTGAATTTTTAACAGAAATTACTTTACACTATCAGAAATGTAAGAAAAATAAGATGGAGGAAAAAGCTAAACCTAATAAGCAGATATAAGCTAAACAACCACAATAAGCTAAAAATGAAACATGTATATAAATGAATTAAATGGTATCCCTTGGGCAGAAAAGACCCAAGGGCAGAGTTGGTAGTGAGTGTGTGTTTGTGAGGCTTGGCTAGGCTGGAGACCAGGGTTCGAATCCCTGGCTCGGCCTTTTTGATTATCTTTTTTTTTTTTTTTCTTTTTCTTTTTAAAATCTAAATAAGCACATGTAAATAAGCAATTTTTATAAAACAACATTTATTTAAAAACCACTAATAAGCCAGAAATAAGCAAAAGAAGTTACAACAGTGGGCAAATAAAGGGAATGAGAAAAAGCTATTAAGCATAAGGACTGTATAAGCTATTTAGATCTATAAAATAAGCTAAATTAAACTAATCTAAACTAAATGCTATCTGGACAAACTAAATTAAGCAGAATAAGCTATGACTAAAGGCAGATAAGCACTGATTAAACATCAAAAAGCAAATGAGAGTCTGCTAAGGTGCACATGGCAACTCAGTCCAATAAGGCATATTTGCAGCTTAAAAATAAGTAGTAAATGAGCCTTAGAAACTACAAAAGCTACATTTCCTAAAAATTCATATACCTAAAATCTTAAAAACAGAAAGCCAGACTAAAAGAAGTTTATTAAGAGCTTAAAAATGAGCTGGGCAAGGAGCTAATTGGGACTGATGCATGGTTAAGTGCAGGGCAGAAATCAGTCCTTAATGAGCAGTTTTATGCTTCTATTAAGCTTTTAATAAGTTATACTGAAGTTGGGACATTAAGGACAAGCTCAAATCAATTGACAAGCTAACACAAACTGAAGAGATTAAGCACTAACCTACATAAGCAGTCTACTGAATCAGACAAAAAAAAAATATGCAGACTGCATAAAATGGTCTGTGCAGACTAGATTTGCAAATTTTTTAACCAAGGCTTTAAGGGACTTTACTACTACTGAATATAAACTAAATGGGGATAAAAAACACTAAGACTTGGCATCAAATCAGCTTATAGCCACATTAAGCTAATTTGATGAGTAGGCACCTTTTAACTTCCAATATCTACTGAGAATCTATCAAATCCTACATTTAAGCTCAAAACTCAAAACAAATAGCTTATATCAGTGATTCTAATCAAGATCAAACTTAGGCCAAGTGCACATGAACAGTGTACACTAAATTTTGACCCGAAATAAGCTTATGCCAAACACTCCTTCTGGGACTGAGTTGGTATGTAAAAGCTACTAGGACCTAGTTTATGCTCAGATTCTGAGATACCACTGATTAACTAAATTACTTAAGCACTAAAAATCATTTTTCCATCACAAATAAGAGCTGAAATAAGCTACATCGTAATTAAGCTAAAATTGGCTTTTAAATGAGATTTTAAAGAAAATTTACATCAGATGTAGTTTAAACTACAAAAACAAGTAAAAGGCAATTTTAAACTAACAATAAGCAGATAAGAAATATAATAAGCTGGTAATAAACACTTACACAGTAAAAGTGACCCCGTTGACTTTTGTTGAATTTTTCCAAATTTTGCATTTAGAACAGAAATGAACTCTAATTTACTTGCATAAGCTTTAACAAGCTCAAATGAGCTTATTGGAGTACTGTTTTGAGCTTAAAACATAAATTGCACTTAAATTAAAAATTATGGGAATTTGAGATGTTATGAATTCAAAAGCAATACTGAAATTAAATTTAAAGATAAGTAAATTACAAACTGAATTGAAAGGTACAATTGAAGAATTATAAAACCCAATAAGATTATACTAAAAACATTGAATTCGACACTAATAAAAAACTACTAACTAACTAAAATCTACTACCTCTTTCTGTGTGAGTGGGGGTGCTTTTATATTCTTCCAAAAAGCTCCTTTGGTCTCTCAGGGAAAATCCCATCCCTCCAATTGCTTCATTCAATCTCAGCCGTAGAAAATGGTTTTGGCGGGAAAAATTGTTGAGTGGATTTCCAAGCTGGAAGATATCACGTGAAGATGGTACTTGAGAAGAAGCTAATTGGAGGGGGGGGAGGTGGAGTGTATCAGAGAAGAAGTAGGGTGTGGGTTTGTCAGGGAGAAGGTGAGAATGGTGGGATAGGCGGGAAAAAGGTTGAGGGTGAGGGTTGACTGGGTTATTTTGACCATGGTTTTTATTAACTAAAGGGTGGGTTGTGGGTTTTTATCCGGGTTAGATAAAAGGGATTGGGCTTTGAAAACAGTTGGGCTGGGAATAGGATGTGTTGGGTTGGGTTTTATTGTGAGTCTAGTTTGGTTTAGTTAGGATTAGTTTTGGAATTAGAATTAACTTTAGGGGCCAAAACTGCCATGTTTGTAAATTCAGGGACCATTTGTGCCAAATATGAAAATTATTTCCAGGGACCAATCCTGACATTTTGATATTCTTGAGGGTTGACTTTGACAACTTGGGTAATATCTTTGTCCAAACTTGAAATTCCTTTCCCAGCTTCAGTTTTTGACGACTTTCCAATCTCGAGCTCGGTTTTGTCCATTTCTCACATATCCGTACCGGCACATGCATAAACACAAAAACACAACATATTTGGTTAGTTTTTGGTCTTTTTGGTCCGTTTTATTAGGTAAAAGATATGTGTAATTTAACACATATCACTGAGCTGGAGCTAAACGCTCGTAATAAGGAGATCTTTGTTCAGAAGCTTTGGGGTTTAATGGATCTCTGATTATCTAGATTATAATTAAATCAATTTTTGTTGGGTATGTTGTTTTGTTCATGTTGGTGTGATGATGTAGTTTGTATTTGCAATTATGTATTTGTGTTTAATGGTATCTAAGTAGTTGTTTTGTGTTAAGTTAAATTTTGTGACTAACCTTTCTTGCTTCATTAAATATGGTAACTCATCTTGTAGTTCAGGATCATTGTTGATCTTGATATGTTGTACTGATCTGTCTTTTTGTTTACGCTTTCTTGATCCTGTTTTGCGTGTTAACCATCTGCATAACCGTTAAGCTACATAAGAATACAAATTAAGGTAACGTATCTAGTAACATGTATTGAACCAAATAAGGGTAGAAATCCAAGCAGAGGTGGCAAAATGATCTGAATTGGAGTAATTATTCAGAGAATGCAAGGTATTTGAGTACATGTTTTACATTTGGAAACTAAGTCATAAAAGCATGTAAAGTTGTTAACCTGAACATGGTTCAGTAGGAACATGTTATACTTCTGCATGAAGAACCATTGTTATGGAACCCATGGCACATAAAGCATATGCAAGAACTCCAAAAATATGTAGTCTTTCTTGTAATATGATATATGCAAGTATTAATTCAAATATACATTTTGATTTTTATCTTACCTGATTAGTTATCTTGACAGTTGGTTGCTTCACTTTTGCCTATTTGTTTCTGCAGAACAACAATGCATGCAAATTATATAAACAAAGATATTGAATTAAAATTGAATAAGTTACCATAAACATATGCATCAGGTTAAAAAGTGCATACTCACAATCAAAAATGAACATGATACACGACTAAAAAATAATCATTCACTTTCAATAAATTACGGGCTGGCGATTTTATAAACCCAATATGATGATCACGGTTCATCTTTGGTTTTCTTGGATTTTAGTATCATACTGAATATTTGGTCATTTTATATTATATCATTGACAATTTTTAATTGTAAACACTATCTTGTCTAAATAAACATACCTACATAACCAAGCTGTCTTCAGGCTTATAGGATATGTGCTTTCAATTAAGGTCATGATTGATTGAATAAGTAAGCAATTTTGATTTAGTAAATGCATCATAGGAGGTCGTCATTGATTAAAGCTTTCATTTTCATATGATCTTTTGATTGGATAGAAGTAAGATTGTTGATTATTACAATCTTTTTAGTTAACAAATAAAATGAAATATTATAGTAAAAGATATGAACCTGAATGTGACAGGAACATCAGTACAGGTTATATGTAGTTCAATTGGTGTAACCCGTTTAGTGAGACCAAAATCTGAGAGCTGTAGTACGGGGAAAAAAAATATTGTCATCAATGCACTGAATTCCACTTGTAACCTAACATGACATGAATTCAGACCAATTAGCCACAACAATAAATTACCATTTTATTTCACATAAATTAAACGACAAACAAAATTAAAAATCAGTAACAAAAACATCATACTTGATTTAACCCCTTTATTCTGAAGGTAATGTAAAGCTCCTTTCGTCTGAAAGTAACAAATTTAATACATAAAAGTATCATCAAATCCAAACATAGAGACAATGTCATAAAAAACTAAAATTAAATAAAACATGAATTAAATAAAAAGACGGTACCTTGCGGTTGAAGCCTTGGAGGAGTTCGGCGAATGATTCAGAAATGATTCTGGTGGTCAGAATATGAGTATATCCATAATACATAAAACGGGTAACTAAAGAAGTTGTGAGACAGTGATTTGAGGTTTATAACTGATGAACAATACGATTAAATTCTGGAAGATCAGTGGGAAATGAAATAGGATAGTGTGACGAAGTAATTTGGACCAAGTCACTTGTGACACTATCCTATCCCATTTCGCACCAATCTTTTAGAATTGCACCCTATTGTTGATGAAGGCCGCTTGGGGAATTGGATTTATGAAACTGATCAACAGTATGATCGAATTTTGGGGGATTGGTGGGAAGCGAAATAGGGTATCCTATCCTGTTTCGCACGATATCTTTTAGAAAGGAGGCTTCCTTGAATAACTGAAATAGAGATGATGATAGGAAATTTTCTTTGTTCAAAGATGGCAGAGGAGATAACAAAAAGCGTAAGGCGTACGATATAAAAAAAATTCTTGACCTTAAGAGTGACCCAACATTAGCTGGTATTTTTTTGTTTGTCTGTATTAAAAGTTCATTCTGTACGGCTGCAAGTGTTAATTTGTTTTTGCATATTCACAACTGTAATTACATAAAAGGGACTGATCAGCAGCATGGTTCAATTATGAAGAAAAGAGGGGAAACGGAAGAGGACACTGCGAAGAAGTAATTTGCTTCAAATCACTTGTTACAGCATTCTCTTCGGTTCCTCGTCTTTCTTTAGCGGTTGTACCGTATTGTTGATCAGTATTTTTTTTATGGAAATGCAGTTACGAATATGCAAAAAAAAGTTAACCATAACAGGCGTAGAAGATTAACAGTTAGTATCGATGTATAAAAAAAATTCCAAGTAGTTTTTGTGGCTCGTATGGTAAAAAATTGTTTTTTTAACGAACGCCTTAGGATTTTTGTCATCTGCTGTGCCATCTTTGAAAGCTGAAAATATAGTAGGGAATGGAATTAAAGTTCATTCTGTAGTAATAAGGTGTTTTCATATGACGTTACCAGGATGCGAAATTGAACGGGATAAGTCTATGCCTGGTGGAAAGTCTGACCTCCTTCTCAAATCCCTTTTGTTATTTAAACGGTCTTTAAACAATGGCCTGTACCAGACGTATTGATAGGCTGTTTAAATACCAAAAGGAATTCGAGGAGAAGGTCAGATGAACCATCTTACATTTTGCTACTTTGAGGCTCCACTCGAAATCCCATTCCAATGTCAATAAAATTTGTGCAAAGGTTTTCGTGAAATCCATTGCAATGACAGTGACATTGGAATGGGTTTTCGAGGGGAAGCTCAAAGTACCAAAGTGTGTTGAGGAAAAATACGTCAACTCTAGAAAAGTATGTGAGTATTATGACATGTGTTGAATGGGATAAGGAAAGATACGTCAACTCTAGAAAAGTATGTGAGTATTAGGACCTGTGTTGAATGGGATAATGAAAGAGTCTGCCTTCTCAGGGACAATACACACTCTATCATTATGACAATCAACACGACTCAATTAGTAGAGGACATCTATCAAACAATGTATATGGGCCGAATGGAAGTTAGCTACATTGTTAGATAGATGTGCCATAGTAATTGAAGTTCTTAAGGTGAAGTTTAATGTAACAACCTATGTATGTTCACATTATTTTGTAGCTGGATGGTTTTAAGTCATAAAAAAGAATGGAATTTAAAAAGCAACATAGTTAATCCTTCTAAGTTCCCCTACAGTTCCTTTTGATGTTTTAACTCCCTTTGTGCAAAGGCCTGCACCAGGTGATTTGCTAGATTGTTAAAATAGCAAAAGGAACTATATGGGAATTTAGAATGAACAACTATGATGAAGTTCCAGTGTCATTTATTAAATTAAACCATTCATCTACAAAGTAATGTGGTAATCTGATACATAATTTGTTATTGTCAACTTTTCTTCGGTACATTTTTATAGAATCGACGATTATACCTTATAAGCTCTTTTTTAGTTTCCTTTTGACTAAAAAGAAAGGGCTTTCTAGCGATAGAGACTAAGAAGGGAACTTACCAATACTAAAGACAGTCACTTGTAGCCTTTTCATTGAAGTATAAGCTGATCTTTATTTGAGTTGAAGTATAATTTACTAAGGTAGGCTAGTGCGTAAATCTGAGGTGTACAAAAATATTGACAAAATATCAATGATGGATGCACAGACCATGTGAATACAGTAATAGGTTGACTTGGTCGCCGTACATCCATCACTGATATTCAGTCAATTTTTGACATTTAATTTGTTTCCATAATATGTAATTCCCCTGTTGAATATACAAAACCTGTTAGTAGGGGGAAGAAAAAAAAATATTTATATATAACTGAATTCATGTAGTACAATGGATGAAGTATGTAAATTTTAGCAGTACTTATCTTTTGTCTATTTTGGTTATGTAGCAACATGGTAAATGAACTGAGATACTGCAAAACAAAAAGGTTTGAGTTCCAAAGAGAGTAAGTAGTATAATTTGAGGAAAGAGGGTGTCATCAAACATTGCATAAAAGTCACCTGAGTCGTTTAAAAAAATGGTAAGTTCTTATAAACTTTATGCATATAATCAATGCCAAATACAATTTGGTTTTATGCATCTTGGCAACTTAAGTTGCACAAAAGGTTTTGATTAACCGTCGTATGTATTTAATTGTCACAGCAACCACAGATGATGTACATCAGTTGTCAATATTAGCAAATGAAGTATATTTGGTTTTCCTTATTTGCCGATACTAAAAGTTGGTGTTCTGTACCTGTGAAGGTTTATTTTTTTGCATATTCACAACTGCAGTTACATAAAAAGGTGCTGATCAACAATATGGTTTAATTATGAAAGAAAGATAGGAAACGGAAGAGGACACTGCGAAGAAGTAATTTGCACCAAATACACTTGTCACAGTATTCTTTTCTGTTTCTTATCTTTCTTTTAACAATTGTACCTTATTATTGATCAGGGCCGTTCGTGGAGCTGCAGTTATGAATATGCGAAAATAAGTTAACTATCACAGGAATATAACATCAACTATTAGTATCAACAAATAAAAAAAAAAAAAAAAATACTAAATAGTCTTCATTTCCTAGTATTAACATATCATGTAGAACGTTTATGTTTTCTCTTATCATCAAATACAGAGGTCTAATTATCAGAAGGTTTTGCACCACTGAAGGCACAGATCTGCAATTCACTGAGGTATCTTATGCACTCGCCATGGCTGCAACTATATAAGAGTTCTAGTTGTTGTGCCAAGATACGTAAATGCATGATGCACACATATGAAAAGTTAATATGCAGAAAGTTCATCATCGCCTTTTGCGTAACATGTATATAGCAGCATAGTTAACCCTTCTAAGTTTCCTTACAGTTCCTTTTGTCGTTTCAACTCCCTTTGTGCAAAGGCTTGCATCAAGCGATTTGCTAGATCGTTGAAAAAACAAAAGGAACTGTATGGGAACTTAGAATGGGTAACTATGATAAACATCGTATGCCAAAATTTGCAAATGAAGAACATGGTGGGCTTTAAAGTAAAAAGAAACTGGCTGTTAAATATCTTTGTTTTTTCTAAATGTTAAAAAAAAAAAAAAAAAAAAAAAAAAAAAAAAAAAGGGAAAAAAGAGGAAAAAACGGTTCTTGGCTCGAAACTTTGCACTTTAAAGTGCACCGAGTTCTTTATTTGTCAATATTCGCAGACGATGTTAGATGTTACGCTTGTGTTTTCCAGGTTTTAAGTTCTCAATATTGGGAAACGAAGAGTAGCTGGTATTATTTATTTGGCAATACTAAAATTTGGTATTTTTTTTTTGTCATGGTTAGTTTGTTTTCGTACATTCGTAATTGCAACTACACAAAAATTCCTGGTCAATAATATGTTTGAATTATGAAAGATAGATGGGTAACAAAAGAGGATGGTGCAAAGAAGTAATTTGAAGCAAATAACTTGTCACAGCATTCTCTTTTGTTTCTCATCTATCTTTCAGAATTCAATCTTATTGTTGATCAGGCGCTTTTGCACAATTGGAATTACGAATATACGGGAAAAAACTATACAATTATAGACAAAACAAATCGGCTTTTAGTATTGGCAAATGGATTATAACAGATACTCTTTATTTCCTAATATTGATATACAATGTATATCATTTGTGGTTGACTTCATACTTAAATGCAGAGGACCAATGACCAAAAGATTTTGTACCACTGAATATGCATATACAAAGGTAGTTATTAGGCTCAGATTTTATAACCCAATAAGGTAGAAAACATGTATTCCTATCCATGGCTGCAAACAAACATGGTTGCATAATGATGCCATCCAGTTGTTTCCATGCCAAGTTACGATTACAATCTCTGACTACCAGGTGTATTGGTCTCAGAAAATATTTTTGAATCATCATAGCCTTGCCATAAATCTTTGTGTCTAGTAGTCATACCTGGTATTCAGCATTCAGTGATTGTGATGCATTAAAAAAAGTCTGACTTCCAGCATGGCTGTACATAAATGCGGTTTCACAATAGCAGCTATGCTATCACGCCATCCAGCAATTGCTAGAATCAACACATAGCAACCTGCACATCATAAAAATACCAAATAAAATCAACACAAAACCCAGATACTTCCATTACAAATTACAAACTTTGTCTATTCTCATCTTACATATCATCCATCGAGAAGAAACAAAAAAAATAGAATCTTTGTTTTGCATAAGTATGTTAACAGTATCCACCTTTGGATTGTTTTTTACACAGTTTTTGTTATCTAACTTTTGCTTCTTTCCAGTTGTTGCCATGCCAAGTTACTATTACGATTTTTGACTATCTGGTGCATTGGTCTAAAATATTTTATTTCAAGTCGTACAACCCATGACAGTGTAAATGGTTTGCAAATCAAACTGGTTGCATAATACTTTTTAATGAATGACGCCAAGGTAACCATGATGTTCATCATTGTTACCATTAAATGAAGGATTATGCGGTCCAAAATCATTATGTCAAAATATTTCAGACAATCTGATGAAATGTATGTGCCTTTGGCTGCAAATAAAACCGGTTACATAATAGCAGGTATGGTATCACACCATCCGGTTATTGCCTCGCCAAGTTACTTGTTATGACTTCCTATTACCAATAGGCAATCATCATAGCCCATTAGCATCCTTGATAAACAGAACTTGTTCAAAAATTTTAAACGACAAAGTTGATATAACAGATACTTATACTCACATTTGTAAGTGGAAAAAGGATCAAAAGACATTGAATTCTACCATGGCTGCAAATAAATACGGTTGCACAATAGCAAGTATGCTATCACACCATCCAGTAATTACTGCACAAAGGAATGTTTTCAGATTTTTTATTACTGATATAAGCTGAACCTCACACATATAAAACACCTTGAATCAGGTGCAACTCAAATGCACAATTCATAGCATATATCTCAACAACGCAACCTACAAAACAAATAGAGAAATACCCCAAATTCTGAATACCCTATTTTTTGCATAAAAATTATAATGAAAGGGAACAAAAACTAAATTGTAATCAACCATAAAGAAATGAAAAAGGTTGCATATATAAAATCCCAATTGAAGAAACCCTAATTATATTATATTATATCGGATTACTTGGTAAAATAGAGATGATGAATGTGTAACACCCCCTAATTTGTTTTATGGCAGCGGAAAAGTAATTAGGGTGTTACGGTGAGGATCGAGTTAAAATTTCAGAAAACGGCCCAGAATAGGCGTTTGGAAAGTTATATATCATTCAAAATAATAGTTTTGGTATAAAGGTGAAATATCTGATTTGAAAATCACAAAAGTGTGGTAATTTGGAAAGAATAACATATTTGATTTTACACCATTTTATTTATCAGAGTATAAGATGCCCGCTCCGTGTCTTGTCCTGCTCCGTTAATTACCTGAGATAAACATGCTTAAAACGTCAACACAATGGTTGGTGAGTTCGTGGAGTTTAATAAAATAACTTATTTCAATAATTTCAAGAGTGTACAGTGGTCGTTGAAATAAGTAATAGTACTTCCTGAAGTAAATAGCAAGTTGCGTTGGGTAAAAATCCACAAGTACATCATGTATGAACTCAAGGGATCATAAGTTTCAAGTTTTAAATGAAAATGAGCTACGTTGTTATACGCTCGAAATGAAATAATGGATCAACTTTTAAAAGTAACGATATACCAAGCAATTTGGGCTGTCTTTATTAGAAGTCACAATTAAGTCACATATGATAACAATTAAGTTTCAAGTACAGGGTTCATAATCCTAACACATAGTGAAAACATAAATCTAGTGTCTGAAATCTATCAGTGTGGAGTGGTGTTTAACTAAATACAGCTGTATCTTAATATATATGAAACATTCATATATTCATAAAGTTATATTGCCCTAAGCCTCATGACACGCAAAACGTTAACAATTTACCGTAAAACGGCGGTGTCCACATCAGGTTACTGATGGGTGTTTAGCCCTCAAGTAATAGGTGATTTGCCAATTCCTATTTTTCTCAAATATAGTGTATCACGACTAAATACAACTAACCATAAGGCATTCCGTCAAAGTATTTAGTGGGATAGGTCGTCAGCCTCTAACAGGTTTCGAAGCTATTCACTATATTCGCGCTCACCGTAGTGATTAATGGCTCATGATCGAGGGACTTTATGGCAATAAAGTAAACTTAGGCAATATAGGTTTCAGAGGTTCATAGAAGATGCGTACTTTAGTCTTGGCAATTATTTCCAGTTGAAATGTAGAAATATCATAGTAAAGTTAACAGTACATTCAATTGCTATATGAATGCATATAATGAGTCTCAGTATCATGTTACAACAAGTAGTTTGTTATCTTTCAAACACAGTGTTTCAGCTAAGCAAGCAATTTGCAAATATAACGAGCATATATCCCTTCCAAAGGGTGATCCAAAACATGTAAAACATAGTTGATGATTTTGAGTAAATCATGAGATTTTTCAAAGTATAAAGTAAACTTAAAACAGTTGAAGCATTTATCTCCCCCAAAAGAGTTATTAAAAACAAATATTAAAAGAGTAGGGGCCACGACTCACCTGGAGTGTATCTGACAAGATGGAATTATAAGATCAAGTAAGACTTATGGAAACGATCACGGAAACGTCCTCAATACGAGACCTGAATATGAGGGAAGTCTAAGATTCTGACTTACTACTAATCAGCGAGTGTGAAAGTGAGAAATCGTATAACGATTTGATGATATGAGTGTGATATGCTTAAATATACTATTATCTTAACTCTTATGTCGATTGACTCCAAGTATTACTTTCTCAAAATATGATGAAATGATATGCAAATGAAATCGTTAATTTTCTAATAAATAACGAAAATTAAATAATACATAACTAAAATGTATAAAAATGCATATGAAGTGATGGAATAATGAAAAATGGAAAATGAAATAAGAATTTCAAGTGTATTCAGTAGGTCCTTGTCCTTTTCCAGATTTTATACTTTCACTCTAACTGCGATTGTGTCACACCGTTAGTCCTTCGTTAAGTCCATAGTCCATAAATAGTCCAATATTTGTCCAAGAATACAAATGAGGCTTGGTATTCAATAATATGTCAATTTATACCCCATATGTTCTGTTTTCACAGCTTCAGTCCCTATAATTCTCAGTTTGGCAGTTTTAGTCCCTCTAGGTGAATTGCGTTACATATTTAGTCCAAAAGTATCAAAAATTATGGGAAAGATAATCCGAAAATTTCTATATGTTTGTTAAGCTTATTATGGTCCACTTCAACTGATTATTGTACGAATTGCATATTTTTAATATAAAAGGGCCGACCTAAAAGTTTAAAGCCCATTAGGAAAATTGGTTCGTGGTCTTTGGTTCAAGTGGGCTTATGCTTTTGAGCTCATTTTTAAGCTAGAATATCATTTCAAAAATCCTTTTGTTCCCAGCTTGTTCGGACTGCTTATCATGCGCTTATTGGGCTTATAAGTCCAACTGTAAAATATATTAAGTTGTTTTTCTAGCAAGTGAAACCGATGAACTATAACAAGGGCAGTATGGATTCGATTATTTTAGGGGCTTATTCGAGCTTGTGAGGGAAAACTTAAAATACGAAACTTATAGTTTGTCAGGTGGTCTATTGGTCGATGTAAAAACATTAGTGTGTTACTAGTACGAAATCATAATTAAATGGTGTGGTTTTGGGCTGGTCAGACGAGTTGTTGTATGCACCAACACTTAGTTTATTCTTTTAGTGTTTTTCCGGTTTTATTTATAGCGTGTGATATATAAAGCTTGTACACGTTCGAATGATGCATGAAGTGAAATGTTAACGTGTGAGTGGTGTGTGTGTGGGGTGACTGCCGAGACTCCCAAAAGAGAGTTCGCCATATGCTTGTGGGTTACACCATGTTAGTGTACATAGAAAATATATATGTACATATAGTACGTGATTACATATATGTTCGAGAGTAAAAGAAAATGATGCATGAAATACTATTTCATCGTGCAAGTAGTGTGTAAGGTGATCTCTCAACTTTCCTCAGAGGCGACATGCCACATCCTTGTCGGTTTTATGCAGTTTACTCGAGTAGATACAAGTATTGGTAATATATGATACGTTCGAATATAATAAAGAACATGCATGAACTAAAGATCTTATCGTGTGACTGAAATAAAAGGGGGTATGAGACACTTACTACACCTTAGAAAAGGTGGTGAAGAGGCTGTGGAACTCGAATGGAATACAAGAACCAAAACAGTCTACCCGCTAGACACGCTTTACGTTTTAACGTATTTTCTTCTTTGCTCAGTGGCTTTCAAACGTTTCTGGGTTTTTAGGGTGTTTAGTGGGAGTGAAATAAGTGAAGAGTGAGCAGTGTAGAGTGAGATAGGCTGGTATTCTTATAGAATGAATTACACACGTTTCCTTGACTTATTGACTTCCAATCATTGATTTCTACTGTAGAGGAGAGGACACCTAAGTTGTTTTTACTGACAATGTGAGATTTTGGGAAGATTTCATAAAAGAGATAGACCTTATCTTATTTGATATTACATATATGCCACGTTTTCTTTTATTCGAGTCTAAAGGAAAGAGTTAGCGAGCCATTTTGATTCCATGCTGTCCTAACCTTGTTCTAAGCGTTGCATATTGTTAAAAATATCATGTGTGGGACGTAGGAAAAATCGGGTTTAAAAATGGTTGTGTTTCGGAGGTTTTCGCCTATGCGTATGAGTAGAAATGGGACAAACAAAACGGCTTTGGTTACTATGGTAACATTCGATATATGAGGCTGGGATTTGGCGTGGACATAGTTTGGTGGGTGGTGATTAACGTGGTGTGAAAATATTCGTGTGTTGCATTTAGAAATTGGAAGAACACGAGCCGTTTTGGAGGGTGTGTGGCTGGTCGAATTTCACATGATCTAAAAGAAATGCGTGGGTTTTGGAGTTGGGCTTTGACCCGTGTGAAGTGAGATGGTGATGGGCTGGATAAATGGGGCAGCCCATTTGGCTAGTAGAGAATTAGAGAAAACAAATGTAATTAGTGAAAATTAAGTGGTAATTAGTGAGATTTGTAATTAGTGTATATTGTGATTTATGAAATACTAATTCTTGTGAGCTAGTTATGTTTCATAATACATGTCGTGGTCTAGTGTTGACATTTGGTAATTGTTGTGATAACGTGATGTGGTAGGAATAATATAGTGAGTAAATAAAAATTTAAATTTCCCCGTAAAAATGGGATTTATTAGACAGTAACTCGAGGTTATTATTAATTAATGAGGATTATTACAATGGATTTTCGTAGGATCCTACAATATGCCCTGTTCACATACGTGGAGGTTGCGGAGACAACTATTTGTCGTACTCCACCATCCATCCATCACATCACCTCAACAGGCTTACCTGCAAAACAAATCGACAAAATCCCCAAATTAAAGAAACCCTAATTTCAAATACAATTTAAAATAAAACAAAAATCTAAATCAAACTATCAATAAGCAAAAACTAAATCATTATAAACAATAAATCGATGTAAAAACCTACATATATTAAACCCCTATTTAACAAACCCTAACTGTTTCATATAAAAAAAAGCGAAGATCAGAATAATTGAAGTTTTTGTTTCAAACCTCTTATGCAAGAAATTATCAGCTAAATTTATCACCAAATACCGGGTTTTAGATAGATATAGAATGAAATCATGATAGATCTCAGTAGGTGAAGAGAGAAGCTTCTAGTGAGAGGAAAAGTTTTGTTGAGGCGTATGGGGCGGGAATATGTTATATAAAGGGATGAACAGTTTGTGTAATTAGTGAATGAACAGTTGGAATAACAGTTACTCCCAATGTTACAGCCACACACTTTGTAATTAGCTACTCTTAATTAATTTGCTAACCCAATGAACAGTTGGAATAACAGTAACTCAAAGATTGTACACCACATATTGTTGTAATTATTTTGTTAAACCCAAAATTAGACCAACCCAAGGTCCTGGCAAATATATATATATTTACAGCATGGTTGTACATAAATGCGGTTGAACAATAGCAGCTATGCTATCACGCCATCCAGCAATTGCTAGAATCAACACATAGCAACCTGCACATCATAAAAATACCAAATAAAATCAACACAAAACCCATATACTTCCATTACAAATTATAAACTTTGTCTATTCTCATCTTACATATCATCCATCGAGAAGAAACAAAAAAAAAATAGAATCTTTGTTTTGCATAAGTATGTTAACAGTAGCCACCTTTGGATTGTTTTTTACACAGTTTTTGTTATCTAACTTTTGCTTCTTTCCAGTTGTTGCCATGCGAAGTTACTATTACGATTTTAGACTATCTGGTGCATTGGTCTAAAATATTTTATTTCAAGTCGTATAACCTATGACAGTGTAAATGGTTTCTAAATCAAACTGGTTGCATAATACTTTTTAATGAATGACGCCAAGGTAACTATGATGTTCATCATTGTTACCATTAAATGAAGGATTATGCGGTCCAAAATCATTATGTCAAAATATTTCAGACAATCTGATGAAATGTATGTGCCTTTGGCTGCAAATAAAACCAGTTATTGCCTCGCCAAGTTACTTGTTATGACTTCCTATTACAAATTGGCAATCATCATAGCCCATTAGCATCCTTGATAAACAGAACTTGTTCAAAAATTTTAAACGACAAAGTTGATATAACAGATACTTATACTCACATTTGTAAGTGGAAAAAGGATCAAAAGACATTGAATTCTACCATGGCTGCAAATAAATACGGTTGCACAATAGCAAGTATGCTATCACACCATCCAGTAATTACTGCACAAAGGAATGTTTTCAGATTTTTTATTACTGATATATGCTGAACTTCACACACATAAAACACCCTGAATCAGGTGCAACTCAAATGCACAATTCACAGCATATATCTCAACAACGCAACCTACAAAACAAATGGAGAAATACCCCAAATTCAGAATACCCTATTTTTTGCATAAAAATTATAATGAAAGGGAACAAAAACTAAATTGTAATCAACCATAAAGAAATGAAAAAGGTTGCATATATCAAATCCCAATTGAAGAAACCCTAATTATATTATATTATATCGGATTACTTGGTAAAATAGAGATGATGATATGCCCTGTTCACATACGTGGAGGTTGCGGAGACAACTGTTTGTCGCACTCCACCATCCATCCATCACATCACCTCAACAGGCTTAACTGCAAAACAAATCGACAAAATCCCCAAATTAAAGAAACCCTAATTTCAAATACAATTTAAAATAAAACAAAAATCTAAATCAAACTATCAATAAGCAAAAACTAAATCATTATAAACAATAAATCGATGTAAAAACCTACATATATTAAACCCCTATTTAACAAACCCTAACTGTTTCATATATATTAAAAAAAAAAAAAAGCGAAGATCAAAATAATTGAAGTTTTTGTTTCAAACCTCTTATGCCAGAAATTATCAGCTAAATTTATCACCAAATACCGGGTTTTAGATAAGTATAGAATGAACCCATGATAGATCTCATTAGGTGAAGAGAGAAGCTTCTAGTAAGAGGAAAAGTTTTGTTGAGGCGGTGAAAGTTCTATGGGGTGGGAAATATGTTATATAAAGGGATGAACAGTTTGTGTAATTAGTGAATGAACAGTTGGAATAACAGTTACTCCCAATGTTACAGCCACACACTTTGTAATTAGCTACTCTTAATTAATTTGCTAACCCAATGAACAGCTGGAATAACAGTAACTCAAAGATTGTACACCACATATTGTTGTAATTATTTTGTTAAACCCAAAATTAGACCAACCCAAGGTCCTGACAAATATATATATATATATATATATAAAATCTAGATTAAATGAAAACTTTCTTAAAGTTGTAAAAATGAGAACCAACTAAAGTCTGATAAATGACACTCTCATTAAAACAAAAATAAAAATTTAATTAGTTATAACTGAAATTGTTAAAGTTTCGATGATTTTCTTATTAAAACAGACGAAATTTAGGTGATACACTTTGATTCGACGAGTAATGTGTATCAGGTTTTCGTATGTGTATCAGGTTTTCGTATGTGTATTAGTTTATTTAGTGGTTTATACGTATTAGGTGTATCAATTTATTTATAAAATGTCAGCTTTATGAGATTTTGATATGTCGGTACAAAATTTATAATTATGTATCAGTAATACAAACTCATGTATTAGTTGGTTATTACTTGCAAAAATGTTAATTTGTATTAATATTTTATTTTTGTGTGTATCATTGCTAAAATGGTTATTCATAAATGTTTTTAGTGGTTGTTTAGACTAGTTCTCATTTTAACAACTTTAAGAAAGTTCTCACATTAACTCTCCCTATATATATATATATATATATATATATATATATATATATATATATATATATATATATATATATAATAGCTTATTTGGTGTAATAGATTTAGCTCATTTTCAAAAACTTATTGTACTCAACTTTTAGCTTATTACTTTAATGAAGATGAAGATTATGTTTCCTACTAAGTGTTTTATTTCTTCTACTTCTACTCTTTTCTTTTTCTTTTACTTTTCTCATCTAATAAGTCATGAAAGCTTATTAGCTTTTTGCGGCTTATTTAGAATCTAGTTTATTTAATAAACACTCTTTTACTACTTTGTTTTAAAAGCTTTTATAAACTTAGATCTAATCTTTGTTTTACAAATTACTTTATAAAAAACCAAAAAGATTTGATTTTATTAGTTTTTCTTTTATTAAAAGCTATCCATTAGCTTATTACTCTAGATCTACGATTTTTAGCTTAAAAAGTTTTAATCTTTAGCTTAATTTTTAGGTTATTTTCAAATTAGCTCTTTTAATATTTATTATAGTCTTAAATTTCATAGCTTTTAGCTTTTCCTTTCTAAAATACTTAATATTTCGGACTAAAGCTACTAGCTTATAGCTTATTATTGCTTATTATTCACTAACCTTTGATAAAGTTTGTATCTTTCTTTGTTTCTCATCATCTCTACCGCTAAGGCCGGAGCTTAAGGGTCTTTAAGCATTTTTTAATTCATAAAGTTTGAAACTTTAGTAATTTTTAAGCTTTTTAGTAAATAAAGTTTTAAACTTTACTTACTAATTAGTGGATAAGATTAATAAAGTTGTAGACTTTTGTGTTAATTTGTGCTTATTAGATCGGGTGGTTTTATTCCTCTCGTTTCTTCATCCGGGTTCTACTTTCTTTGCTTTTTAAATCTTTAGTAGTTATTAATTTTAGTATAATAATTATGTTTATGGAAATATTTGCTATGTGTTTGTTTGCTATGCTTAGTGAGTAGACTTTTTTATATACTTGTTGAGTAGATTATTCCGTGAATTAAGTGTGGTTTTATAAAAGTTAGAAAATATATTGATTAGTAATTTTTAAGTTACTTAGATTGAAATTTTGGTTGTTTGAGCGGGCAAAAGCCGCGAAAATAATTGAGTTTTAATTTAGATATTGATATCTCTTTATGAAAAATTGTTTTCAAAAGAAACCAATGTTGTGAGAAAATAATTATTTGTAAAAGATATTAATTCATCAATAAAGGACTTAATTGAAATAATAAACCACACTTAATGATCTTGATAATTTGCTTAACAAGTATATATTTTTATCATATATTTCTTATTTGCTTGTTTAGTATAATCTAGTTTATTATTTTTAGTTGTTATCGTTAACTTTAGATTATTTACTTACTACTAGTTTTATTATTATCTTTGCTTAGCATAATTTAGTTGTTATCATATATTTCTAGGATTAGTTTTCTTCGTTTTGACTTTTTGGGCTCGGTTATTTCCCGTAATTGCGCGTTTTTAGGTTTAAATTTGTTTTTGCTTATTTAAGCTTTACATATTTGTTTTATATGCTTGTTAAGTTGTTTTTAGTTTATGATTTATAATTTTAGTCTTAAAATCCAAAAATTCCCTTTTTCTTTGGAAAACGAGCCGGGAAATACATACTTCCTTTGTATTTCTTTGGAATATATAATTGACAAACGGATCAACATGCAATGAAGCTTTCAACTAATTCCAACATTCTCCCACCATCTAGTCGTTATACCTCTATAACTTATGCTTGCAAATCATTTTTCATCCAACAATAGGCTTCGTTGAATTGTAAAAACAAGATTTATTATGTAGAATTTTTTTCTAAAACTCGAAAAACATAAAACATGTTTAAATCAAATATTTTATGAACTATAGAAAACGCCTTTTCTAATTTTAAACAAACCTATATAAAAGTGATATCTGCACTTTTTCTATATTTTTCTTTAAGCGTTTCTACTTTTCTTTCATTAATATTTTTTAAAACAATACTATCAACTAAACACGCTTTTTAAAATTTGCAATATCTTTTAGAAAAAAAGGATCCCTCTCCTTTTTCGTTGCAAAATCTAGATAAACTAGTAATTTTTTTCCATCAAGTAAACGCAGTCTAAGGCCGGATGTAATGGTGACCGCAGACGATCGCGGTCATCACTGTCACATCAGCGTCAACTTACTACAACCTTCTTTGTGATCAAGTTAGTGTAATAAGATGATCGCGGTCACCACAAAAAACATACCACACTTAAACACAAATATACCACACAAAAACAATATAAAAACACACACTCACACACAAGCAAGGGGGAGGGACACATTTTTGGAGGGCAACCGACCACAAGGTCGACCATTCATTACGGATGATCTAATCGTTTTTCTTATTCCCTCGTCTTAAAATAAGCAGAGACAGAGACAACATGAGAACTAGAGGGTGCTTAGCCCCCTCCAACAACCCACTAGACCAGCCTAATTACTATAAATTTGTCGGCCCATTTTAAATTTTTGAATGAAAAATTGCAGTTCACTCCCTCCATTCATATAGGCCATCTTTTTCAATTCAAGACAATACAGTTTATATGTTAGTAAATGCTATTAAATGCTGTTTTATTGATTCTTGCGGATGATTCTGTAATAAGTTGCTCTGGGTAATAGTATAATATGTACATCATTCATCCTATACACTATTTATTATGTATTTTACATGAATTGTGACACCCTAAATATCAATTAGCCAAAGCGTTATTCAAAAATGCATATGATAGATCTTTAAAAGAAAATTACAACTTCTTTCAACTCGAAATCCATTAAAAATAAATTTCAAACATTTTTATTTTGAGTTATTGATTTGCGGTGAATATCATGTTTAGGTTAACGTGTTGAATTGTGTGTTTCGTGATCTGTTTTGAACTCATTTTATTGTTGTTTGTTTGATTATTGCTTAATTTGCGGCGAATATGATATTTTTGGTTTGTGTGTTTTACTGATCTATTTTGCCCTAATTTTACTGTGGTTTTGTTTAGTTGTGATTTAAGTTATGGTAAATATCATATTTAGGATAATGTGTTGATTTATGTGTATTAGTGAGATATTTTGACTTAATTTTAGTGTATTCTTGTTTAATTATGGTTTATTTACTGTAAAAATCACATTATAGGTAAAATGTGTTGACTACTGTTAGTTTTGGCGCTAATTTTACTGTATTTGTGTTTAGTTATTGTTTAATTTTTGGTGAATATCGTGTTTCAGGTTAATGTGATGATTTGTGTGTTTTACTGATCTATTTTGCGTTAATTTTACTGTTTTTTGTGTGTAACTAAGCTATTTACGGCGAATATCGTGTTTTAGGTTAGTATGTTGATCTGTGTGTTTCAGTGATCGATTTTGCTTATTTTACTGTATTTTTGTAGAAATGCTTACGGTAAACATCACGTGTTTAGGTTATGATGTGCTGGTTTGTGTGATTTAGAGAACTAATATGCCTTAATATTCCTGTAACTCATTCAAAAAAATATTACTGTAACTCTGTAGAATTATTGTTCAATTTACGGTAAATGGCGTATATTAGGTAGACTGTTTATCTGTGTGTTTAAGTGATCTGTTTTGCCTAATTTTAGCGTATACATGTTGATAGCTTCTTTAAGCTTGTGTAAATTGGAGCTGAATGAAGATGTTACTCGTAGAACAACTTATATTTCTAGTCTAAGGTTTTGCTTATAGCATGTATATGTAGAAGATATCTGATATTGTGGAATGTAACGTGTCGTTTGAATGTGTAAGAGTGATATCTGAGTTTTAATTCTCGGTTTGAATGTTGATTTGTATGTGACAGATGCTGTTAATTCGATTAATGGCACGATCATCACATATGGACAGGTATGTATATGATCTAGTAGTTATGTACATCATTTTTGTTTTAAGCGATGAATGACATTGACAAATCGGAATACGCAGATTCATTGACAGTTTGAGAGTTATGATAACTTTGTTGTGTGACTTGGTTATTGCTATTATTGTTGGCATGGGACGGACACCATTATGTTATCCAACTTATGTAATATGAGCACTGATTTTCGCTAGTTATGATTAGTTGAAAATGTTTATTTTCTTGAATAATAACATGTCTCCGTCGTTCAAGTAGCTTTGAAAGAGATCTCAGTAGTTGTAGGATCTAACTGATGATTTCTCATATGTACTTTGACAGACGGGAGCAGGGAAGACCTATACCATGGAGGTGATGCACGTTATAGTAATATACAGACTATAACTATTCTATTGGTGCCACTTGGATTAGAATATGTAAAGTATTTCAAGAAGTTTACTCATGCGACCTACATTTTGTGACACGTGCAGGTCGAGATTTATATGGAGAGAGTAAGGTTAGCAACTTACAACTTATGTTCAACTGTATATTGTTATCACAAAAATATACAAGTCCTAGTTATAATGCACATGTGTTTTGTAATTGAAGAACATCACTTATGTTCAACTGTATATTGTCATCACAATTCAGAGCTTTTCTTGCAGGGACCTTTTTGATTTATCAAAGGACAATATACAGATCAAAGAGCAAAAAGGACACGGGATCTTGTTGTGTGGAGTAACAGAAGTAAGTTTAAGTTTCTTTCATATGGAATCCTTTCAGTTTACTCAATTTCTTATATCTGAGCTAATAAGTCTGCTAAGAAATCCTAGTTTTCTTAACAAGCTTGTAGAATAGAATGTGCCTCTTATGCATAATAGAATATGGTTTGAGTTTTCCACTATAATGTATCCCAAATCGAGAGTATTCTGAACATGGAAACGAGTAATGGACTCAAGTTTCTGTAGTTTGCATTCTCATACTTCTCACTGATACATTTTCATTTGTTCGGCTTTAGTGTTCCTAACATCTAGTGACCCATATTATTACCATTTGGAACTGAAACCTCTTTTCCTGGAAATACATGCACTCAGTACTTATATAAACATGTATTGCTCTTTCAAACAAAATTTGCCTTTTTAGTGCTAAAACTGTCGGATTAGAACGTTAAGGTTAGAAACGGTACCTCAAGAGTTGGAAACCTGTAGTATGCACTGTAAAACCCAACAAAGAAGAATAGTAAGACCAGGGGTTTAAACCACCCCAAACTAGCAAACTTAGAGAACCTTTTTAGATCAGTTTCACTTTTAAAACATCAATCTGCAATTCTGTTAAATGACAAGGCTGTTGAGCATTTCAAGTAGAGGAAATACCCCTGATGAAAATTATAGAACTGATCCATAGAAGAGTCCATTGAGAATAGTGTTTCAAGATGCAACTGTTTAGATGATAACTGACCTACCATTTTACAGATGTTGATATTGAATGGTGAAGAAGCTTTAAAGTTCCTATCAGTAAGATCAGAATCGTTTATAATTTCTCTGGTTTCAATATTACCCTACGTATGAAAACTAATTGTTTTAACTTATATTCTGCTTCTTAAAATTGGTAACACAGAGCGGGATAGCAAACAGAGCAGTTGGAGAGACTCGTATTTCTCGATCTCTTTCTCTCTGTCACTCCCAGTCCAAGTTCATGTATTATGTTGCATTATAAATCATACTTGTTTGATGGACTTGCTGTTGCTTCATGTAGAAATGAACATGGCAAGCAGTAGAAGTCATTGCATCTACATATTTACTGTTCAGAAAGAGTTAACAAATGAGAAGAGGTATCATATTTCCTTCGGTTATTTACAGTTTACTAGAATTATATATATGTCTGAAATTACTACCATGTAACTATGAACAGGGTGAGCACCGGAAAGCTTGTTCTTGTAGACTTAGCAGGATCTGAGAAGGTTGAGAAGACAGGTGCTGAGGGGAGAGTTCTTGAAGAAGCCAAAACCATTAACAGATCACTTTCTGCACTTGGAAATGTGATTAATGCTCTGACTTCCAGTCCACACGGAAAAGCAAATCACATCCCCTATCGTGATTCGAAGCTCACTCGGATCCTACAGGATGCTCTTGTTAGTACAATTCTTTGAGCTTCATCCCATTATGCTTAAAAACCTTGATGACTATTTCGGTTGAATTGCCACATTCGACTCATTATCAATGAATGGGTCGATTTCAGTTAATTAAATCTCTACTGAGTGGCGGATAAATGAAAAAGATTAACTTGTAAAGGAAACTGATCAGATGTGTCAAACGGGTTTAAAGTCGACCAAAGTATAATTTTTAATGCATTAAACCTCCTTATCATTTCATGAAATAAAATTGTTTATTACTGAAACAATATAATTTACTGTAATCATATTTGACACGCTGGTTATTTTTGTAAAATAGTTCATGACTTTCAGGCAGAAAGTATTTCGTGTCAACCAACCCGTTATGACCCGTACAAAAATTACTGGGTTTGAGCCCGTTATACTGCCTCCCCGACCAGCAGGTTTTTCCACCTCTAATTTCTTTCTTTTTTTCCCATACAGGGAGGAAGCTCCCACACTGCATTACTATGCTGTTGCTCCCCAAGTCTTTGTAATTCATCAGAAAGTCTATCCACCCTACGCTTTGGAGCAAGGTTTATTTCAAACTTTGTGATTATATTCATCTAGATTTGCGTATGAAGAGAATGAATTGGTTGCTCAACTTTTAATATCTGGCAGAGCTAAGCATATAAAGGCATCATTGCGTGTTAGTTGCAAGGAAGACATGAGTGACAAGAACCAGGAGACATCATTATCTCCGAATGATATGAAGCTGAAAGTTGTTGACCCGCACCAGAGAATCCTAAAAAAGGTTTGGGATTAATTACTGATCCATATATCGTTTTAAGTAATGTATTACCAAGCTGTACATGTGGATTTGTGCAGTTAAAAGAGAAGCTGGATGCTGAGACGTTAAATCTGATTGAGGAGGAGTTTGTTGTGGATGGACTTTTGTCTGAGCCCAGTTTAAGTGAAGAGGTGAAGTCAAACCATGAAGGTGTTTGTATGGCTCCAGAAACAATATCCGCATGGAAGGAAGTATCAAACAAGCTTGTCGAGACTATTGTTGAGGTAAGCAGTTTTGACTTTATGTCATGTATACTTGTGAAAGTACCTCTTTGATATACATAAAGTCAAAAATAGACTGCTTTTATGGAATTTAGATCGAAAAGAAAAATGTAAGCTATTGTGTGTATAATCAATTATAGTTAAAGAAAACATAATACCAAGAATTCTAAGCGGCAAACAGCCATTTAGATAACAGGCAGTTTGATTCTTTAAACACTAAAGGACAAAGTCTTCTATATAGTAATGCTAAAGTTAGATAAAAGACAACATAGAATTGCAATATTGACTTTTGTTTCGGGATGGTGATAGCTACAGAAAGACAACCGGACTTTGAAGGATGAGTGTGAAGTGATGAAGGTGCAGTATGATGCAATGAAAAATGTTAACAGGTTTTTGAAGGCCAAGTTAAGAAAAGCATACGCTTATTTGCTCATGGGATGGGGCTTCTGTTTATTGGGTTTCATGTGCTTATATTTCTGTCTGATAGTTTCTTGTATATTGTAATTCATGTAAAATCTGACAACACTTGAGAGATTGAACCTTGATCTGACCACCATTAAATGGTATCAGTGAATAAGTGATACGTATTGGTAAGTATTTTCACATATTAGATACTGACATTAGCCATGCGACTTGATGAAATTGCGTGTTTACTGTTTAGTGTACAAACATACCACATGCTCAAGAAAATGTGCTTATGAGATGAAATCTAGATTGAATGTATTGCTTATACTCCTTGGGTTCTCTACTTGCGTTGTCTAGTGTACACAAAATTAACAGGGGAATTACCTGTGACAAAAAAATCTGTTGCTAACTTTGTAGTATTGCTTTTGTTGACCAAATTGTTTTGGCATGTGCTCCCCTTGTAGATCTGCCTAAGGTCTTGCCTATGTCAACTGTCAAGGAAGCTTGCCACAATTCAAGCTAGCTGGGAATTCAATCCCGAAGTTTATGCAATTGTTTGATGTTCATTTATAATGAAATTGAAATGTTCATCTTCTCAGCTAGCTTTTTTTGGCAAATGAGAATCCTATTGTATGAGTGGTGATACTTCCTAGATGGTTGATTTACCGGCAACCCCAGTTAACCCATGATAGGTGGTGATACTTCAAGATAACATCTTCGTAAACGACCCTTTAGATACACTAAACCAAACTAGTCTTTGCAAATCAAACCTCCTTCCCCATGGCCAAAACAAACTTTATGTCTGCCAACCAGGTCCCCTAGAACTAATAGCAGCTATAAATATTTAAAAGTCAAACATTATGCTTTAAGGGACACCGAGTGACCCACCTTAAGATTTGATCATTTACAAAGTATAAGTGTTGGAACTCCCAAGTTTACTTAACATAATATAAAAACAGAGCAATCAAAAGGCTGACTATGTCATTAAGAAGAAAATATATCATTTTGTAGGAAAACCCTATAGTTTTACAAAATTCTCTCCAAGAAACAACACGGTGTTACAAAATCCTAGAATTAAAAAAACTTTACAAAAACTGATCAGTTTCCTGCTAAAACTTTAAGAGAAAAGAATTAAACCTACATTAGCTTCACCAAAAGTATTTTTCTTCACTCGTACACTTATGATATTGAATCCTTGTGTCAATGTCTTACTAGATAGACTGCTATACAAATAGTATAAGTCACTGTTGAAGCAACAATAAGCACCCCGACAAGGACACAAGCGGTAGTGACTACAACATAGATGTACCTGAGGTAAAAAATAACACAAATCAGCTTCTTTCAGTGGGTATTACGTTGAAGTGTTCGAACTGTTGATTTTTTATGGTGAAAGCATAATGATCGAATTGTCTAAACAGAGTGTCTATCAGTAAGACTTACTTCGGTGAAAAGACGGTCATATAAATAAATGGTTCCTCATTAGCAAAAGTATGATGGTGTATGCAACCAAAAGTACAGAATTTATCCCCAGTGGAACCAAACAAGGGAAACCAAGAGTCATTTTCAAAAGTTGACCCGTATTTACTTCACGGGTCTTTAGAATGGTGTTTATGTCTTTCATAGAGATCGACATCACCAAGCTAAGGAGAGATAACATGGGAGATGCAAATGTTATCACAAACATAATAAGTCCACTGAGAACTGTTGAATGACTAGATATTCCCTGGCAATTTGACGAGCAATATTAGAAAAAAGAAAGAAAGTATAATCTTGAATTTGTGCTTAATAAGAAGAACAATGGTGAGTGATTAAACGAAGGAAGATAGCATACAATGAAAGCTCCAGCAACATCAATGGTAGCTAAAGTGTTGGTGTTTCCAAGACTGAAATGGCCTGCCATTCCCAAATAATATATAGCAGCAATCTGGAGATACAATTACTTTGTTTTAATAATTGAAGAATTTGCAAACAAAATTAAATCGTCTGAAATATGACTAATCCAATAATACTTCAAGGAACTGACCTCAACCCATTGCTTAACATCTGAACCACCAAGAGAAACATAATAGATGGTAGCAATGATTTGCACAAGTAGCAGTGCAATTGGCATGGAATTGACAGGTTGTTGCAGTAAAAGTTGCAGAAGACACCACCCAAATATACATGTCATCCCACTAACATGCAAACAATCTTTAATTACCAAAACCAGATCCTTGCTTCGAAAAGACATTATCCATGGTGATGCAATTATCGTTACTGTTGAGAATGTAACAAGAAAACCATAAATAAACTGTACGGCTAAGATTGCATCATTACCAGATGCTGCAACTCCAGTACCCTGATACTTTATTATATACTTAAGAACCAGCAAGCCGCCACACAAATAGCTTAGTCCAATCACAATGATGATATACCTCTTTGACTTTGACCACAGGGAAGAAAGAGTATACAAACATAAGCTGATTACAAGCACCAAGGAAACGAGTTGGAAGGATTTTACGTAATCATTCCCAGCTATTTCAAGTGATTTAGAAATATCGGGAAGGTGAGTCCAGTTAACACCACCTTGATGCCATCCTCTTAATAGCCTTCCACAAAATAAAATTACTGCAATGAGACATAGTTGACGGCAGGTTCTATTGCGGTTCCCTGTCGTTGACTTTATTGTATTGCGGAGTAATACGAGAAAGAAGGTTGAGGTCATAAAATGCCATAGATACTGTTCTTCCACCAGAGAGCTTGATCCCATGCTCAAAACAATAATTACGATAATACCCCTGACCAAAGCTTCTGCCAACTGGAACTTGTATATTTGAACTTTTGGGTAAAGTTCTTGGCTCAGTTTGTAAAGGAGGCCCAAGAACATGACACATGATAGAAGCATTGCCATTATCCCTGAGGCAAGTAGGCCACTAGGTTTCTGCAGCGGGTAAAAAAATATAATAGAATGAAACAGAATTAATAAGGGATCTATAACTAGTCAGCAGTAAGCCCTAATTTGGAAATTTCAACCCATTTAGTTTTTATGGGTCGATCAAAGTTATGTTTTATCTCTGATGGGTCAAACATGTAATATTACAAAAATTCACAAACAGGTTAAAAGGCGCCAAAATATTTAAGGCATAAAACCTCATAAATCTTTTGATTAAAAAAACCAAATTGTTGTTAAAAATAATGTGAGTTTTGTAATCATTGTATTTGACACGCTATATGTTGAGAAAATAAACCTTAGGACTAAAAGTGATTCGGCCCCGTGTCACTAGGAAATACCACTGCATCCCACCCCCTTTATCCATGTCAAACAAAAATCTGGATCTGTTGGAACATGGAATGCTTACATCTGTTGCTGTGTGTGACAACTGCTCGCTTGATGTTCTTGAAAACTGTTTGTATGCCAAGATAGTGCTCTTAAACTCATCATCATTAGCAGACCTACGCAGAGTTTATGACAATAATGATCAGAGTTATCAATAAGTACTCATAAAAAACTGCTATTTCACAAGCCACAACCCACCTAAAATCATTCTTAGACTTCCAAGATCTATGGCGAGCAGCAGCATCAAAAAATAAGCAAGAAGGTGTGTCCTTTAAACTTCCACAAGTAGTCTTTGCAATTGCCAAGAATTCAGTTCCAGTAGCCTCAGTAGCTGGTGATCTGAAATATTTAGAGCAAAATCAAGTACGGTTTCAATATAAAAAGACACAACAGGTAGATAATTTTATGTACAGAGTTATTATTGTCTAAATTTATTGTTAAATGTAAATAATTATATGTACATAGTTATATGTTACTCGTGTCATCATTCCTATTTTTTATATTTAAATGTTTTTGCACCCTTATATGCAACTAAAGTCAAAAGTCAAACCTTCTATTGGATTAAATAGGTCAGTGATCAGATAGCCAGCATTATTTTTTGGAATAGGTACCCCAAAAAGGAGAGCCAATGTTGGAGCAATGTCAACCTGAATCAACAAAATAAGAGGTATTCTATAAAACAGTCATGTTTGTAGTATTCTATCACCATGAAGCTCTATAACCACATTGAGTTCTCGTATTTTAATAAATTCGGCTATGCCTTTGGAGGGCATAAGCTTTTAGTAAAATGATTATGGCTTAATGTAGCAAGAATTTTGAACTTTCAAGAGTGAAATGTGTAGAATACCTGATTAATAGTATCATCTGTGGCTGAAACACGACTGCTTCTTGGGCCAACAAAAAGTGCCAGGGAGTCTGTTTCTTCATATGAAGATCCCCCATGATTTCCATTTTCTTGCATTCCACGATCGCTAACCAACACCTACAGATGAAATTGAAGTTAAGATATAGATTTTCATACATACACACGCAATTTAATTCAAGAAATCGATTTTTATACATATACAAACCAAGAGAGTTCTTCTATGATCACTTTCTTGAGACTGAATAGCACTCTTGTGAATCATTTTTATAACTTCATCCATTTCCTGGAGTTTGGGTCCCATCAAGGTACTGAAACACAGAACCAGCAGCAACCATGAATTACTTTTTTTAGATATACTTAGTTGAGTAGAGTTAAGAGACCTACCTACTGCGCCCGCCAAGATGCCCAACATGATCCAAACCAAGATAATGAAGAATCTGAAATGAAATTGCAGATAATTTTAGTGTTGATACGATATAAAGTTGTATGGCTGTAATAAATAGTTGAAAATAAGTTTTAGAATTCTGTTAGGGGTATTTACGAGTTTACAAATTAATGTATATATACACTAGACAAATATGTGGGCACAATACTTATAAGACTAAAGAATAGAATCAAGCAATATTTAAAGTTACAATATGTAGCTATCAAGATTAATACACAACTATACAGAAACCACACGTAGTAATTAATATTTCTTTATAATTGAGAATCGTTGCCAACTAATTTAGAGAACTATTCAAACGAGGAAAAAGAGAAGATTGGGGTTGTAATCAGTTAGAAGTTTCCTTATCCCGGATATATTCTTTCCTACAAGAAGATTGTAAAAAAATCTATAAACGAAAGAAAAAACATATACAGCGTTATTCTCCCAATTCTGCTACTTACATTACTTTTATAAAGAAGGCTTTAAAGACTGAGTTGTACAGGAATGCTAATAATGCATACAAGGATGCAGAGAATTGAAACATAAAAAAGCCTTGTAAAGTTAAAACTCAAAGTGACACTGGGCAGAAAGTCAAAAACTACATGTGCCTCTTCCAAAGTTACAACGAATACCATTACTCATTAACTCGCACCAAGGTTGGAGAAAAGCAAAAAGGACAGAAATTATATATGTAATTTTGTAGCTAGCGAACAATTACCAATGCAACAGCTCTAAGATAGAAACCATGGATCAAAGCTACCATAGAAGCCTTGGCATTATAATCAAAATTTAACCCAGAAAACAAAGTATATATATTACCAGAAGATTCCAGTCATTCTTGTAAAGTTCAGAACTTAGATGCCGTGAAACATTGTGATCCACTTGCACAGTATCTTTAACCTATAGCAAGAACAATAAAACAGATTTTCAAGAGACGTAAAACTAAGTAACATAAATAGAAGTTCCTGGGAATTTTAGACAGCTAGGTAGCATAGAAACGAAAAGTGTAAAAGAATCAATATACGGCCAATTCACCACAAAGATTTACATATGAAACTACAGTGCCGAGAAAGATTATGTTATTATATGCAGAACAAGCCTATATACCCAATAGAAATATGAAGAAAAAATATGATCTACTATTCAGGAGTCTCCTGCTATCAAGTTAAATAAATCTTTGAGCGGAATGAAAATTGAGTATCAAAAACCAGCAAGTTCAGGAGTCTTACAAAAAAGCTACTAACTCCGTCATGCCTTGTAAACAATCCTGGAAACAGCTTAAGCCATGTCTCATCACCAAGCATAACCATTTTCCAACCTATTTTAAAAAATTGACCTGCAAAAAACTAGTTAATACGTAATACATCAGGCTGGTCAACACCAGAACAACAACTAGTATATGATCTAGAAATTGTATAAGATTTTGCCAACTCACCTATAATATTATCTTCCAAAAGAGCTTGCGTGTTGAAATTAAACAAAACATCTAAAAATCCCCCTATCGACCCAGTAGTCATGGCCTGCATATATTGTCATCAAATGAGATAAAAATCTCATATTCACAAACAAATATAACTTTAGTACCTTCAAACGTGGCAGCGTAACGGTTGGAGGTGCAGCTTTTGCATGGTAACCCAATGCCATATTATTGGCTAACAAAGACTGGGTATACGGCATTGCATCTTTAAAGATCTTTGATGGCGGCTGACCATCCCTTCCGAGAACAAATTCTGCTGGAAGACCATCAATAACCTAAACATCACATAATAATATTTCACTAGTGAATTTATCCTCTCTGTAGTTGAGAGAGGGAACATATATTTGGTAAATGATATTGCATTGGTCCATACCATTAGTATCAGCCGGTCATAAGAAGGTTGGATCTCAGAAAGTTCCTGCATTATAGAAGTTTACTCACTTAAATGCGCTTCATATAAGCAATAAGTAATTATAGCCAGTTTAAACACAAAAACCAATATATATTATACGACACAAATAGGCCAATGATGTTGGCCCAATTTCACGGATCTTTAATCAACGATATACCAAAATATGAAATAATCTCTATTTTCTATAAATCTGTCATCATTGTAATCGTTACAAGTTCTAATCTATAAATAAGATATGAAAAGGTATAAATGAAAGGGTGTGTCGGTTCGTTTAATTCCAACAGTTGTGTCCCTTAGTTTTGTAACCGTTTGTAACTGCTATTTGGCAGTTATTTGTTGCTGCGTTGACTTTTCCATGTTGACTTTGACTTTCAGGTTTGACCTTTAATATGGGCAGATTGGGATTAACCCATTATTCTCCCCCTTAATCACAATCGCTGCAACGTAGATCTTTAAGTTTTTTGTAGTCGTCTCCATTTTGCTTCCTTTAATATTCGCTGCAACATTGATCGAATTTTGGAATCTTCTGCACTCCCTGCTGTCTTTTGAGTTATCTGCACTCTCTGCGATTTCTGCATTCTCTGCGGTGTCTGCACTCTCTGCGATTTTTTCACTCTCTGCGATTTATGCACTCTCTGCGGTTTCTGCAATCTCTGCTGTTTCTGCAATCTCTGCTGTTTCTGCACTCTCTGCGGTTTGCTCATTGTATCATTTCTCTTCAGTTATAGTCGCCATAAGCAATGTTGGCTCTAAGTCTTCTTCAATAAAATTGGATTGTTCTCTGACTTGATTCTTGCGTTTGTTTTGACATTCATATGCATAATGTCCAAGTTTGTGACATCGGTAGCATGTGACTTGAGATTTGTCTCTTGTATCTTCTTCAAAAGACGCTCGTTCTTCCCTTTTAGATTGATAATTGTTCTTGTCTTGTTCTCGGCCTTGAGACTTGTTAGATCTTCCCTGGCCATATTCTCTAAAAGGTTTTCCTTGTCCTTCATATCGTGTGAACATCAATTTCTCTTGATTGTTCTCTTGTTTTCCTTTAAACTTAATCCTTTCTTCATAGGTCTTAAGTCTCCCTATTGCTTCTTCCAGTGTCACAGTACTTAGGTCTGAATATTGTTCTATAGATGCAACTATTTGAAGATACCTATCAGGTACAGCATTTAGTAACTTCCTAACTAAGTTCTGATCTTTTATTGTGTGTCCTAGACTAGCGGCTTTGTTTACAAGAGTTGTGAGTTTTCCTGTAAAGGTATCGATGGTTTCATCTTCCTTCATATGTAACAACTCTAGTTCAGATCTGAGTGTTTGAAGTCTGGCTTGTTGGACTCTTTCTTCGCCTAAGTGCCTAGTTTTTAAAGCATCCCAAATTGCTTTCGGGGTTTTGTGCTTTGTTATTTGAAGTAATTGTTCTTCGGGTAAGGATTGGTAAAGGTATGCAATAGCAGTTTTCTCCTTTTTCTTATCGGATTGAGTCGTTTCATTTGGCTCAATTGTTTCCCATAACCCATTTGCTTCTAAAATAATTTGCATTCGAATTGCCCATAGTGAGTAATTCTCGGGTTTCAATATCGGGCATTGGAATTGAGGGGTAGTATTAGGTATACTAACCTCCTTCTTTCCATCTCCACCATCTTTAGTCATTTCTTAATGATAATGACAAGTTAATCTCCTAAAAATTCCAACACGGGGTGTGTTAAAAGAAATCTAGCGTACTTTTAATGTTTTGTGTCTAAAATGACAAGCAAAACTCTATAGGACTAGTTTTAATCCAAAAACTATCCTCGGAGATTTTATATTCTAAAATGAATAACCTAAGGTTAATTTTTTCTTAAAATTATTCCTAATAATATAATAAGCAGTGTAAACACTAGGTTATTATATTTCTAACAATCCTTGAAAAATACTAACTTAAAATTAAGAAGTATCTTTTCCTATATCCTTATATGATATATCAAATGTAAATATACTATATATAAGAAGTAAAAGAAAGTGGAGGGTTGTATTTGCGAATTTTGGAACCTGGGGGGGTAAATAAACCCGTAGCCCTGTTATATTTTGGTTCGGTGTTGCCCTGGTTTATATGTCCGCCTCTTTTCCTTTGTTTATCTCTTTGAAGAGATAAAATGGTCTCTCTTTCCCTGAGACTTTGAAACTGCTCCTTTTTTTGTTTCTCCTGATGGTTGACCACCGGTTGTTGGGCTTGGTTAACCGCTCCTTGTTCACGGTTGATGTGTTCTTTTCTCGAACGCATGTAATCCTTCTGATGCGAAACTAGGGTTTCGTCAGTTTTGGGGATTTTCTGAACCGTGTATATGTTGGGGCTTTACGTATCAATTGAATCAAGTGGTGATTCAATTGAGGGTGCTTGGCTTGATTCCTTGAAACAGGTGTGTTTGTTCCTTGTTTTTAGAATCGATTTCTGATTTGTGCCCCTTGATGATGACTTATGTTATCCTCTCGATGTTTGGTTCTTTGTTTCTGAATCGATTTAGTGTTTTTGGTTGAAGTAATAAACAAAAACTCGTTCCCTAATGTTGTTTATGTTCTCGGTAAAAGAAAAAAAATAAATCGGATTTTTTTTTGCAAATCAGTTTGAAAGTGCCATTTCTAGATGCCGGTAACTTTGTTACGAGGCGACTAGAAATTAAAGGGTATCTTCCTTGAACACAATAAGATGAAAAAACTTTGATTATTGTGGTTCGAATAATAATTTTGCAGAAAAAATTAGATACCGAGACCTGGGGATTTTTTCTTTCGATTCAAAGCAAAAATGGAACCTTAGTATATGATGATGTTGGCTCTGATACCAATTGTTGGCCCAATTTCACGGATCTTTAATCAACGATATACCAAAATATGAAATAATCTCTATTTTCTATAAATCTGTCATCATTGTAATCGTTACAAGTTTTAATCTATAAATAAGATATGAAAAGGTACAAATGAAAGGGTGTGTCGGTTCGTTTAATTCCAACAGTTGTGTCCCTTAGTTTTGTAACCGTTTGTAACTGCTATTTGGCAGTTATTTGTTGTTGCGTTGACTTTTCCATGTTGACTTTGACTTTCGGGTTTGACCTTTAATATGGGCAGATTGGGATTAACCCAATAAATGATGATTCCCAAAATACAGGAAAGAAAATATAATTCTTGGTAGCAAATTGTAACACCTAATTCTATATAAGCAAAGATTTAACTTTGTATAATGAATGTAATGAGCCGTTTAATTCTACGCAAGAACAAATCAGATATGAAGTTGACGATTGGAGATAGGCATGTAACACTTTAAAGTTTAGGATTACAAGCACACTTAATTTAACAAAACCCCTCATTTCTAATAGTTCCAATCACCTACCTTGCTTAAACATTTCCTGTAGTTTAATAAGGCCTTAGCAATAACAGTTTATTGCTAACATAAAACTGATTCGTCTTGTCCAAGCTTGGATAAAGTTAGTGACTTTGTTATTATCACTGTAGTATCTAAACCTTTAGTTAATACTACTTACTACCTAAAGTATACAAATAATAAATAAAAGAATGAATAACAGGAATTAATAAGTTACCTTATATAACGATTTAAGTTGATGCGGATGCAAAGCTGTGTAATTTTCATCATAAACTGATTAAGCAATAAATGTCTTTTTTTTTTATATATATAAATTTGAATAGAATGTTATACGAATAGTTATTGTATTACCTGACGCCGGAGAGAGCAGGTTTAATGGGAAAGAATCCGGAGATGAAGAGAGATAGGCCGGTGATTTTTATAAATATTGCTGCACCGGTAACGACTGTTAATGTTTGATGGATTAAACTAGTCAAGATTTATTTTGCAAAAATTATGAAAACACTAAGTGTAATAATTTTTAATTATTAAAATAGAATATTTCTAATTTTTATTAAATAAGAAAAATTGATAATTAATTTGAGACATTCATAAAAAGAAATATGGACAAATAAATTGAGACGGAATAAAATGCACTCATATATGTCCAAACAAATAATTTAATCTTAACTAAATGAATAAACTACCAAAATTTAATACCTAAAAATTACTCCCTCCATCCCAAAATTATTGTCCCCCAACAAAAAACACATTCTTTTAGGAAAAATATCACTATCACTACTTTCTCTCTCTTACTTTTTTGCCAAATGACAAGTTTACCCTTAACCAATTAATTAACACTTCTTTAAAGTTTGCAATATTAATTTCAACCAAGGGTAATATAGTAAACTTTACAAAACTTCACTACCTATTCACTTTCTATTTTTGGTATGGGACAATAATTTTGAGACGTCCGAAAAAAGAAAAAAGGACAATAAAATTATTAGGACGGAGGGAGTAGATAAAAAAAACATATTTACTTATTTACCCTTGTACCATTATTAAATAGATTAAACAAACAAAGTTGTACTTCAAGATTTATTTAATCTTAACTAAATGAATAAACTACCAAAATTTAATACCTAAAAATTAGATAAATATTGTATAAATATTGCTGCACTGGTAACGACTGTTAATGTTGTGCAGCTTAATCTATAACAAGACATTGTTGTGTTTTGAAGGTGATGGATTAAACTAGTCAAGATTTATTTAATCTTAACTAAATGAATAAACTACCAAAATTTAATACCTAAAAATTAGATAAAAAAAAAAAAAAAAAAAAAAAAAGAGAAAACATATTTACTTATTTACCCTTGTACCATTATTAAATAGATTAAATAAACAAAGTTGCTATAGAACATTAGGCATGTACTTCACGTTTTTATTTCTTCTTCTTTTTCCATTAATTTCTCTCTTCTTTTAATTAGTTTAATTTCCACGGCTAGTATAAATCCAAGCAAAGGGATAACATTTTTGTCTATAAACTGTGTCATAATAGCTAATCCTTGACGACTAAAATTGCTTTAAACATGAGACTTGTGTCACAGTCACTACAAAAAAACCCGCACTTTTAGGGACGATATTCTCGTCCCAAAATTGTACATAGCGTCGTCCCAAAAAAACATATGTCACGACATATCGTCCCGTTTGTGTAGTCTCTTTTTTGTTGTCACAAAAATTTTTGGGACGACCAAGTGTTGGCATATTTGGGACGACATAATGCTGGGCCCCACGAGCAATTCAACTCTTAAAAATACGAAATGGACGACATTTGTTTTGCAAAAAGGGACGAGATTATCGTCCCTAGTTGATTATTATTTTTTTTTATTTTTTTTTCCTCTTTACTATTTTTAAGTAAATAAGAAAATGTTTTTAAAAATAAAAACGGGACAACATGAAAAAATTATAAGGGACGAGATTGTCGTCCCAAAGTGTTTATATTTTTTGTATTATTAAACCGTTTGGGATGATATACGTGGCAGTCAAAGCAGAAAGGGACGACAATTTTTTTTTTTTTTTTTTTTTTTTTTAAATAATTTAGGGACGACAATGTCGTCCCTATTTGTTCCAGGGAGCAAAAAACCTGCATTTTTCCAGATTTTTTTGGGAAAAAATCTACCAAAACAAATCTAACCTGTAAATTACCAAATAATATGATACAATAATATTCAACTTCATTCATAAAGTTACTCATTGCAAAACAACTAAACGGCGACATTGCTTTCACAAATACGATACAAATTTAGCGAATATATAGCATCTCGAGAATGCAAATAACAAGTCACAATGTTAATACAAATAATAACATACTACATGACCTTGAAGAGACTTCATCTCTCTCTGTGTAAGTTCTGGTGGTTGTCACTATGTGTACAATCACGAGCTCCAAGATTGTAAAGTTCCTATTTTATACAATAACATGAATCATAAGTTTTTATTAGACCAACACAAACAGACACACATTAACTTGTACAATTTAGAACTTACTTTCAGCTGAGTGGTGTATTCTTCAGACAAGAGCTCGGCGTATTGGTTACCATCATATAAATATTGCTGCACTGGTAACGACTGTTAATGTTGTGCAGCTTAATCTATAACAAGACATTGTTGTGTTTTGAAGGTGATGGATTAAACTAGTCAAGATTTATTTAATCTTAACTAAATGAATAAACTACCAAAATTTAATACCTAAAAATTAGATAAAAAAAAAGAAAAAAAAAAAAAGAAAAAAGAGAAAACATATTTACTTATTTACCCTTGTACCATTATTAAATAGATTAAACAAACAAAGTTGCTATAAAACATTAGGCATATACTTCACGTTTTTATTTCTTCTTCTTCTTCTTCCTTTAATTTCTCTCTTCTTTTAATTAGTTTAATTTCCACAACTAGTATAAATCTAAGCAAAGGGATAACATTCTTGTCTATAAACTGTGTCATAATAGCTAATCCTTGACGGCTAAAATTGCTTTAAACATGAGACTTGTGTCACAGTCACTACAAAAAAACCTGCACTTAGGGACGATATTCTCATCCCAAAAATGTACATAGCGTCGTCCCAAGAAAAATATGTCACGATATATCGTCTCGTTTGTGTAGTCTCTTTTTTGTTGTCACAAAAAAATTTTGGGACGACCAAGTGTTTGCATATTTGGGAAGACATAATGCTGGGCCCCACGAGCAATTCAACTCTTAAAAATACGAAAGGGACAACATTTGTTTTGCAAAAAAGGACGAGATTATCGTCCATAGTTGTTTTTTTTCCTTCAATTTAGGGATGACATTGTCGTCCCTATTTGTTCATGGGACCCAAAAAAAAAAAAAAAAAAAAAAAAAAACTGCAGTAAACCTGCATTAAACAAATCTAACCTGTAAATTACCAAATAATATGATACAATACTATTCAACTTCATTCATAAAGTTACTCATTGCAAAACAACTAAACGGCGACATTGCTTTCACAAATACGATACAAATTAAGCTAATATATAGCATCTCGAGAATGCAAATAACAAGTCACAATGTTAATACAAATAATAACATACTACATGACCTTGAAGAGACTTCATCTCTCTGTGTAAGTTCTGGTGGTTGTCACTATGTGTACAATCACGAGCTCCAAGATTGTAAAGTTCCTATTTTATACAATAACATGAATCATAAGTTTCTATTAGACCAACACAAACAGACACACATTAACTTGTACAATTTAGAACTTACTTTCAGCTGAGTGGTGTTTTCTTCAGACAAGAGCTCGGCGTATTGGTTGCGAGTATTGTAGTTTGGCATGAGATAGTTGTTTAGGTAGTCATTGCTACCCATTCCTACAAAAAAAAAAAAATGCATCTAGAAAGTGCTTGACCAAGATTGGCTGCACCCAATGCATTGCTTATTTCATCTAGACTATTTTTGAAGTTCTTTATCTGTTGATTGAACGGAATTCAGCCGACCTACAACCAATATTACATGATTAATCAGACGTATACCAAATTTTGTAGCCGCCAATATTTCAACCAAAATCTTGCTTTAGAGGTATAAAACCTTTAAAAAACTAATAACTTGAACATCATGAATTTGCTACCTTGACCCAAGTACAACGAGCTTATATTACTCACGTGACCCTTTAGTACACTAAGGCTATTGTGCTAATTATCTTTGCTTACCAGGTAGATTATTCAGTTGGTTAGGGATTAATGGAGTAATTAAGTTATTTAACTATAGAAACATTAAGTTTAGTTAGTGACCTTATTTAGTCTTTACATATATAAGTAGAGTGCATACCCGGATTAGGAAATTAGTCAAATTAAAAGACTACCATATAAGTAACCTTATACAGGGGGTGTTTGTTTCGGCTTAAATACCCTGCTTATGGCTTATTTGGTGTTGGTTAAAACTGAGACTGAACAAGGGCATGATAGTATCTGATTACACCTTTATTCTGCATATGTCAAGAAAACCTTTCGATGAGCAGGAAGGTGGAAAAACTTAAACACTGGTACAACATAGAACCCATTCCAAAACTAGTCATATACAGAATGTGCGAAAGACATACTCTGGATGATAATGCTAATTGATATTTGAGTAGTGAGGCATGAAATGCCAAAATGGCCACAATATCACTTAACTTTACTCAGCAAAGAGAGCCTTCCTATGACCTTCCTTCATCACATCCATTTTAATTGAAAGAATATATTACTAAACTAATGTCGTAAACTTCACTGTTGAGAAATGACACCCATTATTCATTGAAGTTGGTAACTCAAAACGATTAAAAAAAGGATAGAATGAAGAAACCCCTTGATTATAAACATAATATTTCCTTGTATCAATTTATAATCAAATTGAGCTACTAGCCTACTACTGATACTATTTTATTTGAAATGAGTATGTGCTTTTGCTGCAATACCTTTATCCTTCCATCCACATTAGTGTGTACATAACTATTGTGGTATGTTATCTACCTAAGAATTTACTAAAATCATCAAACTGGTGAAACCATATTTATATCAACCCACTGTCCTCATTTTAGTTGTATTTCTCAGTTCATACACATAAGTCTTATACCTACACTGGTGCTACTTGTAAAACCCAAAATTTCTGAACATGTAAAATACCCAGAATACCATTTGATTTCAAATTCATAAAAGATGTTTAAATCATTAAGACATTTCATCCCGAATATAATCTAAGTATTTAACTGTTAATAATTGAACGAATAAAAGTAATACGATAATAAAGACTTATGATAAAACGAATGGTACACATCTAATTATCATCACACGCCTACATGTTTTGATTTAGGGTCCATTTTTATTTTAACTTTGGTACACAACTTACATTACACATAAACAAAATAAACATGTTATCTTTCAAATTTGGAAGGTGAAGATTTGTTCATATCCACCCCTTAGGCCGGCCCCCTCCTCCTTAAACATCACAATATTTTATTTTTCACCAAGATATTATCACACACAAAAACAAACCCTAAAACCCTACAAAAGAAATCGGCCGCCCCCTTTTTCCTATTCTTTCTTGTTCGAATCAAATCAAAGCAAAGGAGTATCTTGATCGTGTATTGGAAAGGCTTGGTCGTGGTGTTTACCACAGGTTCGAAAGGTGTTAAAAACGTGGGTATTGGTTCTAGTTCGAGGGAGAAGTCAAGCCGTGTGGTGTTTTTGGCTTTTGATCTTTGTTCATCGATTTGATCTTCAAGGGTAACGATGCATTACCTTGTTTTGTTTTTCCTTCATTTGATCCTTTCTATAACGTGTAACATGTCACTTAAAAAGCTTATATGAATCAGCTTAATGATTATACACATATACGAATGAAACCTTATATGAAATCAGAAGAATCACACATAAAATAACGGATTTAGGGTTAGGGTTTTGATGGAATTTTCGTGGGTAATCTTTGTGGGATTTTGAGAACATGTTATATGATGTCTAATGCACAGATCTTATGAGTTATGAGGGTCGTGGATGCGTTTGGGTGCGTAAACATGTGTTATAGTGTCTAAAAAGAAATTCTGGATTTGAGACAGCATGCATACCTGAATTTGTGAACGAGTTATGTCATGTTATAAAATGGTTTGATTCGGTTTCTTTTCATGAAAACTTAGTTTTATTTCTTAGTTAAGTTCTCCAATTGATTTAGAGTGATTTCGAGTTGATTTGGTCGTGTTTTTTATTTTTGTGTGATTAAGTGTTGAAGCTGAATTTGAGAGTCTGAAAATCACTCCACTTTGCCGATTTTTCATTTAAAAACCATAAGGAGTTGAGTCATAAAACTCTCCAGTATTTAACTTCTATATGTTTAGTAATGTTATGAATTTTTGGGGATTTTCCTGGGTGTATTGGTGGGTCGTTCAAGTGGGTACTTTCTGGGTACTACAACAGGTAGATTTTCTGGGTAGTCTGAGTTGGAGTATTTTTGGCATGGGGTTAAACTAACTAATAAATATTGGGAAAATTCGTGTGGGTTCTAAAGACATTGAAGTATCTGTGTGAATTTTTGTGGATTTTATTTTTGAGTTCTGATGTGGTAAAAAAATTCGTAGAGTGGTGATCTGTTTATGGGTAAAAGCTGTTAATATGACTAAAAAGCTAAATAAGTGTATAACTTAATCAAAAAGGGTAAAATTGATCATAAGCTATAATCCTTCACTTAAATTGATATTCAAGAAGTAACTAAGATACTTAAACACTTTTCATAACTCAAATTAATATGAGACATGGCTATAATTAGTAGGTAAACTAAACAACGACCAATTGTAAACCCTAATTAGAATAAAAGTAACCCTAAGATACTATATATGGAAACCTGCTAATTATGAAAACTTACTCGGGAAACTTGCTAAAAATAGAAAGTTACTTAAAATGGTTAACCTACTTAAAGAGAAAACTTACTATTTTTGGAAAGTTACTATTTTGGAAAGCTGCTATAAAAGGAAAGTTATAAAAAATGGAAAGCCGACTAAAATGAGTAATCTGATTTAAAATAAGTTATTAATAAGACGATCATGAATTCGTGTAGATCCGCTGAAGAAGGATTTTCTTCCAATCTTTATTTTTTCTGTTATGTTTGCACTTGCGGTCTAAGGTACAGATATTCTGACCTTATCTCTTAAGGTTTCTCATGATTCGTTCACCACTGTTTGATATTAGTTTTGATTATGATACCTTTGATCTGAGCCTTCTTATTATGGCTTTCTTATATGATCTATGCCTTTGCTATGCTCCCTTAGATTTGTGAACCTTTGATTATGAACCTTTGCTTTGATCCTTGCTATGAACTTTAATGATGAACCTTTACTATGAACTTATGAACCTTTGATATGATATGACATTTGAACCCTTCAGTTTCATACCCGAGCCAAGTTCATTTTCTAGCCATGAAGGTAACATAGCCGTGTCATTGATGCACCAATGGCATGACTCTAGTGTGGTTGAGTGATGTTCCACACCGTCCCATTTTATTATGATATGCGCACTTTATATTTATTATGGCCAATATTATTTGTTCGGGGGCGTATGGATGCATCCTAGGTTCTATTTGTATTCGATGGATATGACATGATATGATATTATATGATAAGTTCGGTGACTGATGCATGGGGTGCAATCCACGTTTTTCACATGTTCGGGAGCTAGCTACTCCATGGTTACTATGATATTTGATTTTATTTGTGTTCGGGCTCGTGGTAAATTACTGACCTTTCCTTACTTTCGATATCCATTTGTTTATACCTTATGTTTTTCCCCATGCACCATACTTTACATGTTTGTTCCTTATCTTTTGGTTTCGTTTATATATGTTTGTTCACTGGGCTTTTTAAGCTCAGCCGCATTTCTTTTCCTGCGGCAGGTTTTAGTAGGAAGCTGGGTTATGAGTGGAGAGTACTTTTGGACTTAGAAGACTACACTTTTATAGTTATTCTGGATTAGAGATGACTAGAAGTGTTTACATTTTTAGACTTAGTATTTTATTGTTGTTCTCATTTGTAACCTTATACTTCAGATTTTTTTCATTTGTAACCTTTGAAATTCATTTGTATTATTTAAGTCATATGCTTTTGTTTGCTTTGATATGTCACCATAACGTAATACTTCTACCCTTATCGGGTTGGGGTGTTACAATTATGGTATCAGAGACCAGACAGCGACTTATAGTACATTAAACCTTGACCTGTGAAGTTTGGACCATTAAGTTTCCACTGTAGGCGCTCATAAGACAACCTTTGAGAATTTGCTTTAGGATCTCCCCATAGGAACATAAGTTATTGCCGGTGAGGAATGGGTAGACTAGAACATCTATGTAAGTAGCATTGCTTCCGCATCACTCTAATTCGTGCCTCTGCCCTTAGTTTTGCCTTATAAGAACATTGTTTCAGAAGTTGGAAAGTTATGTTCAACCTAAGTTTAGTAACCAAGTAAGTTTACAGTGCCTCGGGAACTACATGGATACCTTACACCATTTAAGTTTCACTCTCTGATTTTGATCACCATTTTCAATTTTTATTAACAGTTCGATACCTTTTCGACCATCCCGAAGGTAATTTAACCGTAATGTGTTTGACACATTCTGTAAATTCATTGCATATGCTGGATTTAATGTATCATCTGATACTACTCAGTTCTGCGTAATCCATTACTACTCCTATGAGAACTCTGGTAACTATTAACCATGAATATATGGAGATTGTTCCCTCCCTTCGAATGATGAACCTTGTCTGCCAATCAGTTCCTTTGGAAGGATATGATGAAAATAATATCTCAGTATGGATTTGTTAACTAAGCTTGATATTGCTGACAACAGATATCCCATACCTCTCATTTGACAACCATGCGACGTTCGTATTACCAAGGATACACACCCTACCTGCCACTTATGCTATGAAGCTAAGCAAGATTCCAACACCTTGAACTGTTCGCTTATCTATCTCAACACTTTGATGAACCATGTAATTGACTCTGATATATGAAATATCCATCTGGATTAACGACCGTATTCGTTCTACGGATCTGTTTACTCTTGATATAATTGACTTTGGGATCTTTTGGTTATGGATTGGATGGCTCTTCGTAAAGCTACCATAGACTACCGTATCTGAAATGTGACCTTTAGCAATCTACTTCACCCTACTTTTGTTATGATGACTCTTAACCGCTTAAATCTGTTAAGATTAATGTTGCTATGGAAGCACAGACCCCGATCTCATTTGATTGTCAAGTTTCTCCTGACACCTATTAGTATCCACCGTTGGAAGCTCTGACATTGGAAGTATTTTGTTGTACGAAAATCTTCTGATGTTCTCTGATGAAACTCTTGGTATTCCCTCCAGCTTGGGAACTAGAGTTGGCATTGAACTGATCTTAGTTGACGAAACCATGATGCCATAGAAGTTGAGAGATTGAAGGAGCTGATGGAATATGATTTTGTTCACCCTAGTGCTTCTCTTGGGATGCTCCTGTTGGTTTATGAAAAAGAAAGGGGGAAGTATGCGGCGGCGTATCGACTATCGTGAACTTAACCGTATCACTATCCGTAATCATTATCCATTTCCGCGTGTCAATGATTGATTTGGTCTATCTTTGAAACTCCATATCAGATGGTCTCATTTAGATTTGAAGGACTGAGGAAGCAACCATAAGAACTTCTAAGAAGGGAGTTGACTAACTGAGAGTAACCTCCATGAAGCATTTCAGTTTTATTCGTGAGGAAGAAGATAGGTGATGTGAAGTAGATATGAAGTTTCCCTAAGATGATTCCTGAAGCTGCTTTCGTACTCGTTGTGATCATTATGAGTTTTAATGATGCCAATTGTATTGGCTAATAGAATCATGTTTTCGCGAGTATTTGGACAAATTGTCATAGTATGACGTTGTGTTGTGTTCAGAGACGAAGGAGGAACATGGAGATTCATTTTCATATTAAGTTGAAATGACCCTTTGTTCTAGAAGAGTATATTTGATTTGGCGTTCATAAGCTGCAGCAGATAGTACTACTATGGATCCCGAAAAGATTGAGTTGTCCACCGAATGAGCCAAGATCGACGAAAGTGACTGAAGTTAGAAATCTTACGGAATAGTAGTGGAAGATGTTCACGACTGGCGTTACCATCAATGAAGCATATGAGAAGAGGAGAGACACTTAGAAGGGACTCGATTATACCTTATGCAGCACGTGGAGATTACAGCTTGGGCATCAAGACAACCAGACTGTAGGAGACGAACTATTCAACCCAAAGTTGACAGTAGCGGTGTTTACATTGAAGATTGGAAGACATTCTTGCTAAGACGAAGGTGGTGGCAAACATAGAAGGGGAATGTAATCGAGTTGGCGAATTTGGAGCTGTGCTAGAAGACCTGTTGAAGACACACAGTCTTACTACTCTAGTTATTTTAGTTGTACTAAGATGAATTGAGAGCAGAAGTAGACTTGCGGATGGAGGGATGCACAGTGATCTTGTAAGAGATTCGCGTTACTACACCACAATTCCAAGAAGAGTTGCCGAAGGCTTGAGGAACCAGACTCAAGTTTATAATTCCTTTTCACTGTAGGATCAGATGTACAAGCGTAGACAGACTACTCGGACTTGGAAGAAATTTTGAAATTTTGTATTTGAATGGAAAATTTTTGAAGCAAACATTTGTGTTTGGATGAGTTGGTTCTGTGAAGGATGAAGTTATCAATAACGTAATTCACTTCTACTTAACCCCCATAAGCTTCCGTTACCTGATAATAAGATCCTTTGAATGATTTATGTTCCCTATTAGAAATTCCGTTCTGTGTTCATTATGCGTTTGTTGGATGATGGTTTTGTTATGAGAACTTAGATGAATTGTGGAGGAACTGATGCTTTTGACGACGTGCTTCATTTGATGCTTACTAAGTTCCGTTACGTTATCTATACGATCTTTTTCTTTATTTTGAATCCGAAATGATGTTTGATTCGGACCAACCCTAGGAGGTAGAAGGACTGTTAGGTGGTTAAGATAAGTTGCTTATTTCACGACTTGAGATAAAGTATGGTCATCATGAGGGCACTTTTATATGATGCTAGTATTATGACTTCTGGACAACGTGATAATACTTACATCATATAACGTGCACTTATTGTGATCATAGGATATTTCGAGGAGTGCCTTAGAAGCCTTAGAATTTCTGATATCTGAATGAGACTTTAGGTTCATTCCACCTATACGCTTAATCTGCCTTCACCGTTATACGATTTGATACGTTTGGATACTCGACACGCATTTGCTGACCTCTGTACTTCCGATAAGAATCTTAGGTTCTATTGTAGAGCTTTCCGCCATTTGATGTTACCAAACAATCTGTTTTCTGTATGTATGAATTCTATCTGTACTATGAAGGAATACACCTATGTTTTGCCATATGTACATTTCACATTCGTTCAATCTGTTTCATTATGATCTGCTATGAGTTAAGATATGAGATCTTGGATTTTGAGGAAACAAGATCTGCTTGTTTATGAGAATACCTTTGAAAGATTGTATTGAAGCCGAGACTATTTGATAATCGGAAGAGTTAAACATTTATATCACCCTCATGTTTGCTACAATTCGATATATTCTCATCTGATTCGCCTAATCAATTCCACGGACGATATATCCGTCAAATCCTACGTATTCCCTGTATCTCTTCGGAGAGAATATGATTATCATCTGTTACATTTGGTATGTTATTCTTTTGATCTGGATTCAGTATGGTATGTTTTTTTGAGGAAGCCGAAGCTATTTGATCAACAAGATAGAGTCATGAGAAACAAGTCATTCACATTTCTGTTACCAATTCATTGTGTTTCCGTTTCGTTTCACTTCAATTTTAGAGGACGAAAATTTTCTTTTAGAGGGGAAGAGTTGTAAAACCCAAAATTTCTGAACATGTAAAATACCCAGAATACCCTTTGATCTCAAATTCATAAAAGACGTTTAAATCATTAAGACATTTCATCCCGAATATAACCTAAGTATTTAACTGTTAATAATTGAACGAATAAAATTAATACGATAATAAAGACTTATGATAAAACGAATGGTACAAATCTAATTATCATCACACGCCTACATGTTTTGATTTAGGGTCCATTTTTATTTTAACTTTGGTACACATCTTACACTACACAAACAAAATAAACATGTTATCTTTCAAATTTGGAAGGGGAAGATTTGTTCATATCCTCCCCTTAGGCCAGCCCCCTCCTCTTTAAATATCACAATATTTTATTTTTCACCAACATATTATCACACACAAAAACAAAACCCTAAAACCCTACTAAAGAAATCGGCCGCCCCCATTTTCCTATTCTTTCTTGTTCGAATCAAAGCAAATCAAAGGAGTATCTTGATCGTGTATTGGAAAGGCTTGGTCGTGGTGTTTACCACAGGTTTGAAAGGTGTTAAAAACGTGGGTATTGGTTCTAGTTCGAGGGAGAAGTCAAGCCGTGTGGTGTTTTTGGCTCTTGATCTTTGTTCATCGATTTGATCTTCAAGGGTAACGATGCATTACCTTGTTTTGTTTTTCCTTCATTTGATCCTTTCTATAACGTGTAACATGCTACTTAAAAAGCTTATATGAATCAGCTTAATGCTTATACACATATACGAATGAAACCTTACATGAAATCATAAGAATCACACATAAAATAACGGATTTAGGGTTAGGGTTTTGATGGAATTTTCGTGGGTAATCTTTGTGGGATTTTGAGAACATGTTATATGATGTCTAATGCACAGATCTTATGAGTTATGAGGGTCGTGGATGCGTTTGGGTGCGTAAACATGTGTTATAGTGTCTAAAAAGAAATTCTGGATTTGAGACAGCATGCATACCTGAATTTGTGAACGAGTTATGTCATGTTATAAAATGGTTTGATTCAGTTTCTTTTCATGAAAACTTAGTTTTATGTCTTAGTTAAGTTCTCCAATTGATTTGGAGAGATTTCGAGTTGATTTGGTCGTGTTTTTGATTTTTGTGTGATTAAGTGTTGAAGCTGAATTCGAGAGTCTGAAAATCAGTCCATTTGCCGATTTTTCATTTAAAAACCATAAGGAGTTGAGTCATAAAACTCTCCAGTATTTAACTTCTATATGTTTAGTAATGTCATGAATTTTTGGGGATTTTCCTGGGTGTATTGGTGGGTCGTTCAAGTGGGTACTTTCTGGGTACTACAACAGGTAGATTTTCTGGGTAGTCTGAGTTGGAGTATTTTTGGCACGGGATTAAACTAACTAATAAATCTTGGGAAAATTCATGTGGGTTCTAAAGACATTGAAGTATCTGTGTGAATTTTTGTGGATTTTATTTTAGAGTTCTGATGTGGTACAAAATTTCGTAGAGTGGTGATCTGTTTATGGGTAAAAGCTGTTAATATGACTAAAAAGCTAAATAAGTGTATAACTTAATCAAAAAGGGTAAAATTGATCATAAGCTATAATCCTTCACTTAAATTGATATTCAAGAAGTAACTAAGATACTTAAACACTTTTCATAACTCAAATTAATATGAGACATGGCTATAATTAGTAGGTAAACTAAACAACGACCAATTGTAAACCCTAATTAGAATAAAAGTAACCCTAAGATACTATATATGGAAACCAGCTAATTATGGAAACTTACTCGGGAAACCTGCTAAAAATAGAAAGTTACTTAAAATGGTTAACCTACTTAAAGAGGAAACTTACTATTTTTGGAAAGTTACTATTTTGGAAAGCTGCTATAAAAGGAAAGTTATAAAAAATGGAAAGCCGACTAAAATGAGTAATCTGATTTAAAATAAGTTATTAATAAGACGATCATGAATGCGTGTAGATCCGCTGAAGAAGGAGTTGCTTCCAATCTTTATGTTTTCTGTTATGTTTGCACTTGCGGTCTAAGGTACAGATATTCTGACCTTATCTCTTAAGGTTTCTCATGATTCGTTCACCACTGTTTGATATTAGTTTTGATTATGATACCTTTGATCTGAGCCTTCTTATTATGGCTTTCTTATATGATCTATGCCTTTGCTATGCTCCCTTAGATTTGTGAACCTTTGATTATGAACCTTTGCTTTGATCCTTGCTATGAACTTTAATGATGAACCTTTACTATGAACTTATGAACCTTTGATATGATATGACATTTGAACCCTTCAGTTTGATAACCGAGCCAAGTTCGTTTTCTAGCCATGAAGGTAACATGGCCGTGTCATTGATGCACCAATGGCATGACTCTAGTGTGGTTGAGTGATGTTCCACACCGTCCCATTTTATTATGATATGCGCACTTTATATTTATTATGGCCAATATTATTTGTTCGGGGGCGTATGGATGCATCCTAGGTTCTATTTGTATTCGATGGATATGACATGATATGATATTATATGATAAGTTCGGTGACTGATGCATGGGGTGCAATCCACGTCTTTCACATGTTCGGGAGCTAGCTACTCCATGGTTACTATGATATTTGATTTTATTTGTGTTCGGGCTCGTGGTAAATTACTGACCTTTCCTTACTTTCGATATCCATTTGTTTATACCATATGTTTTTCCCTATGCACCATACTTTACATGTTCGTTCCTTATCTTTTGGTTTCGTTTATATATGTCTGTTCACTGGGCTTTTTAAGCTCAGCCGCATTTCTTTTCCTGCGGCAGGTTTTAGTAGGAAGCTGGGTTATGAGTGGAGAGTACTTTTGGACTTAGAAGACTACACTTTTATAGCTATTCTGGATTAGAGATGACTAGAAGTGTTTACATTTTCAGACTTAGTATTTTATTGTTGTTCTCATCTGTAACCTTATACTTCAGATTTTTTTCATTTGTAACCTTGAGATTCATTTGTATTTTTTAAGTCATATGCTTGTGTTTGCTTTGATATGTCACCATAACGTAATACTTCTACCCTTATCGGGTTGGGGTGTTACACTACTGCTGTTGGCGGCCGGTGGTGGCTAATGCGGCTACAGTGGTGGTTCACCGGCGGTACGTTCATGATGGTGTCATCTTACAAACACAAACACAACAAACAACAAACAAATATTAACAAAACAAAATTAAACAAAACAATAAACAAACTAACACACAAAAATTAAAAGAAAAAAACATACCTTTAAAACAAACCAAAATAAAAAAAAAAAAATAAAAAAAATCGTGCACAGTTGTGCGTGTGTAAATGGTGGTTTCGGGTGATAGTGGTGTTGAAGGTGGTTGTAGTGGTGTCGAAGGTTAAATCATATGCAGTGGTGAGTTTTTTTTTGGGTAATAAAGAATTACAAAAAAATAATAGCAGATCATCTAGATCTATTTCAATAATTGACAAAAATGGTGGGGTGATTTAATTTTGGTGAAAAAAAAGGGACGATATTTTTTTTCTTTTTCCCTTTATTTTATGTGTATTAAAATGATTTAAATTATTTAATTAATATTAAATAAATTAAAAATGATTTAAATTAGTTATAAATTATTTAAATAATTTAAAAATGATTTAAATTAGTTATAAATTTTTTAAGTAAATTAAAAATGATTTAAATTATTTATAAAATATTTAAATAACTTAAAAATGATTTAAATTAATTATAAATTATTTAAATAAATCAAAAATTAGTATCGTGATACATGACATGTTAAAACGGATGACTCGATATAGTATTGTGATACATGACATGTTAAAACGGATGAATCAATATAGTATCGTGATACATGACATGTTAAAACGGATGACTAAAAATGATATCGTTATACATGAGATGTTAAACGAATGTGTTAGTGCAAATATTACGATATTTAAACTAAACGGTTTCTTCGGTTTTAATAACAAAATTATAAAAAAAATTAAATAAAAAAAATAAAAATAAAATTGAAAAAAAGAAAGGGGTGTCATTTGTAAAAAATATGGTGAGAATAACCTCAGTAATATTCAATTCTCTAAAATATATACTTATAATGTTGCATCTCATTCATACCACCAAAATATTCTTTGTTGCGATATAAAATAAGATTAACCTAAAATAGCTCGTTCTACTGAACTTTTATAGGCGTATATTATTTAGATAAAATGTATTTAACTTTGTCAATTTTTTGAGTGTTGTGCAGGCAATTATTTTTTTGCTATCGTCTACCTAAACTTTTGAATTTCGACATTTTTGTGTACTTTGTGACCATTTTACCCATACGTCTTATAAGTTTTAACCAATCTATTAATAGCAAAGGGTAAATTGGTCATTAGATATGAGCAAAATACATACAAAGATCAACATTCAAAAGTTTAGGTATACAATAACAAAAGATAAAGCTGACTACACAACACTTGAAAAATTGTCAAGTTAAATACATTTTTAAGTTATTATCCCTAAAACGATTTTAGGGATAAACCTGTTAGCCCGTGTTGTGTAGTTGTAACGGACCCAAGCCCAAAGGCTAGAATATTCCGTATATTGATTTATATATGTACGATGTAATGGTAATTGGCAATCAATAAAATCATTCTCTGGCAATATCTTACATGGCATAAAAGGGTAATGATCCTCTAAAACCCTAAAACAGCCGCCACTCCAATTTTTCCGGTCGTCGGCTTCGGCCGGCGGTCCGGAGCACGAATGAAGCTGCAGACACTTTCTACTGAGTAATGATTGGCTTATCCTTAATGGTTGTTTTCTGTTTCTTAAATTTTTTAATCGTGATTGAGATTTTGTAGTCCTATAGTTTATTACTTAATATTTGATTAAATCGAAAAAAATAATAAAAAATAAAATAAAATAAAATAAAATAAAATGGTGGATCTTTATGTTTTTCTAGAGAAAACACACGACCCGTTTGTTTGGAATGTTATTTGGGGGTTGAAGTTTTAGAATCAACTTTCGTTTTCTCATTTTTTTTTTTTTTACGTTACTGCATGAGTCTTAGTTGCAATTTCCTTTGTTTTAGTTGTAGGGGATACTTTAGGTTATCCTGTTTGGTCAGGATACTTTGGTTTATCCTGTTTGGTAAGGGATACTTTGGTTTATCCCATTTGGTAAGGATACTTTGGTTTATCCTGTTTGGTACGGATACTTTGGTTTATCCGGTTTGTTGTGTGTTTATTTCTGCTGCTGCTTGAAGATGTGCTTCCGCTTGCTGTCGAATGTCTTCTTCAACAATTATTTATTAGTTTTAATTTATTGTTTATTAGTTTTTAATCTTCAGTCCGAGCTTTCGTGATTTAGCCGCTCGGACTGCGAGGAGTGTTAGCCCGTATTGTGTAGTTGTAACGGGCCCAAACCCGAAGTCTAGAATATTCAGTATATTGATTTATATATGTACGATGTAATGGTAATTGGCAATCAATAAAATCATTCTCTGGAAATATCTTACAAAACCTTAGGTCGGCTAAACTGTAATCTACATGCCAAGTTCGAATTCTATATATGTGGTGTTTGTAGCGTGTAAAACTTGCAGTGTGGTTCATTTTAAAAGGGTTTCTACTTTCCAAAGTTTCTAGTTTATAGTATGGCTAGAAGGACTTTTTGAAGGAACCCATACAAAAGTTCATTATTTTCTGAAGTATGGATTAGATCATATATCACTTAGCAACTGGGCCTAATGTCAATTGTAAATTTGGTTCATATAACTAAGTACAAATGTATTCTTTTGAGAATAAAACAGGAGACTACGATGAAGAAGTAGATCATTTATTTTTCTTTTTCTTCTAATTAAAAGTCCAAAGGAAAACATAGAGAAGTGGGATTTAGCATGAAAAGTTTTCAATGATCGTAAAAAGTTATAATTACTAAAGTAAGTCTAGTAATTTTTCATTCTATCTGAAGCCCAAAAATAGGATTTAGCCGCTAGACTTTTTTGAATTGCAAAACCAATTCTTTTATAAACAATGTTTGTGAATCTGAGTGTCATAAAACATTACTGTTCATAACACGCTGGACTCTGTTGAGTAGCTTCACCGCTTCAGATGCAAGGAAACCAAAGTCTAGTTAAGTACTTGTACAAACTCTAGTTTTTGAGTATCACAAGTTTCATTTCCACTCTTCGACGTGGCCTTCTCAAGATATATGTTGAAGCTCCGTCAATGATTACACGTCCATCTATAGCTCAACGATAAACTTTACTTGTGTTTGAACTTGTAGTTCAATGTAAATCTGGTTCCCATCGCTGTTTTTAGGAAGAAGCGTTTTCGTCGATTACAAAAATACACTACTTAGAATTTATGGCTGTCCACAAACTTTTTTTTCTTTACTTTTTTATGAGTAATACTGGTTTTAAAGTTGAATGTTCAATGAATAAAAACAAACACACTATATTTACATACATATTTAAATATTTCGTATATTGAGTTTTCCATCTACAAAGTACAAACGTTGCATCGAACATTATATTTGAGAAATGCTAAATCCTCCTACTAAAAACACTTACTTATCATTCTACTCACAAGATCCTGACAAGTGTCAGAACTGATAGTTTGGATGCAGAGAGAGAATGCGTGACAAATCGTAATTCAAGGTCATTTTTCAGAACTTCAAAATTTACTATTCATGGGTTACTATTCATCATTCACTATTCATCATTTTTGAAGTCAGTTTGTGACTTTGAGATGTTTTCAAAAATTTTACTATTCATGAAACACTAGTCATCCCCGGAGGGAAATCACTATTTATAGTTATCATTCATCATTTTGTAAACTAGGTATACGGGTAATTAAAAATTCGCGTAACCAGTACGGTTTAGTTGCGTATTCATGAAACATCATTCAGGACACATCATATAGACTAGAGTAGTCTACATATCATCAGTAACATCATCTCATATTAGGTCATGCACGGGTTTGCATAATTTCTATTCACGTATATTTATTTATTAAATAAACGCTGACACTCGATCATTTACTACTAACATATACCCGAAACTCCCGACTATGATCCTAATATATTTTCACACTCATTATAATGATATAAAAATTATATTATTAATTTACCCGGTGTTTTTAAATCATTTACTATATTTACCGTTAAACGCTTATAACTACGACGGTTTGCGAAATTTCGACACGACAACTATTTGAACACCCGATTCTTGCAAGGAATGTGATTTTATAATTTTTACAACTTCGTCATACTTTATTTTGTTCCGTCAAGATTTATTTCTAGCTAACTCGGTACCCGGTAACACATACTATTCTAACTAAAATTAACTAAATCTTATCATCCATGGGACAAGTTCTTTAATGAGCACACACACTTTTTTTCTCCCTTGTTTGCCGCCCCTTCCCCCCCCCCCCTTTAGGTCAAAGATAGCACTTGATTGTCTTGACCAAATTATACTACTAATAGATATATTACTTCCAATATTTCATTAACACATTCTTATAACAAGAACAATTGGCAACTTTCTCTCATCCTCTCCCTTTGATGGATCGGCCAAGAACAAGAAACAAGAAGGAGTTCACCAAGATTTTCAAGATTTAGTATTTTAAACTCTATTAGTATCCTAGTTAAGGTTTTAGAATAAAAACCTCAAGGATAATTAAATATTTTGCTCCAAAACGCATCAAAACTTCAAGTAAGTGTCTAAATAAATTTTCTACTCTTTTATACTTTCATTTAAACTATTTTGATGTTCTAGTAGCAAATCATGCAAATGTACACATGTTATATACCACTTAACATTTATTTTCTCACTAAAATGGATTTAATTTTTTTTTATTATTGATCTTGTGAACTCCATCACTTTTGGTGAAGATTAAGAACCAATGAAACCCTAAGAAGGTGTATGGTAGGCTTAGAATAGTTTTGGTGTTGATTGGAAGGGATATACACAAGTCTTGAACTAGAAAAATTGATTTTTACAAGTTATAGAAAAGGTTCTGTCCATTTTTGCAATTTATGGAAAGATCAGTAGATCTTGAGTCATTTTGGTTTATATTTTTAGAAAATGCACTCAAAAACGAAACCGTGGGCGCTGGAATGAGCAAAAACGAGCTTACGACGAGAAAGATTAGTTAATTTCAATTTTAGCGACGAAAAATATTTTTCTGAAAAATAGCTTGCTGTTGCACGAATTTCAACGGGTAAAACGAGGCATTGAACGCGATCTAGACGAGCCGACATACCAAGAATCTATTAGTTAGCTGTAATACGAAGCCAAGGATATAAAGAACGTAGAAAACGAGCTTATAACGACCAAGATACAAGCGTTTGAAAACCGACGATTCACCAAACATTTTAACAGCTTTTCATTTAAAATATTTCTAAGTGTAAAAACTGTTTTTGCGAGACACCATGTTGAGAGCCGTTTTTCTTATTGATCGGGACGCGTATGGACAAAGTGTCAGTGTTACGAATTTAAGATATTGTTACAAGGTTTCTAAAAACGTCGAGCTTATTTTCTAACGATCAATGTACACTGTTTTATGGCTAGTTTAGTCATTTTTATAAGTTGTGAAAAATGCTAATTTACGACAGAAAACTCTATGTTTATCGATAGATCACCAAACGACGATCGTGGGATATCGTTACAACGTATTTATGCGAAAAGTATTTTATAACTTAACGAGACGTCAAAAATATATTTTTCGACGATAAACGTTATTTTCAAATTTCACTAGTGGTATCGATAACATACGTATTTGCATGTGTAGCATCATTTCAAGACTTACATTAGATCATATCATTCATATTAGGTTGCGGTTAGAGATCGCGCCTCATTTCAGTGTACCCACTTTTGTCATCATCACTAGTGCATCAGGTGAGTTTTCATAGGCCCGTTTCCAATTAATTATTTGATTTCTAAATTCTCGGATGCATTGCACCATTTTTTTTATATACGGACCAAAGTATCAAATTCATTTACATTGCTTAAGTTACCATCATTGCCAAGTTAAAGTCCCATTTTATTTATCATGGACCGTTAATTGACATTAAGCGAGGGTGAGTGGATAGATCTATTGAGGGTGACTCCTCCGTTCGGGTTGGTAGCGCCCACTAGTCATACGAACAAATTTCATTTGAATCATCTCAGAGTGTCTGGCAAAACACTCAGTTTGGGGCATATATTTCACTCTAGCTTCGGGTCATGAGCTTAAGAGCCAATGTATCTTTTTATGTGACATTTTTGTCATTTCACTTTATACTTGTGGTTACCGTAGAAACATTTCATTTACATAAACCTATGAACTCACCAACATTATTGTTGACCATTTTTAGCAATGTATTTTCAGGTAATTAAGGCATGCACGAAGACCTATCATAGAGTCGCGATGACGACGCGTCTCACTGGGATTTTTATGCACTTAAATTATAGTTTGATTTGTGACAAACTTATTTCCGCAAACTTGAAACATCTGTTGGGACCTAACTTTTGTAACTCTGAATGTTTTATGAAATCAAACGATATACTTTTAAAACAACACTTTAGGTCGTTCAATATAACTGTAACTGTGATGCTATGGCAGTCACGCCCCAGGTATTCCATTCCGCTGCAAATCAGGTATTTTGGGGGTGTGACAGATTGGCATCAGAGCTAAGGTTATAGCGAACTAGGTTGTATCTTGGACCCTAGACTATAACCACATCATCATAGCATCTCATAATTTCATCATAAGTGCATATTCACTATACATGCGGTTTCATACACACACTATGAGAATTACTTATAATTATACTTATATATATTTGATGACGTATAGTCCGCATTCGGGTCACGAACCCGACCCATACTCAAGTCCATCATGAATGGACTCAAGCCCATCACGCATGGGCTATCATGATAACGGTTTGGGCTCACGATGGCCCAAACCCAAAGTTATTTTTGGTCTTGATAGGATATCTCTTATTTATGGGATATATATCAAGCGGCCGACTTAGGCGGGATATGCGAAGGTTGAGGAACATGAAACCAACTAGGGTTTCGTGTGTATATAAAGAGTCTCTCGACTCTCATTAAAGGTACGACATATTAACCCTAACTCTTCAACTAAACCCTAAAAACCGATTACTTACTCTCACACCGGAGGATAATCGTGGGAGACAATCCCACGATAAGCCTAACGGTGTCTTTTTGTTTTCTTAGTGCGCAGGTCTCAAGCATTAAGATCTGATTGGTACGGAATCAAGGAATGCCCAACTTTTGTATCAACAAGTGGCGCCATCCGTGGGACCCTACACTAAGAACTTTGCTAAGAACTAGAATGACAAAGCATGGAAGCTCAAACCTGCGGACTCCGCAGACGAAGAAAACGCATGACGACCTACTGGGGAAGAAGCAGCAAACTGATTCAGCCGCTAAGCAGGCCTCTGGAACAACCAGCGCGCCCAAAAGCCTAGGATCATACTCAGATCTGGCTTTCACTCCAGTAGAACCGCTCGCAAGGACTACTCAGGCTACTACGACAAGTACTAGCGCGGTGATGAAGCGAAAAGTGTACCGCTTTTAAGGGGTCATTTAAGCCCTAAATCGTATTTATTTGATCAAATATCGCCCTAAATCGTTCCTTTTGTCATTTTAGGTACTTTTGAGGAGAAATCTGGAAAAGGAGGCATTTTGGACGTTTTTGGAGCATAAAAGTGAAGAAAACGGCAAAGTCTCAAAAATCGGCTAAAAGTTACCTTTGACGGCGTCACAATTTACTCTGCACGGCGTCATGCCTTGGCAAGAAAAAGTGGACGTGAAATTTACTCATGATGAGCCAGTGAAAATAGCATGTGAATTCTGACGGCGTCACGCTTTAACTTGATCAAGGGCGTCACGGCTTAAATCAAAGAGGGACGGCGTCACGTTCAAGGTTCGACGGCGTCAAGCCTTGATAAGCCAGAATGGATTTTTGAAGAGCTAAAGAGGGACGACGTCAAGAAGGTCATCCGGGAACCCTAAAAGCGGCGAGGTGACGGCGTCACACTCCATAACGTGACGCCGTCAGATCCAAAAATCTATATATAGTTTTCTAATTTTTTGTCATTAGAGGAGAGCTTAGTGTGTGGAATTTTGGGAGAAAACCCTAAGACGATTTTAGCTTCTTTTTCAAGGCTTTTTGCCTTGAGATCTTCCATGTTACATTGAAAGATAAGTTATCAATTAATCATTCAATATGTCTATGTGTTGTTTGATTCTATCTTATTCTTGTCTTTTGTTTAACATGTTAGGCTAAATTTATCTTGTGTTTGCTTAGATCTAATGAAACCTAGCTATTGATTATTGGTTATTAGTGTGTTGTTAGTTGTATTGGATGATTGTTTATCTATGTTAGGCTTAAGAAAACTGGCTAACTTCCTATTCGGTAACTTGCTTGAACGTCTTAAGAAACATGAACCAAATGCGTACTAAAGGTTTTTATGGTTGTATTTAATGCACAAGCGAATTCTAGTGATCCCATGTTAGGAGCTTCCTAGCCGGCTCGACATAGGAGTGAAGTAGGAGCTTGTAGAGTTGGGGAAGTAAGTACGCCACCCCACGAATGGTATTGAGGAATACACCCGTCATCCACGCGACTAATACACACTAATTAACCGGTAAAAGATAGTTAGGGAGTAAGGAAATCTAAGTAAACACATTTCTCTACACATAAGTTTCTCACCACATTTTATTTTCAGTTATTTATTTTATTTGCATTTGTAGTTATTTGGGTTAGTTGACTAGCAACTAATTCCGCCCACTCTTTCAAAACCGAGATTTTACTTGCTTTCATAAAAATTATAAAAACATAAAAAGAATCTTCCTCAACCCTTAGACCTAATTAGAGTAGTCTTTCACACCTAACGAACACTATTCCCTGTGGAGAACGATCAATCCCCCGTACTTACCACTACACTATACTACATCGGTCAGGTACACTGCCTGGTGGGGTTGTAAGCCTCTTGAGATCCCTCGAGAGGTAAAACCTGTTGTAAGGTTACAAAACCACGCATCAAGTTTTTGGCGCCGCTGCCGGGGAATAGTTATTGTTTAGGTTGAATTTTTATTTCTATTAGGTCTACTCACTAGATTCCTTTCTAGTGAGATTTTTATTTTATTTTTCTAGGTTTTCTTTAGTCTATCTATTTTCTTCGTGTCTTTGTTCGTAACCATTACCATCCCACATCATGGAAGATGGTAATATCCTTAACCCCCATAACCCACCACCACAACAACCACCACCACCTCCTAGAGCCCGTACTTTAGGAGAGTATTCCCGTCCTAGCCACCATGGCTATCGAAACACCATTGAGCTCACTCAAGGAGCCAATATCACACCCTTGCGATCCGACACCATCCGGTTGGTGCAAAGCGGATGCGCATTCCATGGACTTCGTTCTGAAGATCCTAATCAACATCTCAAGGACTTTCTTAAAATCGTTGATTCTATAGACCTTGATGTTGCCACTCGAGAGACGACCCGATTGCGTCTCTTCCAATTCTCTTTGCGGGACCAAGCTAGTCAGTGGCTAGAACGTCAACCCGCAGGATCCATCACCTCTTGGGATGATCTCACTACTCGTTTCCTTGCTCAGTTTTTCCCACCGGGAAGAACTACCAAGCTAAGGAATGATATCTTGATGTTCCAACAACGTCAAGGCGAAACTCTCTACGAGGCATGGACTCGATTCAAGGACTTACTCCAAAAAGTCCCTCACCATGGCATAGAACTTTGGCTCCAAGTCCAAATCTTCTATGACCATATCAATCTCTCCACGAGGCAAACCATTGACCAATCGGCCGGTGGTAAGCTACGTGATCTAAGTGCGGAACAATCATGGGCTCTCCTAGAGGATCTTGCTCTTTATGACAACGAAAGTTGGAGTGATCCCCGTGATTTGAATAAAACGGTCAAGGCAATATCTTTGCCTTCGAACAATTCAAGCACTTCCGACCGTAGGATCATAGAACTTGAAGACCAAGTCAAGTTTCTCATGAAATCCTACGAGGCTCCTAAACTTTCAAGCCAAGTGAACAAAATCACTTCTTCATGTGAATTATGTAGTGGTCCCCACGACACTCGTGATTGCATGGAACTCCCCGAACAAGCTTTTGTGGACTACGCATCCTCGCGTACCGACGGAGCGGGAGACAAGTGGTACACTTTCAAACCCGAGCCAAACCATTACGGTGATACATACAACCCCTCATGGAAAAATCACCCGAACCTTAGGTGGAAACAAAACCAAAACACGCAACAAACCAATTCTTCCAACCCACCTAATCGTTTCCAATCAAGCGGTTCCAACTCGAACCGTACTTTCAACAACAATCCTTCCGGCAATGGTAGTACCGATAACTTTGAAGGATTGATGTCTCAATTTATGGCATCTCAAGAAGCTCGTTTAGCCAAGTTTGAAGCCGATTTCAAACAAAAACAAAGCGAGATGACCGATAAGATTGACACCTTGTTGAAAGCCCTCAATGACCGAGAAATGGGAGCACTCCCTAGCAACACGGTCAAGAACCCGAAACTAAACGTCAACGCTATTTCATCGGTTTTGTCCCCTAGTTCTTGTCCACAATATTATTCGGTCAATTCCATGAGCACGTGTTTCAAACAAACCCAAGTCGTTCCAAATGACCAAGAAGTTATGACATCCAAATTGGTCAACAACATAGTTGAAACACCTCCCACTCAAAACCTTGACGAAGAATTCAAGGAGCTCCACCTTGAAAGTCCGGTTGTTGATGAGTTGGATGAGAAGAAGCTCAAGTTAGGCGAAAAAGGGACCGCCTTTGTTCAAAACAAGCTACCTAAGAAGTTAGATGATCCGGGCTTATTTGTTCTACCTTGCAAGATCGGTAATTCGGAGGCTTATGACACATTAGCCGATCTTGGATCAAGCCTTAACCTACTTCCGTTACCTCTCTACACCTCTCTAAAACTTGGAAAACTTGAAGAAACCGAGGTGATAATAGGCTTAGCGGATGGAAGTGTTGCTTACCCGGTTGGAGTAGTTAAGGACGTGTTAGTGCACATTGGAAAACTAACCATTTTAGCCGATTTCCACGTCCTTGATATGGTTAGCGACCCTACATGCCCCTTGTTGATAGGTAGAGGATTTTTGGCGACCGCTAGTGCTATGATTGATTGTAAGGAATCCAAGATAGCTGTAGGAGAAGGAGATACTTGGTCAGTCTATGATGTTAAGAAACATGCCTATGATACTAGTGAGGAACCAACACCACATTGGCTAGAATCAAATAGGAGACCATCTAGATATGGACCTTGGATTGATAGAGACTTCATAGGACCTCAACGCCCATTTTACCTAGAAGAGGACTTTGTTAACCGAACGCATTCGGTAGAGCAACTCTTGGCTAGGGACACCGAATTGGATCCATTTGAAGATTCTCTAGTTTTTAGAAAGATGATTGATTTCCTAGGAGTTTTGCCAATTAACCTAGGAATGAATAAGTGGATTTGTGAGGAAGATGATCATAAGTGGAATTGGGATAAACCACCCAATGATGGAGATGGGTCATGGCATATTAAGATGACATTGTATGATCCGGATGGAGAGAAGTTTGAAAAGATATATCGTACTAAGCGGACCAATAGGAAACTTCAATCCAAGCTTAACCCTAAAGACGTCCTCGATGACGAGCTTACTTACATAGGGTAGCGTGACTTTGAGTCTAGCTACAAGACTCGTTAATAAAGAAAAGCGCTTCTTGGGAGGCAACCCAAGCTTTATTTTATTTATTTGCTTTGTGTGTTTATTTATTTGTTTGTTTGATTTTATTTATTTCCGTATGTATGTTTAATTTTTATTAGTATTGATTCATGTTCAAAAGTAATTTGTGAAAATGCTTTATGTTGTTTTTAACTTCGTCTTAACTACATATAAAGGTATTTTGCAAAAAAATAAGTGTAAGGGAAATCTAAATCGGTTTATTAGAACACAAATTAACATGAATCATAATAATAATAAATTAACATACATATTCGTATTTGTTTGAGTCAAATGCTTGTATCGAGTCATAATGATGTTTTGCAGGAATTCCAGGAAGTAAGGTAAAGGTTTTTCCAGAAATTTTCCGGAAACTTAAAATGAAAATTTTTGTCAGGTCATTTCTGACGGCGTCAGGGTTTATAACCTGACGGCGTCAGATTTAATTTTCAGAAATTTTTGAAAGTTTTGTTTTCATAAAAAGTTTTTATTAAAATCTCCAACTTATAATCTCCAGGAATCTGCAAAATTATCATTCCACAAGCATTATATCCTTATATATAGATTTTATCCCGCCGATGTTATGCAGGTTTTCGTGTTTGTTTTCTCAGGTTTAACAGGTTACTTTGGACAAGGAAATGTTTTGAATCAAGCTTATGGCGATGCATTAGTCATGGAGCTTCAACATTCTCTTTGGAGGAAGATCTAACCGTGTTATTTCATTATCCACCGAGCGAATCAGGGGAGTATTTGATTTCATTCTTTTACTTTTTGCTTTTACATCTTGTTATTTGAACATTGGGGACAATGTTCATCTTAAGTGTAAGGGGGGGTAAAAGTACGATTTTAGAGAATGCCATTGCGCTTGATTTTTGTTTGTTTAATGGTAGATGTGTAATAAAACTGAGATAAATACCTGTTAGGGCAATTTTAGTGCCAAATTTAAAATTTTTTACAACATATAGGAGTGAAACTTTGATCTTAATGAGCGTCTCATGGATAGGAGTTATATGACTAGCACAAAAACCGTACCACTAAAAAATTTTCCACCCCAAATATGTGAGGTTCGCCCCTAGAATTGGTAGGAAAAGCATTTATGCTATGATGTGTGTACCGGTAGCACTTAGATTCTAGAACTTGCGTTAGGACCATTCCAAGGCCACAAGTGAGACTACATTCGTGTAGTTAGATTTACTACATGATAAGAGGCATTAGGATTAACCCATTGTTTTACACCTGTGTTTTTGTTATAATTACATTGGCTACATTGGTCAAGTAATTCTCCCACACCCCTTTGCGTTGTACTCATTTTTAGTACACGATACCCCTAGTACACCCCTCAGAGCCTATCTTTTCGTTTCGAACTTTAAGCATTTTACTTAAAGGAAGAATTTGTTACACCCCACTTAAATGTACACCCAAATCGCCTTAGCCTACCTTGTATGCACTCATTTTTAGTGCATTATTGTTACAACATTTGTTTAAACCCAAGTTAATTATCTAATTGATTACATGGTTGCTAAGTCGAGTCATATCCTTGTACATATTGTTTTGGGACGATTGGGACTCATGGGTAAAGTACTAGTGTAATGGAGTAATGGGGAAGAACATCATTTATTACCCCCATATGTGCTAAATGTTTTAAAAGTACTCCAAGTTTTTCAATTATCTTAATTCGAGTCATTAGATTAGTATTTGTAAAGTTATGTAAAAGTTCAAGTGTAAGGGGAATGCAATGCCCCTATGATGTATTATTTTGGATGGTAGGGCAAAAGTGTATGCAAAAAAAAAAAAAAAAAAAAAAAAAGAAAAAAAAAAAAAAAAAAAAAAAAAAAGAGAAAATGAAAAATAGAAAAAACATACGGACTACCATCCCGTTTCATTTTATGTTTGTTTTATGTTTTTGTTATTTTGTTATTTCGTTTCTAGCTTAAGATCGAGTCTAGTCTTGGCTTAGCAACATTGTATAGTACATGTAATTGATCAAGATTTTTAACTCGCCACCAGTAAAATATCCTGTATCCAACAAAACCGTGTTTTCCTTTTCCCTACACCTAACGTTATAACCCATTTAAAAGCCCTCTTTGATAGTTTATCTTTGGTGCTTACGCCTAGTGGAGGAGGTTTTCGATCCTTTCCCAAGCCTATGGTAATCTATTTGCTATGACAGGTAGTGAGAGATATTATCCGTTTTCATTTATGAGATTTATTTTGATGACACTTGAGAGATGTGAGTATCTAAACACTACTTGTGAGGTGCTAGTTTGTAATCTCCGTGCTTATTATGATTGAAGTGGAATGATTATTTGTTGTAATTACTTTTATGTTTGCATTAAATGACCCCTAACTTGTATTTTGATTAGAATAAAAGCGCATTTGCTTGAGGACAAGCAAATCTCAAGTGTAAGGGTATTTGATGAAGCGAAAAGTGTACCGCTTTTAAGGGGTCATTTAAGCCCTAAATCGTATTTATTTGATCAAATATCGCCCTAAATCGTTCCTTTTGTCATTTTAGGTACTTTTGAGGAGAAATCTGGAAAAGGAGGCATTTTGGACGTTTTTGGAGCATAAAAGTGAAGAAAACGGCAAAGTCTCAAAAATCGGCTAAAAGTTACCTTTGACGGCGTCACAATTTACTCTGGACGGCGTCATGCCTTGGCAAGAAAAAGTGGACGTGAAATTTACTCATGATGAGCCAGTGAAAATAGCATGTGAATTCTGACGGCGTCACGCTTTAACTTGATCAAGGGCGTCACGGCTTAAATCAAAGAGGGACGGCGTCACGTTCAAGGTTCGACGGCGTCAAGCCTTGATAAGCCAGAACGGATTTTTGAAGAGCTAAAGAGGGACGGCGTCAAGAAGGTCATCCGAGAACCCTAAAAGCGGCGAGGTGACGGCGTCACACTCCATAACGTGACGCCGTCAGATCCAAAAATCTATATATATGATGAACTCAAATAAGTACATTTTATTACTATCATTTATCCTATTAATTTGACTTGTTTTACTATATTATGTATGAGGATTGATACTTAATTGTTTACTTTTGTAATTCTCAGGTAAAAACAAGCATTTGGTGAAACTTAGCGATTATGGACTAATAATGGAGCAAAACGTGCATAAAGTGGAAGTCTACTAACATGGACAAGATCAAGTCAATTCTGCTCCAGATGCGCCGCATCTCACTCTCAACATGCGCCGCATCTCTATCAAGATATCACCAGATACGATCCAAGATACAAGAGGACATGCGCCGCATCTAATAAAGGGTTACGCCGCATCTTCTGGCGGTGTACGAATATTCCTGAATATTATAATCTTGGACCCCACGCGAAGTTAAGTACATACGCCGCATCTACTTAGTAGATGCGCCGCATCTTCCCTCAGACAGAAACTATAAATACCCCGTAGACCAGACGAATTTCAGAGTTCCGAACCTTAACCTAAGTCCGAACAGAAGAACAAAAGGACGAATTCAGTCAAGGAGGCAGCACAAGACACACCCAAATCTAAGATACAAGAGCTGTAAGAAGGTGCTGCATATGTTTAATTCATTAAGTAGTTTTGTTTTATTGTTTTAGCAAACTTTAATTCATCAAGATTGGTGGCTTGTGTAATGTGGCAACGGAAAGATTGCACTCCCTTAAAACTGCTTTCTCATTAATTAAAGTTTATATGTTGATGTCTTTGGTTACTACTTATTAGTGCATTGATAACCTCTGTGTTTATTAGTGGCTTGCGGGCATTTGACTGCGGGACATAATGTGGCTCCCACGGTTGTTTCTAAATTGATCACTTAGGAATAACTTTTAGACATAAGTAATCATTAAGGGTTTACTCGCCGATAAGAATAGGACCAACGAGAAAGGATTAACTACATACACTTCATATAAAGCTATCAATAAAACAAGTGACAATCTACTTAATTATAAGGACAGCCCTCTTATTGTCTCGAGTATCTATCTGTGTACGTGTGTGCTACTTGCTGATTCGTGCCTATTGGTTTATTTTATTATTTAAATTGCAACAAATCGTGCCAGTCTCTCAGGCTGAAACCCCCTTGCGTTAGGATATTAAAATACTGATTAGAATAACTAGATAATACGTTCCACTCTTAGTGATCGACACTCTACTTACCATTATCTTCATACTGACCGGGTACACTGCTCGTTAAGTGTGTGTGTTATTGATAAGTCGGCTAAATATAAATTTAAAACTTGAGTAGGCATTAAAACTGCTAAACCGCAACGACACATCACGCGCATCAAGTTTTTGGCGCCGCTGCCGGGGAGTGAATTGTTATTATCTGTTAATTTGATTAGTATTTTAATTAGGTTTTTCTTTTTATTAGATTAATTGCATCATTGTACTATTTTGCATATTTGTTGTATTGTGTGTTAATTGTTTTCTTTTATTTTTGTGTATTTATTTTCATTTGTGTGTTTAAATTTTGTTTTTATTTTCATATTTTTCTGTTCTGCTATCGTTGTACTGTGCTAAATCAAACGATACGGCGCATCTGATCTCTCAGATACGGCGTATTGCGTTTAATTTTTTTAAATACAACGCGTTTAATTAATTCGATACGACGCATCTTTTCCCCAAGATACGGCGTATCTGTTTTTTATAAGAAAATTTTTCTAAGCGATAAAGTAATACGACGCATCTGCCTTTGCAGATACAGCGTATCTGTTTTTAATAAATTTTTTTTTTCTAAAACGTTAACGCCATACGACGCATCTGCTTTCGCAGATACGGCGTATCTATTATTTTGATTAAAAACAGTTTGCGAATTATTAAACAGATACGGCGTATCGATCTCTGTCGATACGGCGCATCTTACTGAATCAAAAATCTTTTATTTTTAAACTTAACGAAAATACGGCGCATTAACTTTTGTTAATACGACGAATATAATTTGATAAATATAGTTGATTTTTGATATTTACCTTGATCGGTCCGCTACTCTGGTGTGCAAGTTGTTTATTTTCAGGATAAATGATGACTCAAGCATCACCAAGAAGGATTACATTCTGAACCAAACCAAGAGACGCTAGCTGAAGTGACCGAACATAAGACGACATCAGTGGAGGAAAACTCAGTACTGGTAACATTGAACTTCTTTAATTCTTGAAATAGAATCCCAGGTAAACTCTACGATAATTCAACTGCCCAAAGGAAAGTTCTCTACACTATGATCTCAGTTTTATTATCCTTATTATACGTCTGATTCAATTCGTAATCTTAATTTTGTATTCTCAAAAACGATATTTGTTCCTAACCTCGGAATAAATCCTTATCCACTAAACAATAAGATTACGATTATAAATGAAACGTTTATGCCTATTACTCTTATTTTGAATTCATCTATATGGTGTGCCGTTTTTACCCAAATTTGATGTATAAGGAACTGTGTTGCGGAGGCCAAGGTACGTTCTTCATTTAAATTTCGTTAACTAACATAGAGATACGGCGGATCTAAATATCCAAAGCGCCGTATCCCTGACCAACTAGGACTTATTGACTAGTCAACGGAATTGAATAGATACGGCGCATCCCAATTTTCTAATACGGCGCATCGTGTCGCCCTATAAATACGACGGGAATACGCCGCATAAATACACACAGTTAAGAACACGCACTAAAATTATACTCAAAATCCGATCATCTTTCTTAAATCCTCCGTTAATCCGAACTATAACCTTTCTCCTAATCATCGAATTAAGGTAATTGTTCTATTTTAATTTAATTTCGTTTAATTATAAAAATTAGGGTTTATATGTCCACTTCGATTAGGGCTTAAACGATATAGGGATATGATTAGAACTTAGCATTGATAATTTCCCCTAAGTTAATTTTAGATTTGGACATCGAATTTGGCACTAATTTAATCGAACGAAATATAGGGTTTTGGGTGATTGTTTTTGAATTTTAGAGGGAAAGTGTGATAGAAGTTTTTGATAGGAATAATTCAGTAAATTTAGTCTGTGATATAATGCGGGAGTTTACGTCACGGATTCGGATTCTTGAAAAACGTGCCTAACCCTTTATTTTATACTGATATGCTTTTAGATGCGGCGCATCTAGGTTGATTAATGCGGCGTAACGACCTATTTCAGAATTGATAAAATTATAGATACGCCGTATTGATTAATCTAGATACGACGCATCTCAATACGCCGTATCTATTGTCTTGCACCGCATCTCTTATACTTTATACAGATACGCCGCACTGATTAAATCAGATGCGCCGTATCTACCTATTTTGCAGACTGTTTACTGACTGTGAATATCTATTTCAGATGACATTACCAGAGGTCACACTGAGGCATCAGTGGCTACAGTTCGAGAACATGGGACTTACTCCTGCCACACTAGAGGATTACTTGCATAGGCTTGACTCGATCTACTTCAAGAAAATATTCAGAGTCCAGGTTTTGAATTTTGACGATGTGGGGTTGATCGGTGGTGGACATGCAGCTGCTAGCTTACAGCATCGGATGGAGATGGTAGTTGTTGGAGATGGTGAGGAGGCAGTGTTTAGGTCTAGTGCTTGGGAGAGACTATTTCGGATCGACGAGCCTCTGATTAGGGAGCTTATGCTGGAGTTCTTTAGCACGATTCATTACAGGGAGACGGATGTGGAGATTGATACAGATGACACACTGGTGTTTAGGTTAGGAGGTGTGCATAGGCAGATGTCGATGAGGCAGTTTATTTTGGCCATGGGACTACACACTGAGGAGGAGCTTGGATCTGCTGGGTTTGCCAGGTATTGGGCTGAGAGCTTACGGGTTGTCCCTGACAGAGGGGTATTCAGTGATTACTGGGTTAGGATTTCTTCGATGGGTGACATTGTTACTTCCACCCCATCCTACACACTGATCAGGGAGCCGATGAGGCGGCTATGTCACCGTTTGATTGCACTCACCATTGCTGGGAGAGGTCAGTCACCAGAGAAGGTGACCACTCTGGACCTCTTCCTTTTGAGGAGTATGGATGAGGGGATGTCGGTGAACATCCCCCACTTTTTAGCGCACTACCTTCACCGATCTGCTGCGGGGAGAGATCGGAGGAGCCAGATGACTGGCGGGCATTTTGTTTCGAGGCTAGCCCGCCATTTTGGAGTTATTGGAGCAGAGATCCCAGCTGGGCTGGAGGTTATTGTGGCCCGTCTCCCAGTTATCGATAGAGATTATTTGGTTAGACTCGGGATCTGCCAGGTTGCTGCGGGAGGTCACTTTTGGGCAGCATTAGGGCCCGCCAGAGCTGCAGGGCCAGAGGCGGAGCAGGGAGGACCTCAGGATCCTCCGGCTGCTGCTCCTGCCGACGAGGAGGTGCCACAGGCACCAGTACCCCCACGCACCGTGAGTCAGAGACTCGACGCAGTCGAGGGAGAGGTGATGGTACTGAGGAGAGACTTAGAGTGGGTGGTCATGAGTGTGAGCAGACTACTAGAGCAGCAGGGTATTACACACGCTCGTCCAGATGGTACTGAGGTTGCGGGAGTGACACGTGCATACGAGCGCAGAGTCCGCCAGAGGACTGATGGAGCCAGCACTTCCGGGACCCATCCAGACGACCACACTCACCCATGACCTTACTCTCTTGATTTCATAGACATTGTTCCACACATTATTATTACTTTTTGGATTGTACTTATCGTTATTCTTATGTTTATGTTTAATGTTTCAGTTTATATTTCTTGTTATGTTTGATGAAGACTGGCATTAAGTTCAGCATGAGAGTACGAGAGGACGTATGAGATTAGACCGTGGAACGAGTCATTTTACAACAGACTGTTAACAGTCTGTTTGGTTACTACATGCGCCGTATCTTATTAATCAGATGCGACGCATCCAATCCTTTATTTTGTTTTATTTTCAGTCCAGGCCGCACGAAGATACGGCGCATCTCAATTCTGAGATGCGACGCATCCTCTGCAATGGTCATATCTTATTTTATTTTTTCTGCATTTTTATTTTCGACTTTAAAACTATTTATCAGTTTATTTTAATGCGGCGCATCCCTGGTTAAGGATGCGGCGCATCTTTATTCTGATCCGTATTATTCCAGGCTCGATACGGCGTATCTTCTTCAATAAGATACGGCGCATCGACTGACCTGATGATTTTCAGTTTTAATTTTTAAGTTTTATTTTTCCTAACTACTAATGTATTATGCAAGTTTGAACCTTTCTTATCTTAGGTGTGTTTTAAAGTGTTGGTGGTATTATAGTTTCCTGGATTTCCTGTGGATACATCAAGTATGAAGCTTTAACGTTCTAATCCACAAGAAAGATGATTTTTGCTCTTATACTAATGGAGGATCATACCGAGCAAATCTCAGGGGAGTTTTTCTGTTCTAATTCTTTTATTTTCCAGTTTTTAACCTTTTATACAAACAACGAGGACGTTGTTTAACTTAAGTGGGGGGATTGGAGAATTAGAACACTTAACAATTACTTGTCCTAAACTTTTTCAAAAATTATGCTTAAAATGTGCTTAATATATCAAACTTAATTTTTTTTTTAGCATGTTTTTGTTTAAGATCTAAGTTGCATAGCTGCACACATGACGTTATTTTCAAAAATTGTGATTTTTCAAAATTCACAAATCTATGAGTGTGCCGGTGACTTGTAAACTTTAGAACTTGGCTTGTATACTATTCGAGACCACCATAATGAGTATTATTTATATAATTGGAATGACTTGTCTAAATTGGTAAAATTCTAGGATTACACCAAATAGCCTTTATATGTTATGTGTTATTAGCTAACTACACTGGTTAGTTAACCCCCGTATAAACCCTTTTGTTACTCTCATTTTTAGAGTAAGATACCCCTAGAAAAACACTCAGAGCCATTCCTTTCGTTTCTTACACCTATGTTTAAAATGTTTCGTTACACCCTTACACCTTAGCCTACCCTGTAGATTAGAATCCGTGGTTGGTTAATTGCTATAGGCAGAGTGTGTTTCCTTACATTACCTGTGTTCGCGTGCGTAATTCATTATCTATGGTTAGGTCGGGAAATTGCACAATGCAATTGGAGTGAAAGTAAATATTGTATATCTTTGAGTTTATTTTTTCGTGTGTTTACTACTTTCACTATTACCATTATTTCTGAAGTATGAAAAGTAAAAAAAAAATTATCCGGAAAGAAAGTTGTAGTGATGTGGTGAAATTTTACACATCTATGTTTATGTTTCAAGTTAAAAAAAAAAAAAAAAAAAAAAAAAAAATCGAAAAAATGAGAAAAGAAAAAGAAAGAAAGAAAAGTTGGATGTTTGATTTAACCAACTTATGTAAAGTTATGTAAGTGGTCGATATCACCACTATTTGTTGTATTATATCTATGGATTGAATGGGAATTGGCAGTTATGGGAACGCCGATTAAGGTTTATTCTTTGATTAAGATTTTGTTGAGTATAATTCGTGTCTACCTAAAGCGTGTGTTTCAAGTGTTAAAGCGTGAGTTATTCGATGATATGAGTCTTATTCATGGGATGGTTGGGATAGTGATTAACCACACTTAGGATTTTAATTTATTTGTTTTGTTTTGTTTATTTTTATTTTTACACCAAATTATATCCCAAATGTTATCCATACCCTATATTATTCGTTATCCAACCGAACCTTTGATTTATTGAGATTAGGGATTTGAGCAATCTTAAGTATCGTAGTCGTGGATTCGACTATGTATTTATGATTTTGTCGCCCTTTTTGATATATTATTATTGGTAAAGTTTGGACCTATCTTTAGCCTATTCGAGTTAAGGATTTGAGCAATTGCAAGTATCGTGTTCGTGGATTCGATCATGTATTTGTGATTTTGTCGCCTTTTCTGGAATTTGAGATCGATAGTGATTAAGAATAATTAACCCTTAAGCCTAAAAACCCTTTTTACCGCTTTAGACTTGTTATTCCTTAGCTTTAGTGGTGGAGATGTGTATACTTGCCAAGCTTATGATAGAATATTCGTCGCGACTGGACAGTTAAACGATTAGATTTGCTTTTATCGACTTATTTTATTTTACTTCTAATTCGTTAAGTGTTTAGTTGTGCGATTACGAAATAAATGAATACATGCTTAAATATAAAAATAAATCCTAAACATCTTTTAGGATACATTTTCATAAATGAAATTCTAAGGTTTACTTGGGGACAAGTAAAGTTCAAGTGGGGGGATATTTGATGAACTCAAATAAGTACATTTTATTACTATCATTTATCCTATTAATTTGACTTGTTTTACTACATTATATATGAGGATTGATACTTAATCATTTACTTTTGTAATTCTCAGGTAAAAACAAGCATTTGGTGAAACTTAGCGATTTTGGACTAATAATGGAGCAAAACGTGCATAAAGTGAAAGTCTACTGACATGGACAAGATCAAGTCAATTCTGCTCCAGATGCGCCGCATCTCACTCTCGACATGCGCCGCATCTCTATCAAGATATCACCAGATACGATCCAAGATACAAGAGGACATGCGCCGCATCTAATCAAGGGTTACGCCGCATCTTCTGGCGGTGTACGAATATTCCTGAATATTATAATCTTGGACCCCACGCGAAGTTAAGTACATACGCTGCATCTACTTAGTAGATGCGCCGCATCTTCCCTCAGACAGAAACTATAAATACCCCGTAGACCAGACGAATTTCAGAGTTCCGAACCTTAACCTAAGTCCGAACAGAAGAACAAAAGGACGAATTCAGTCAAGGAGGCAGCACAAGACACACCCAAATCTAAGATACAAGAGCTGTAAGAAGGTGCTGCATATGTTTAATTCATTAAGTAGTTTTGTTTTATTGTTTTAGCAAACTTTAATTCATCAAGATTGGTGGCTTGTGTAATGTGGCAACGGAAAGATTGCACTCCCTTAAAACTGCTTTCTCATTAATTAAAGTTTATATGTTGATGTCTTTGGTTACTACTTATTAGTGCATTGATAACCTCTGTGTTTATTAGTGGCTTGCGGGCATTTGACTGCGGGACATAATGTGGCTCCCACGGTTGTTTCTAAATTGATCACTTAGGAATAACTTTTAGACATAAGTAATCATTAAGGGTTTACTCGCCGATAAGAATAGGACCAACGAGAAAGGATTAACTACATACACTTCATATAAAGCTATCAATAAAACAAGTGACAATCTACTTAATTATAAGGACAGCCCTCTTATTGTCTCGAGTATCTATCTGTGTACGTGTGTGCTACTTGCTGATTCGTGCCTATTGGTTTATTTTATTATTTAAATTGCAACAAATCGTGCCAGTCTCTCAGGCTGAAACCCCCTTGCGTTAGGATATTAAAATACTGATTAGAATAACTAGATAATACGTTCCACTCTTAGTGATCGACACTCTACTTACCATTATCTTCATACTGACCGGGTACACTGCTCGTTAAGTGTGTGTGTTATTGATAAGTCGGCTAAATATAAATTTAAAACTTGAGTAGGCATTAAAACTGCTAAACCGCAACGACACATCACGCGCATCAATATAGTTTTCTAATTTTTTGTCATTAGAGGAGAGCTTAGTGTGTGGAATTTTGGGAGAAAACCCTAAGACGATTTTAGCTTCTTTTTCAAGGCTTTTTGCCTTGAGATCTTCCATGTTACATTGAAAGATAAGTTATCAATTAATCATTCAATATGTCTATGTGTTGTTTGATTCTATCTTATTCTTGTCTTTTGTTTAACATGTTAGGCTAAATTTATCTTGTGTTTGCTTAGATCTAATGAAACCTAGCTATTGATTATTGGTTATTAGTGTGTTGTTAGTTGTATTGGATGATTGTTTATCTATGTTAGGCTTAAGAAAACTGGCTAACTTCCTATTCGGTAACTTGCTTGAACGTCTTAAGAAACATGAACCAAATGCGTACTAAAGGTTTTTATGGTTGTATTTAATGCACAAGCGAATTCTAGTGATCCCATGTTAGGAGCTTCCTAGCCGGCTCGACATAGGAGTGAAGTAGGAGCTTGTAGAGTTGGGGAAGTAAGTACGCCACCCCACGAATGGTATTGAGGAATACACCCGTCATCCACGCGACTAATACACACTAATTAACCGGTAAAAGATAGTTAGGGAGTAAGGAAATCTAAGTAAACACATTTCTCTACACATAAGTTTCTCACCACATTTTATTTTCAGTTATTTATTTTATTTGCATTTGTAGTTATTTGGGTTAGTTGACTAGCAACTAATTCCGCCCACTCTTTCAAAACCGAGATTTTACTTGCTTTCATAAAAATTATAAAAACATAAAAAGAATCTTCCTCAACCCTTAGACCTAATTAGAGTAGTCTTTCACACCTAACGAACAATATTCCCTGTGGAGAACGATCAATCCCCCGTACTTACCACTACACTATACTACATCGGTCAGGTACACTGCCTGGTGGGGTTGTAAGCCTCTTGAGATCCCTCGAGAGGTAAAACCTGTTGTAAGGTTACAAAACCACGCATCACGCGATAGACCTACAACGCACTCCTCTCACCATGCCAGAAGTGAACTCCACTGAGCCGCCAAATGCGCCTATCCGAAACAAGGATCTTGTTTTGGAAACAGACACCCTCGCGCTAGAAGGAGTCACGCCTGAACTAGCGCCAAGTGATTTCGTGTCTCAAAACTATGAAACCTTGGCTGCGCTCATGAAAGAGGAGGCGAAAAAGAGGTCAAGTCAGAGTCTGCACGCCAGGCTCAACTTCGACCCTGAACATGAAACATCCCCACCGCGCTACCGAAAGGAAAGGCGCGAGAAGGATAGCCACAAACATCCAGTGTTTACCAGGATTGGAAGGAAGGTTGTGGATGACGAGGCAGCCGACTTTCAGTATCTGGAGGAGCATGAAGATGGGGAGCGGCGCACCAATGTCCACACTAGACTTGGTAGTCGCAGGGTTCATGATAGGCTTGGGCGACGGTGCTCTCCAAGCGAAAGCCCTTCAAGCTCTGATTCCGAGGATAGTCGGCGCAAGCGCCGCAAAAGAGCAAGCTCGGATTCCGATGACAGTAGGCGCAAGCGCCGAAAAAGAATAAGCCCATCCTCAAGTGACTCCTCGGACAACGAGGACAAAGAAACAGGACACTGGAAATCAAGGGGAAGATACCGCGACCAGGAAGACAAAGACATGTCTCGTCCCTGGCGCCGCCAAAAAGTTGATGCGTTCACTCGGCGCATCAGCGATTTTTCGAAAAATAAGAGAAGGCGCATGCCCGCTAATGTCAAAACATATGATGGGACAGGGGATCCTGATGATCACATAAAAAATTTTGAATCAGCAGCCACTATCGAAAATTGGCCACAACCTGTGTGGTGCCACATGTTTAACTCTACATTAGTAGGGAATGCGCGCAACTGGTTTAGTAAGCTTCCACGCAGAAGCATCGGTGGGTTTGAAGAGTTGCGAAAGGCGTTTCGTTTGAACTTCACTCAAAGGAAGAAGTGCGCCAAGAACCCTGTTGAACTCGCTAGAGTAAAACAGCGCCAAGGGGAATCCACAAGCGCTTTCATGGAGCGCTATAAGGACGAATGCATACACGTCAAGGCGTGCCCAGAAATACTAAAGATCTCAGGGTTTACGAACGGAATCAATAACCCAGATCTGATAAAAAAAGTTAAATGATAGGGTTCCCCAAACCTTTGACGAACTTATGAAGCGTACGAGGTCCTTCATCCAAGGAGAAGCCGCCGCTGCGGACAGTAAGAAGGGCTACTCAAACTATAGGTCACAAGAAGAGACAAGGAGACAATCCTATGACCAGAGTAGCAATCGCAACAAAAGCTATCGCAGTCAAGGGGGCGGACGGGGAAACGACAAGTATACCCCACTAACGAAGACTCCAAGGGAGATATTCGCAACGGAAGGCGCGAACTTTCCGAGACCCCCACCAATGCGCACCCCAGAAGGGCAGCGCGTAGGGAACGGGTACTGCGAATATCACGCACAGAAGGGCCATACCACCAATGAGTGTGTCCAACTGCGCCAACTAATTGAAAAGTTAGTAAAAGAAGGCAGATTGGATCATCTGGTTAAGAACATCAAGGATGGGAAAAACAGACAAAAAACCGAGAACAAGAAAGAAGCACCTAAGGAAAAGGCTGATACTATCTACATGATACAGTCATGGCAGCGAAAGACTAGGCAAAAGGTCAGCCAGAAGTTTTCTCATGGAAGCGAAATTTCTTTTCCCACCTTGGCTGCGGACAACGCAGTGGCGGAACCACTTACCATCGAGATAAACACGGGGGGTCACGATATCCACCGCATGTATGTTGATGGAGGGGCATCCGCAGACATAATGTATGAACATTGCTTCAAAAGGTTGCGACCTGAGATACAAAGACAGTTAAGCCCGGCCACGACGCCGTTGACTGGCTTCACAGGAGAAAAGATTTGGCCTATGGGGCAACTACGACTACTAGTCGTTGTTGGTAATAAGGAACACTCCACGACAGCATGGATGAATTTTATGGTGATCAGATCTCCCTCGCCGTACAATGGCATTATTGGTAGACCAGGAATTTCGACGATACGCGCAGTACCGTCCACAGTGCACGGGATGCTCAAATTCCCGGTAGAAGGCGGCATTGTCACCATCTACAATAACGCTGCGCCACCAAGAGAGTGTAACACGATTACACTTGAAACGACGCACATCCCAGAACAGAGCGCAGCTAAAGTACCAAATTTGAAGGTCGCAATTCACCCTGACTACCCGGAGCAAGAAGTGTCGATCGGAGGATCGTTGTCTGACAAAGGCAGAGAGGCCGTGTGCGCGCTCTTGCAAAGGAATCTAGATATATTCGCATGGGAACCAAAGCACATGACTGGTGTGCCACGCTCGATTGCAGAACACAAGCTGAAAATCCGACAAGGATATTCCCCAGTGCGGCAGAAAAAGCGCGGCCAGGCTCCAGAGCGCGCAAAAGCCATCCTGGAGGAAGTACACAAACTTGTGGACGCAGGCATCATGCGAGAATTCTATTACCATGACTGGCTCTCCAATCCAGTAATGGTCAAGAAGGGTGATGGTAGTTGGCGGATGTGTGTGGATTTCACTGATCTCAATAAAGCATGTCCACAGGACTGCTATCCGCTGCCAGAGATAGACTGGAAGGTAGAATCTCTGTGCGGATATCCCTTTAAATGTTTCTTAGATGCATACAAAGGGTACCACCAAATCAAAATGGCCAAGGAAGACGAGGAAAAAATAGCCTTCCACACAAGCCAAGGTGTCTATTGTTACACAAAGATGACTTTCGTCCTGAAGAATGCGGGCGCCATCTACCAACGATTGGTAGATAACGCATTTGAAAAGCAGGTGGGCCGCAACTTAGAGGTCTATGTGGACGATCTTGTCATAAAAAACCATACTGAAGACGAAGTGGTGCGCGATATTGAAGAAACATTTAGAACGCTACGAGCAATCAACATGAAGTTAAATCCCAAGAAGTGCACTTTTGGTGCTACAGAAGGCATGTTCCTGGGATACTTGATAGAACCAGATGGTATTAAGCCATGCCCAGAAAAAACAGAGGCTGTCATCCAACTCCCTTCACCACGCACGCTGAAAGAAGTTCAGTCTCTAAATGGGAAACTAGCCGGGTTGAACAGATTCCTATCCAAATCAGCGGATAAGTCACTTCCTCTCTTTAAAACACTCAAGAAGTGTACAAAAAAGGGAGACTTTCGTTGGACTACGGAAGCGGAAGAAGCTTTCACACAGCTTAAGCAACACATAGCAGCGCTTCCTAAACTAGTCGCACCCCGACCAGGGGAGGAGTTAATCGTCTACTTATCTGCGACTCATGGAGCAGTCAGCGCAGTGCTACTGACAGAAAGGAACTCTGTACAAACACCGGTATATTTCGTAAGCAAGGCGCTCAAAAAGACAGAGATTAACTATAGCCCAATGGAAAAATTGGTCTTGGCATTAGTATTCGCCGCCAAAAGACTGCGCAGATACTTTCAAGCGCACCCAATAGCGGTGATCACAGACCAACCTATCAAGCAAGTTATCTCTAAACCTGACGCATCGGGTCGATTACAAAAGTGGAGTGTATTGCTAGGCGAGTACAACATCTCCTATAGACCACGCACTGCGGTTAAGGGGCAAATACTAGCAGACTTCATCATCGAAAAACCAGACACCGATGCTGCACCTCCACTGAGCAAGGTAGAACTACAGGAGCCATGGGTCCTGTTCACGGATGGATCTTCATGCGTGGATGGGTCGGGCGCAGGCCTTATCCTCACCAACCCAGAAGGAATGGAATTCATTTACGCACTACGTTTTGAATTCACAGCCACGAACAACGAAGCAGAATATGAAGCACTAATCGCTGGATTACGCATTGCAACTCGAATGGGCGTACGCAACCTAGAAGCGAATGTGGATTCTCGATTAGTAGCCAACCATGTGTTGGGTGAATATGTGGCTAAAGAGGATAACATGGTCCAATACCTCGACAAGACAAAGTCACTAATTCAAGGTTTTGACAGGTTTACCATTAAACAAGTCCCTAGAGGAGAAAACAAAAAAAAGCGGATGCGCTAAGCAAAATCGCATCTACGAGCTTTGCGCACCTGTCAAAACAAGTGCTGGTGGAGATTCTAAAAAATAAATCCATCTCGGAGATGGAGATATCCACGGTAATAGAGGAGGAGAATCCTACGTGGATGACCCCTATTATCGAATTTATAAGCAAGGGCAAATTGCCCGATGAGCAGAAGGACGCTCGACTGATACGGCGCACAGCGCAGAGGTTCGAACTTAGAGATGGTGTCCTATATCAGCGCTCATTCCTACAACCATGGCTTCGGTGCGTTGGACCTCTTCAGGCAGATTACGTACTCCGAGAGATCCACGCTGGTTCATGCAGTATGCATTCAGGACCACGGTCCGTCGTAGCACGAGCATTGCGCTCAGGATACTACTGGCCCACTATGCACCGTGATGCGCGCGATGTGATAAAGAGATGCAACGACTGCCAAGTTCATAGACCCATCCCGCGCAGACCACAACAAGAGCTAACGCCTATCACTTCTCCGTGGCCATTCTATAAATGGGGTATCGACATTGCGGGTCCCTTCCCTGTCGCAGCAGGAGGACTGAAATTCCTTATTGTTGCAATAGACTACTTCACTAAGTGGATTGAGGCTAAAGCAGTGGCGACAATCACAGGTAATCAAGTAAAATGATTCGTTTGGGAAAATATTGTATGCCGCTTCGGATTACCTGGGGAGATCGTTTCGGAAAACGGAAAACAATTCCGTGATAACCCGTTCAAAGACTGGTGCGCAGAGCTAAATATCACACAACACTTCGCATCAGTTAAACACCCACAAACCAATGGTTTAGTTGAGCGCGCAAATCGTAGTCTAGGCGAAGGAATTAAAGCGCGTCTGGACAAAGACAAAGGAAGATGGGTGGACGAATTGTCGCACGTCTTATGGGCTCACCGCACGACAATCAAAGTTAGCAATGGAGACACTCCTTTTTCCCTTGTCTACGGGACAGAAGCTGTCATACCAGCTGAAATTAGGATGCCAACTATCCGGACCACGGAAGTTAATGTCGCGACCAATGACGACGAATGACGTATAGACTTGGACCTATTGGAAGAAAGTCGCGAGCGCGCAGCTATACGTGAGGCAAAGACCAAGTCAAAAATGAAGGGATACTATGATGCTAAAGTTCGAAGCACCTCATTTAGACCAGGCGACTTTGTTTATCGCGCTAATGATGCGAGCCAAGCAGAAGATACAGGTAAACTTGGACCAAAGTGGGAAGGACCTTATGAGGTCATTGAGGCACTTGGACAAGGCGCGTACAAGCTGCGTGACACAGAGGGCCATGAGCTACAACGCACATGGAACGTTCGCAATCTCAAGAGATGCTATCTTTAGGAAAGGCTACGGCCTTACACATGGACATCTCCGCACTTTAGTAAGTGCTCAATAAATATACGTGTATTTACATTTTGTTTCATTTAGACAAATGTTTTTCTTTTTTACAAAAACTTGCAAGTATCAATAAAATGTTGCGGTTTCTAGCTAACTCCGCGACACACTTTACTTTATTGTTTCCATATTATTTATGTCTCAATATTGTTATATTATCTTGTGCCTACATGGCGTATATTATCTTGTGCCTACATGGCGTATACTATCTTATGCCTACATGGCGTGCATGCACTAATTAAAAACCCACGATGGTAAAAGGATGAGTAAACCTACTAAATAACTCGTTGAGTAAGAGGGTTGCAAACCCATCAACATCGGATCACGCATCCTTGTTAAACACCTTACTCTCAAGACGTTGGAGTAAGTTCAATGTGTATCCCACGACGGATACACAATGCACACTGTGCGCGTTTAACAAATTAGGAGTTGAGACAATTAACCCCTTAAGATGGTATTCGCAGCACGCTGCAATCCATACACTTGTGCATCCCACGACGGATGCACAACAACTTGTGCATTTCATACACAACTATGTTATACACGATTAAGTCATACACGATTAGGATATAAGTGATTATAGACCCTTGTAATTTTTTTTAATGTGTTTATACAAACGGTGTTGATTCTTAGACGTCTTTTACACAAAGACAAAAATAACTAAGTACAAACATTATAACCACAATCACATTTGATACAATATGCGTACAATCGTATTTTTTCAAATCAACACTTTATTATGGATTACGAATTCATACAAAGGATAGACTTAACATGCACATGTGCAACAAAAATGTTAATCTATTACAAAAAACTACTAGGACAAAAAATCTAAAGGCTACGGGTACGCTCAAGCCTAGAACTGCTAACGCTACCTAGGGGCGACACTGTCGGTACGCTGACAGGTACCCCATCAGACCTCGGAAGATGTGCGGCACCAACACCGCAGAGGATGGCCTTCCCCTTCATGCCCTGCTTCTTTGCCAACCTCATAGCATGAGCCTCTAAGGATTGCTTCAAGGGGATTTCCTTCTCAAGGGCAAATGGATCCTGGACGTTGCGAGGGTGGCCAAAGATGGGTACCTGCAGCTTCGACACATCTGGCTTGAGGAAATAGTCAGCCTCTGCCTCTGCGCCCTCCGCTGAATGCTTAGCCAAGGTCAACCCCTCCATGATAACACTTATGGGGTAATCCTGGTCGCGCTCAAGTTGAGCGATATGAGGAAGATCCAGCAGTTTCATCTTCTCCATAGCCGCAACAAGCTCATCAAAAGCATTAGCATTGTAATCAGGCACTTGTGCGGCAGGCACCTTCAACAGTCCGCTCTCAGAGAGCTCCTCTACAGCTTGCGCCTTGCCACGTGCAAGCGCGCACTCCACAACCTCCCCAAAGGCCTCTCGCACCTCTTGGGACTCCAAAGTACCCAAGGCAGCAAGGCGTAACCCATGGCTAATGAGCCATCTGCGCTCAGCAATAGCAGTTACCAAATGAGGGTACAGCTCCTCATCATATTCGATGCTGAGCTTGCGCAGCTTGCTCTCCTGATTCTCCAGCAAACTCTCCACAGTCTTGCGGAATTCATCTAAGTTAGAGAAGAGTCTACCCTTGTTTAGCTCCATATATTTCAAGGCCCAAAGGCAGGAGGCCTTGTATTTTTTTGCTCCAGTGCGCTCTTGATTCAGTTCGGCCAGGAGCGACATCTTCTCATCAGCAATTTTCTGGGCGTACATATCAGATGCCCTCACTTCAGCCTGCGCATCAGCCAACTGCACCTTCAGAATGTCAATTTCCTTGTCCTTCTGCGCAACCTGGCTACCCTCACCAGCATATCGAGCCTGTAGCCGCGCAACCAATGAAGCCTGGTGCGTAGCAGCCAATGCCAACTCCTCTATAAGGCGATCTGTTGGCGCATCTTCACAAGATTTTTTCTCATCCACTGGACTCTCAGTCACGAAATCACCAGCATATGCAGAATCAGTCTTGGGTGGCGAATTCCCAACTTGCGCATCATCATCAATAACAGTCTCAAAACTGCGCGCAAGTAACAAAAAGTCAAAAATGACAACAATATCAACACGGAATAAAAGTCTAAAGATAGAAGTTTCATCACTTACTTGAAGGGAGGAGTTCCAGTTGCATCCTTCTACGATGCACTCTCCTCAGATGATTGCCTGACAGAAATAGCAGGGCGCTTACTTGATGTACCTGCGCCATCATCACCAGATGGTCTCTTGCGCTTTAACCTTTGGCCCTCCTCCTCAGACTCATCCATAGCACTCCCCGACGAGTCTATATGCACTAACTCCACAGGGATTTGCGACCCAGGAGCGGGAAAGCTACGCAGAGGAGTTGCCATAGTGACACCTGTGGGGATCTCATCTGTCTCATCTATCTCCTGTGGCTCCTCCTGCGTAATCACCATCGTGCGCCCCGCAGTAGCCTGTAGAACTGGCTCCTCACCATCTCTCAAAGGGCGCACCCCTACAATCACTTGTTTTGGCCTCTCCAAGCACACAACACTGAATAGATCCATCTCTGCGCAACAAACAACAAACAAACACAAAATGAGTTAGATAAGCTACAAAGGGAAGAACGCTTACAACTACCAAGTGAAGAGGAAGGAAGAGACAAGCACCCACCCCGGCTATTCTCGTCCAAAAAAGTTGGCACTTCCTCCGGACTACCGAAGTAATTGCGACTGATGCCCATGTGCACCAAAAACTCCTCTAGATACGCCCTGATCGGTATGCGATTAGTATTAATCGTCTCCGCATCATCTGCCCTATACGTTCCGGGGATGGGACGCTCATCTCTCGGTAATGATTCTCGAGTGTAGAAAAAAAAAATCCATGGGAAAAATGCACTATCAACCCAAAAGAACTTCTCTCTCCAATCGCTCAGCGCATCTAATTTTTCCGTATAACACTGCAGTGACCCTGCGCGTTTGGAAAAAGATACCCACCCGTTCGACCACGATGTGTGGTAAAACGCGCGGAATAGATGGATTGTGGGTTCTATCGCTAACAAGCGACAATTCACCTCAAAATTAGTTATTTTTGCTGCACCTATACAGTGCAGCTGGGAAATATGAAGACGATAATGGTTTAGAATATCGCACAAAAATAGGGAAATGGGCGCACGTTGGTTCGCGAATTCGAAGAAACGTGTGTATACCCCCACCTTCCCTTGAGGGAAGTTCGCTATTGACGCATTCGCCACCGGAACAACCGGGTGCAGAGTGGTAGGGATGTAATAATCTGAGGTGAACTGACGTAGGTCATCCTCAGATAAATCGGAGTTAAAATCAGATAACTGCAGAACCATGGTTAGAATTTAAAGGAATTTGAAGCGCACGTGCTATTACCTTAGCTTTCGTTGATTTTTGATTGTTGTTTGAAGGTTTAACAATGGTGGAATATGACGGTTGTTACTGTGATAGTCACAGTGAAAAGATGGCTTAACTTTATATAGGGTTACACATATCCATGGATGGATGCCAAGTGTACCCCACTTGCTCTAATCGTGTGGCAGGGAACCAAAAAGGTGAAGCACTTTTTCACCCACCACTCACGATTTATGATGGAGATACGGATGTACTTGGACTAGATTAATTATATTATTCTTTAGGAGGGAAACATTTGCAACTTCCTCGCTACGTGATGCGTGGTTTTGCGACCATACAACAGGTTTTACCTCTCAAGGGATCTCAAGAGGCTTACAACCCCACCAGGCAGTGTACCTGACCGATGTAGTATAGTGTAGTGGTAAGTACGGGGGATTGATCGTTCTCCACAGGGAATAGTGTTCGTTAGGTATGAAAAACTACTCTAATTAGGTCTAAGGGTGAAGGAAGATTATTTTTGTATTTTTATATTTTTTTATGAAAGCAAGTAAAATCTCGGGTTTGAAGGAGTGGGCGGAATTAGTTGCTAGTCAACTAACCCAAATAATTACAAATGCAAATAAAATAAAATAACTGAAAATGAAAAGAGTTGTGAAACTTATGTGGAGAGAAATGTGTTTACTTAGATTTCCTTACTCCCTAACTATCTTTTACCGGTTGATTAGTGTGTATTAATTGCGTGGATGACGGGTGTATTCCTTAATACCAATCGTGGGGTGGCGTACGTACTTCCCCAACTCTACAAGCTCCTACTTCACTCCTATGTCGAGCCGGCTAAGAAGCTCCTAACATGGGATCACTAGAAGTCGCTCATGCATTAAATACAACCATAAAAACCTTAGTACGCATTGGTTCATGTTTCTTAAGACGTTAAAGCAAGTTACCGTATAGGAAGTTAGCCAGTTTTCTTAAGCCTAACATCGATGAACAATCATCCAATACAATTAATAACACACTAATAACCAATAATCAATAGTTAGGTTTCATTAGATCTAAGCAAACACAAGATAAATCTAGCCTAACATGTTAATCAAAAGACAAGAACAAGATATAATCAAACAACACATAGACATATTGATTGATTAAACGATAACTTATCTTCAATTAAACATGGGAGATCCAAGGGTATGAAAACCCTTAAAAATGGCAGAAATTCGTCTTAGGGTTTCTCCTCACAAAGTTGCACACTAATGACAAAAAATTGCAAAACTATATATAGAGTTTAAGGGCTGACGGCGTCACGTTGTAGATCTTGACGCCGTCACCTCGCCGTGTCTAGGGTTCCCGGATGGCCTTCTTGACGCCGTCCCTCTTTAATGCTCCAAAATCCTCCCTGGCTTATCAAGGCTTGACGCCGTCAGAAATGAGCTTGACGCCGTCCCGCTTTAGCTTAAAACGTGATGGCCTTGATCTCCTTAAAGCTTGACGCCGTCAGAAATCCGTTGTAAAATTCTCTGGCTTATCATGTGTATTTTTAATATCCACCTCTTTTTCCAAGCCATGACACCGTCAAGAGCAATACTTGACGCCGTCAAAGGTACTTTTTCAGCCGATTTTGAGACTTTGCCGTTTTCTTCACTTTTATGCTCCAAAAACGTCCAAAATGCTTCCTTTTCCAGATTTCTTCTCCAAAGTACCTAAAATGACAAAAGGAACGATTTAGGGCAATATTTGATCAAATAAATACGATTTAGGGCTTAAATGACCCCCTAAAAGCGGTACACTTTTCGCTTCATCAAATACCCTTACACTTGAGATTTGCTTGTCCTCAAGCAAATGCGCTTTTTTTCTAATCAAAATACAAGTTAGGGGTCATTTAATGCTAATATAAAAGTAATTACAACAATTAATCGTTCCACTTTAATCATAATAAGCACGGAGATTACAAACTAGCACCTCACAAGTAGTGTTTAGATACTCACATCTCTCAAGTGTCATAAAAATAAATCTCATAAATGAAAACGGATAATATCTCTCACTACCTGTCATAGCAAATAGATTACCATAGGCTTGGGAAAGGATCAAAAACCTCCTCCACTAGGCGTAAGCACCTAAGATAAACTATCAAAGAGGGCTTTTAATCGGGTTATAACGTGAGGTGTAGGGATATGATAAACACGGTTTTGTTGGATAAGGGATATTTTACTGGTGGCGAGTTAAAGATCTTGATCAATTACATGTACAATATGGCGTTGCTAAGCCAGGACTAGACTCGACTTAAGCTAAAAACAAAATAACAAAAACATAAAATAAACATAAAATGAAACGGGATGGTAGTCCGTATGTTTTTTCTATTTTTCTTTTTCTCATTTTTTTTGTGTGTTTTTCTTGATTTTTTCGAATTTTTTTTTTTTTTTTTTTTTTTTTTTTTTTTTTTTTTTTTTTTTTTTTCATACACTCTTGCCCTACCATCCAAAATAATACATCATAGGGGCGTTGCATTCCCCTTACACTTGAATTTTTACATAACTTTACAAATAACTATTCTAATGACTCGAATTAAGATAATCGAAACACTTGGAGTACTTTTTAAAATATTTAACACATATGGGGGTAATAATGTTCTTCTTCCCCATTACTCCATTACACTAGTACTTTACCCATGAGTCCCAATCGTCCCAAAACAATATGTACAAGGATATGACTCGACTTAGCAACCATGTAATCAATTAGATAATTAACTAAGGGTTTAAACAAATGTTGTCACAATAATGCACTAAAGATGAGTGCATACAAGGTAGGCTAAGGCGATTTGGGTGTACATTTAAGTGGGGTGTAAACAAATTCTTCCTTTAAGTAAAATGCATAAAGGTCGAAACGAAAAGATAGGCTCTGAGGGGTGTACTAGGGGTATCGTGTACTAAAAATGAGTACAACGCAAAGGGTGTGGGAGAATCACTTGACCAATGTAACCAAAGTATTTATAACAAAAACACAGGTGTAAAACAATGGGTTAATCCTAATGCCTCTTATCATGTAGTAAATCTAACTACACGAATGTAGTCTCACTTGTGGCCTCGGAATGGTCCTAACGCAAGTTCTAGAATCTAAGTGCTACCGGTACACACATCATAGCATAAATGCTTTTCCTACCAATTCGAGGGGCGATCCTCACATATTTGGGGGTGGAAAATTTTTTAGTGGTACGGTTTTGTGCTAGTCATATAACTCCTATCCATGAGACGCTCATTAAGATCAAAGTTTCACTCCTATATGTTGTAAAAAAATTTTAAATTTGGCACTAAAATTGCCCTAACAGGTATTTCTCTCAGTTTTATTACACATCTACCATTAAACAAACAAAAATCAAGCGTAATAGCATTCTCTAAAGTATCGTATTTTACCCCCCCTTACACTTAAGATGAACATTGTCCCCAATGTTCAAATAACAAGATGCAAAAGTAAATAAGGTAAAAGAATGAAATCAAATACTCCCCTGATTCGCTCGGTGGATGATGAACTCAAATAAGTACATTTTATTACTATCATTTATCCTATTAATTTGACTTGTTTTACTATATTATGTATGAGGATTGATACTTAATTGTTTACTTTTGTAATTCTCAGGTAAAAACAAGCATTTGGTGAAACTTAGCGATTTTGGACTAATTATGGAGCAAAACATGCATAAAGTGAAGAGTCTACCGAAATGGACGAGATCAAGTTAAATCTGCTCCAGATGCGCCGCATCTCACTCACGACATGCGCCGCATCTCTATTAAGATATCACCAGATACGATCCAAGATACAAGAGGACATGCGCCGCATATAAACATGGAGTTACGCCGCATCTTCTGGCAGTGTACGAATATTCCTGAATATTATAATCTTGGACCCCACGCGAAGTTAAGTACATGCGCCGCATCTACTCCTTAGATACGCCGCATCTTCCCTCAGACAGAAACTATAAATACCCCAAGACCAGACGAATTTCATACGCATTATATTAGATTCGAAGACCGAACAGGAGAAACATAGGACGAATTCAGTCAAGGAGGCAGCACAAGACACACCCAAATCAAAGATACAAGAGCTGTAAGAAGGTGCTGCACATGTTTAATTCATTAAGTAGTTTTGTTTTATTGTGTTAGTAAACTTTAATTCATCAAGATTGGTGGCTTGTGTAATGTGACAACGGAAAGATTGCACTCCCTTAAAACTGCTTTCTCATTAATTAAAGTTTATATGTTGATGTCTTTGGTTACTACTTATTAGTGCATTGATAACCTCTGTGTTTATTAGTGGCTTGCGGGCATTTGACTGCGGGACATAATGTGGCTCCCACGAATATTACTAAATTGATCACTTAGGAATAACTTTTAGATATAAGTAATCATTAAGGGTTTACTCGCCGATAAGAATAGGACCAACGAGAAAGGATTAACTATATACACTTCATATAAAGCTATCAATAAAACAAGTGACAAACTACTTAATTATAAGGACAGCCCTCTTATTGTCTCGAGTATTTATCTGTGTACGTGTGTGCTACTTGCTGATTCGTGCCTATTGGTTTATTTATTATTTAATTGCAAACAAATCGTGCCAGTCTCTCAGGCTGAAACCCCCTTGCATTAGGATATTAAAATACTGATTAGAATAACGAGATAATACGTTCCACTCTTAGTGATCGACACTCTACTTACCATTATATTCATACTGACCGGGTACACTGCTCGTTAAGTGTGTGTGTTATTGATAAGTCGGCTAAATATAAATTTAAAACTTGAGTAGGCATTAAAACTGCTAAACCGCAACGACACACGCAGCACATCAAGTTTTTGGCGCCGTTGCCGGGGAGTGAATTGTTATTATCTGTTAATTTGATTAGTATTTTAATTAGGTTTTTCTTTTTATTAGATTAATTGCATCATTGTAATATTTTGCATATTTGTTGTATTGTGTGTTATTTGTTTGCTTTTATTTTTGTTTGTGTGTTTTTATTTTTCGTATTTTTTTCTGTTCTGCTATCGTTGTACTGAGCTAAATCAAACGATACGGCGCATCTGATTTCTCAGATACGGCGTATTGCGTTTAATTTTTTTAAAATACAACGCGTTTAATTAATTCGATACGACGCATCTTTTCCCCAAGATACGGCGTATCTGTTTTTAATAAGAAATTTTTTTTCTAAAGCGATAAAGTGATACGACGCATCTTTTCCCTAAGATACGGCGTATCTGTTTTTGATAATTTTTTTTTTCTAAACGATAACGCCATACGACGCATCTGCTTTAGCAGATACGGCGTATCTATTATTTTAATTAAAAACAGTTTGCGAATTATTAAACCGATACGACGTATCGATCTCTGTCGATACGGCGTATCCTCTGAATCAAAAATCTTCTATTTTTAAACGTGAGGAAAATACGGCGCATTAACTTTCGTTAATACGACGCATTTAATTTTAATTAGATAAGCTGATTTTTGATTAATTAATTCGATACGGCGCATTCATAAATTCTAAGCGGCGTATCTATTTTCTGAATAAAGTCTGATTATATTTTAACGATTATAAGATACGGCGTATCCAACTTTTTGGATACGGCGCATCGTCTGCAGATATCAGTAACTTTAATTTTTCGTATTCCGTTTTCGTTATTAATTATCTGATATATTACTTTCTCGAGCATACCCTACTGATATTTTTGTGTTGATTTCAGGAAGTGCATGACCAGGAGTTCTACGAAGAACTTGATTCAACCTTTCGAAGATCCTGAACGAGCCCTACATTCGCTTAAAAGGCTTTTCAACACAAGAAGCTTTGATCTTTCAAGTTCACTCGAGCTTGATTATTTTTCTGAAGAGAAAGAGGAAGTTGAAACAGAAACAATGGGCGAAAACACTACTATGGAGGAATACATGAACAGTACCCGTGCTGATTACACTTCAGGAGTTGCTAGACCTAAGTTTGATGATAAGTCAAAATTTGAGTTGAAGGGCCAGTTTCTCAAAGAGCTAAGAGAGAATGCTTTCAGTGGGACGGAACATGAGGATGCTAATGAGCATGTTGAAAAGGTCCTGGAAATTGCAGATTTGTTTACTTCAGAAGGAGTCACTAACGATCAACTCATGCTTAGAATCTTTCCAATCTCACTAAAAGGAGCTGCTAACAAGTGGCTAAGGAATGAACCTGCGAGTTCAATCACTACATGGGAAGATTTGAAGAGCAAATTCCTGAAGAGATATTGTCCACCTGCTAAGACTGCTAAAAAGATGGAGGCTATCAATAGTTTCAAGCAAGAGCCTGATGAAACTCTTTATCAAGCTTGGGAGCGATTTAAAGATTTATTGGTAAAATGTCCTCAACACTATCTAACCCCTATGCAGGAGATAATATTGTTTTATCAAGGATTGGACGAGCCTACAAGACAGATTTTGGATGCTAAGGGAGCTGTACCTCAAATGAGTGCAACCAATGCTAGGAAAGCAATCCAAGATGCTGCTGATCATTCCCAAAAATGGCACGATGGGACCTCTACTAGATCTAAGAGCAGCACTAATTTTGACGGGATTGCTGCTATTCAAGCTCAATTGGATAAAATTAGTAGAGAGATGAAGAAGCGTGATGAAAGAGCGTATGCCGCCCAAGTTGGATGTGAAAAGTGCGAAGGACCTCACTACACTAAAGATTGCCCGAATAAGAATGAAAGTGAGACGTTTGAAGAAGCATATTACACCCAATTTGGACAACCATTCCGACCTTCGGGGAGATTTAGGGAAGCTACACCGGGATTATATCAAAGGAACAACTTCAATCCCGCTTATCAAGAAAGGAGGCAGACTTTAGATGATACTTTAAAGCAAATTATGGCCGATGCTGCTAAAAGACATGAAGAAAATACTGCTATGATCAAAGAAATTCGAGCTTCAACGGACACTACTACAAGAAATCAAGGAGCTTCGATCAAAGCATTGGAACAACAAATTGGTCAGATGAGCAAAGTTCTTCAAGAAAGGGGATATGGAAGTTTACCGAGCTCAACTGAAACCAACCCAAGAGATCATGTCAAGGCCATTAGCACCACTGAAGAAGTCACTCCTAATATACCTAGAAGATCGATGAATGGTAATGACGGTGCAAGACCCGAATTTTTCTTTAATTCTTCAATCAGCTTAAGGAGATTACTAAAAGAGAAGACAAAGATTGAAGAGGAGATCAAGGCAACAATGAAAGAAGAGAACCCTGCAACCGACTCAAATGCCTTGCCTCATAAAGAAAGAGACCCAGGAAGTTTTACTCTACCTTGTTCTATTAATAATATACCTTTCAATAATGTGTTAGCTGACTTAGGAGCTAGTGTTAGTGTTATGCCTCTTAAGACATTCGCTACCCTAGGACTAGGAAAATTAGCACCAACTAAGTTACTTATTGAATTGGCTGATAAAACGGTAAAACGACCTGAGGGGATTGCTAATAATGTGCTAGTTAAGATTGAGCAGTTTATTTTTCCCGTAGACTTTGTTATACTAGACATGCCCGAGGATGTTAAGATTCCTTTAATCCTCGGAAGACCTTTCTTGTCTACTGCCCATGCTAAGATTGATGTGTTTAAGAGAAAAATCTCATTAAGGGTAGGGAATAATAAACTAGTCTATAAGTGCCAAGATCCGGTTAAAAGCATAATTAGAAGTGTTTATGTGCTAGGATTAAGAGAGCGTATGGACCTCGATCTTGAAGCTAGACTTATGGGAGAAACATTGATTCAAAACAACTCAACTAATCCTAATCATGAGAATTTTGAGGAATTCATTGACCTTAATGTACCTACCGAACTTAGACGCAATGTTGTTAATGATTCTGATGACGAGTGGTATGATTGTGTAGTAATTAATAAACGTAGGAGAATAGTTGAGAAAACGAATTTGAATAATGATGTGTTTATTGAACTACCACCCCACCTTGCTTATTTGTGCCTATATGATAATAAGAATTTCCCGTCTATCATTTTGTCATCTCTGCCCGAAAGGGACAGGACTTTGTTTATGCAGATATTAAAGAAGAACGGCGTGGAAATTAAGGACGAGCAAGGAGTGTTCAATATTACTGAATTGGCGATGAAGGAGCGCGATGTTTCCGACTCCTTCAATGATCGATATTAAAGAGCTGAACGTGAGTCTAACTTGAAGACTCTGGAATAAAGACAAGTGCTGGCCGGGAGACAACCCGGATTTATCTTTTTATTATTCTGTTTTCTGTGTCGAGTCAGTCAGACCCGCTGAGGATACGGCGCATCTCAATTCTGAGATGCGACGCATCTCCTGCAATGGTCATATCTTATTTTATTTTTCTGCATTTTTATTTCGACTTTAAAACTATTTATCAGTTTATTTTAATGCGGCGCATCCCTGGTTAAGGATGCGGCGCATCTTTATTCTGATCCGTATTAATTCCAGGCTCGATACGGCGTATCTTCTTCCATAAGATACGGCGCATCGACTGACTTGATGATTTTCAGTCTTACTTTTTAAGTTTTATTTTTTTGACTACTAATGTATTATGCAAGTTTGAACCTTTCTTATCTTAGGTGTGTTTTAAAGTGTTGGTGGTATTATAGTTTCCTGGATTTCCTGTGGATACAACAAGTATCAAGCTTAAACATTCTAATCCACAAGAAAGATGATTTTTGCTCTTATACTAATGGAGGATCATACCGAGCAAATCTCAGGGGAGTTTTTCTGTTCTAATTCTTTTATTTTCCAGTTTTTAACCTTTTATACAAACAACGAGGATGTTGTTTAACTTAAGTGGGGGGATTGGAGAATTAGAACACTTAACAATTACTTGTCCCTAAACTTTTTCAAAAATTATGCTTAAAATGTGCTTTAATATATCAAACTAATTTTTTTTTTTTTTTTTTTTTAGCATGTTTTTGTTTAAGATCTAAGTTGCATAGCTGCACACAAGACGTTATTTTCAAAAATTGTGATTTTTCAAAATTCACAAATCTATGAGTGTGCCGGTGACTTGTAAACTTTAGAACTTGGCTTGTATACTATTCGAGACCACCATAATAAGTATTATTTATATAATTGGAATGACTTGTCTAAATTGGAAAAATTCTAGGATTACACCCAAATAGCCTATTATATGTTATGTGTTATTAGCTAACTACATTGGTTAGTTAACCCCGTATAAACCCTTTTGCTACTCTCATTTTTAGAGTAAGATACCCCTAGAAAAACACTCAGAGCCATTCCTTTCGTTTCTTACACCTTTGTTAAAATGTTTCGTTAGACCCTTACACCTTAGCCTACCCTGTAGATTAAAATCCGTGGTTGGTTAATTGCTTTAGGCAAAGTGTGTTTCCTTACATTACCTGTGTTCGCGTGCGTAATTCATTATCTTTGGTTAGGTCGGGAAATTGCACAATGCAATTGGAGTGAAAGTAAATATTGTATATCTTTGAGACTTGTTTTTCGTGTGTTTACTACTTTCACTATTACCGTGATTTCTGAAGTTATGAAAAGTATGGAAAAATTATCCAGAATTATCATTATAGTGATGTGGTGAAATTTTACACATCTATGTTTATGTCTAAAAAAAAAAAAAAAAAAAAAAAAAAAAAAAAAAAAAAAAAAAAATCGAAAAAAATAAGAAAAGAAAAAGAAAGAAAGAAAAGTTGGAAGTTAGTTTTAACCGACTTATGTAAAGTTATGTAAGTGGTCGATATCACCACTATTTGTTATATACTATATCTATGGATTGAATGGGAATTGGCAGTTATGGGAACGCCAATTAAGGTTTATTCTTTGATTAAGATCTTGTTGAGTATAATTCGTGTCTACCTAAAGCGTGTGTTTCAAGTGTTAAAGCGTGAGTTATTCGATGATATGAGTCTTATTCATGGGATGGTTGGGATAGTGATTAACCACACTTAGGATTTTAATTTATTTGTTTTGTTTATTTTTATTTTTACACCAATTTATATCCCAAATGTTATCCATACCCTTTATTATTCTTTATCCAACCAAACCTTTGATTTATTGAGATTAGGGATTTGAGCAATCTTAAGTATCGTAGTCGTGGATTCGGCTATGTATTTATGATTTTGTCGCCCTTTTTGATATATTATTATTGGTGAAATTTGGACCTATCTTTAGCCAATTCGAGTTAAGGATTTGAGCAATTGCAAGTATCGTGTTCGTGGATTCGATCATGTATTTGTGATTTTGTCGCCTTTTCTGGAATTTGAGATCGATAGTGAAAGAGAATAATTAACCCTTAAGCCTAAAAACCCTTTTTACCGCTTTAGATTTGTTATTCCTTAGCTTTAGTGGTGGAGATGTGTATACTTGCCAAGCTTATGATAGAATATTCGTCACGACTGGACAGTTAAACGATTAGATTTGCTTTTATCAGATTATTTTATTTTACTTCTAATTCGTTAAGTGTTTAGTTGTGTGATTATGAAATAAACGAATACATGCTTAAATATAAAAATAAATCCTAACATCTTTTAGGATACATTTCATAAGAGAAATTCTAAGGTTTACTTGGGGACAAGTAAAGTTCAAGTGGGGGGATATTTGATGAACTCAAATAAGTACATTTTATTACTATCATTTATCCTATTAATTTGACTTGCTTTACTATATTATGTATGAGGATTGATACTTAATCGTTTACTTTTGTAATTCTCAGGTAAAAACAAGCATTTGGTGAAACTTAGCGATTTTGGACTAATAATGGAGCAAAACATGCATAAAGTGAAGAGTCTACTGAAATGGACGAGATCAAGTTAAATCTGCTCCAGATGCGCCGCATCTCACTCACGACATGCGCCGCATCTCTATTAAGATATCACCAGATACGATCCAAGATACAAGAGGACATGCGCCGCATATAAACATGGAGTTACGCCGCATCTTCTGGCGGTGTACAAATATTCCTGAATAATATAATCTTGGACCCCACGCGAAGTTAAGTACATGCGCCGCATCTACTCCTTAGATATGCCACATCTTCCCTCAGACAGAAACTATAAATACCCCAAGACCAGACGAATTTCGTACGCATTATATTAGATTCGAAGACCGAACAGGAGAAACCTAGGACGAATTCAGTCAAGGAGGCAGCACAAGACACACCCAAATCAAAGATACAAGAGCTGTAAGAAGGTGCTGCATATGTTTAATTCATTAAGTAGTTTTGTTTTATTGTGTTAGTAAACTTTAATTCATCAAGATTGGTGGCTTGTGTAATGTGACAACGGAAAGATTGCACTCCCTTAAAACTGCTTTCTCATTAATTAAAGTTTATATGTTGATGTATTTGGTTACTACTTATTAGTGCATTGATAACCTCTGTGTTTATTAGTGGCTTGCGGGCATTTGACTGCGGGACATAATGTGGCTCCCACGGTTATTACTAAATTGATCACTTAGGAATAACTTTTAGACATAAGTAATCATTAAGGGTTTACTCGCCGATAAGAATAGGACCAACGAGAAAGGATTAACTATATACACTTCATATAAAGCTATCAATAAAACAAGTGACATACTACTTAATTATAAGGATAGCCCTCTTATTGTCTCGAGTATTTATCTATGTACGTGTGTGCTACTTGCTGATTCGTGCCTATTGGTTTATTTATTATTTAATTGCAAACAAATCGTGCCAGTCTCTCAGGCTGAAACCCCCTTGCGTTAAGATATTAAAATACTGATTAGAATAACGAGATAATACGTTCCACTCTTAGTGATCGACACTCTACTTACCATTATATTCATACTGACCGGGTACACTGCTCGTTAAGTGTGTGTGTTATTGATAAGTCGGCTAAATATAAATTTAAAACTTGAGTAGGCATTAAAACTGCTAAACCGCAACGACACATCGCACGCATCAGTGGATAAAAAAGTAACACGGTTAGATCTTCTTCCAATAGAATGTAGAAGCTTCAAGACTAATGCAACGCCAAAAGCTTGATTCCACATACATCTCCTGGTCCAAAATAACCTGTTAAACCTGAGAAAACAAACACGAAAACCTGCATAACATCGGCGGGATAAATTCTATATATAAGGATATAATGCTTGTGGAATGATAATTTTGCAGATTCCTGGAGATTATAAGTTAGAGATTTAATAAAAACTTTTTATGAAAACAAAACTTTCAAAAATTTTCAGAAAATTAAACCTGACGCCGTCAGGTTGTAAAGCCTGACGCCGTCAGAAATGATCTGACAGAATTCTCATGTTAAGTTTCCGGAAAATTTCTGGAAAAACCTATACCTTACTTCCTGGAATTCCTGCAAAACATCATTATGACTCGATACAAGCATTTGAATCAAACAAATACTAATATGTATGTTAATTTGATATTATTACGATTCATGTTCATTTGTGTTCTAATAAACCGATTTGGATTTCCCTTACACTTAACTTTTGCAAAATACCTTTATATGTAGTTAAGACGAAGTTAAAAACAAGATAAAGCATTTTCACAATTTAGTTTTGAACATGAATCAATAAAAATAAAAATTAAACATACATACGGAAACAAATAAAATCAAACAAACAAACAAATAAACACACAAAGCAAATAAAGCTTGGGTTGCCTCCCAAGAAGCGCTTTTCTTTATTAACGAGTCTTGTAGCTAGACTCAAAGTCACTTACATTACGTGATTCCATCATTGGTCACCGTTTCTAGGCCATCCTCATGTCCGGTTTTATATTCCGGTCCTAATTTCAAACAATTCTTGTAGAAACCGGATATCCTCTCCATAACATAGTCTACTCCTTTATTTCTATCCTCATCATTCCTATAGTAGACCGCTTGCTTAAGCTCCTTCTCAACATTTGACAAGTGTTGGAATTGCTCTATCTTGTATGGCATTTGGTAGTTTACCTCATCGGTCTCATCCTTAAATCTAACTATCCCTAAGGAAGGTTCATAAGTCATTCTAGAGACCTCAACGAATGGTTTTCCAAAAACTACTTGAGTTAAGGATGCATCGACTATTGGGCGGATATCTTCTACAATTACAAATTCGGTGACATAGGTGAAGTTTCCTACATAAACCGGTAATCCCTTAACTCTTCCCGTGAAGTTACTCATCCAACCCTTATCAGGGAACATCCTATACCCAAGTTGATTTTTCATTATTAAGTTGTAGTGGGCTCTAGTCATGATGTTTATGGGCGATCTAAGGTCGATGTAAGCTTTCCACACATGCAAATGTCCGATGTTGCATGGTATGTTGAGATTAGAAGGATCGCCTATTTTTATAATTGGTCTACCTAGGAAGTATGGTGTCTCGGGATCATCGAATAAGTCTGTATGATATGCGCGCTCTTCCTTAGTGGGTAGCCTATTGAAGTAGTCCTCATCATCATCTACTTCTTCAATCTCACTTTTTCTAACTTCTTTATCAACCTCAACTTTCTTAACCTCATCCTCAGGTTCACTATTATCCTCATTTCTATCAATTGGTTTGATAGTGACAATGTTGACGAAGTGGACGTGTTTGGATGAAGAGGGGTCTTTTACTTGGGGTCCGCTATTTGTGTTCCTAGCGTCCTTATGTGGAGGTGATAGCACTTGGTTATTGAGGGCTTTCAATAAGTTGTCAATTTTATTGGTCATCTCCGTTTGTTGTTGATTGAATTCGGATTCGAATCTAGCTATCCGAGCTTCTTGAGATGCCATAAATTTGGACATCAATCCTTCAAAGTTATTGGTACTACCATAATTGTTGGAAGGATTGTTATTGAAAGTACGGTTCGAGTTGGAACCGCTTGATTGGAAACGATTAGGTGGGTTGGAAGAATTGGTTTGTTGCGCGTTTTGGTTTGTTTCCACCTAAGGTTTGGGTGATTTTTCCATGAGGGGTTGTATGAATCACCGTAGGGGTTTGGCTCGGGTTTGAAAGTGTACCACTTGTCTCCCGCTCCGTCGGTACGCGAGGATGCGTAGTCCGCAAAAGCTTGTTCGGGGAGTTCCATGCAATCACGAGTGTCGTGGGGACCACTACATAATTCACATGTAGAAGTGATTTTGTTCACTTGGCTTGAAGGTTTAGGAGCCTCGTAGGATTTCTTAAGAAACTTGACTTGGTCTTCAAGTTCTATGATCCTACGGTCGGAAGTGCTTGAATTGTTCGAAGGCAAAGATATTGCCTTGACCGTTTTATTCAAATCACGGGGATCACTCCAACTTTCGTTGTCATAAAGAGCAAGATCTTCTAGGAGAGCCCATGATTGTTCCGCACTTAGATCACGCAGCTTACCACCGGCCGATTGGTCAATGGTTTGCCTCGTAGAGAGATTTACATGGTCATAGAAGATTTGGACTTGGAGCCAAAGTTCTATGCCATGGTGAGGGACTTTTTGGAGTAAGTCCTTGAATCGAGTCCATGCCTCGTAGAGGGTTTTTCCTTGACGTTGTTGGAACATCAAGATATCATTCCTTAGCTTGGTAGTTCTTCCTGGTGGGAAAAACTGAGCAAGGAAACGAGTGGTGAGATCATCCCAAGAGGTGATGGATCCTGCGGGTAGACGCTCTAGCCATTGACTAGCTTGGTCCCGCAGAGAGAATTAAAAGAGACGTAGTTGGGTTATCTCTCGAGTGGCAACATCAAGGTCTATGGAATCAACGATTTTGAGAAAGTCCTTGAGATGTTGATTAGGATCTTCGGAACGAAGTCCATGGAATGCGCATCCGCTTTGCACCAACCGGATGGTGTCGGATCGCAAGGGTGTGACATTGGCTCCTTGAGTGAGCTCAATGGTGTTACGATAGCCATGGTGGCTAGGACGGGAGTAGTCTCCTAAGGTACGGGCTCTAGGAGGTGGGTGTTGTTGTGGTGGTGGGTTGTTGGGATCAAGGATATTACCACCTTCCATGATGTCTGATGGTAATGGTTACGAACAAAGAAACGAAGAAAAAAGATAGACTAAAGAAAACCTAGAAAAAGAAAATAAAAATCTCACTAGAAAGGAATCTAGTGAGTAGACCTAATAAAATAAAAATTCAACCTAAACAATAACTATTCCCTGGCAACGGCGCCAAAAACTTGATGCGTGGTTTTGCGACCTTACAACAGGTTTTACCTCTCAAGGGATCTCAAGAGGCTTACAACCCCACCAGGCAGTTTACCTGACCGATGTAGTATAGTGTAGTGGTAAGTACGGGGGATTGATCGTTCTCCACAGGGAATAGTGTTCGCTAGGTATGAAAAACTACTCTAATTAGGTCTAAGGGTGAAGGAAGATTATTTTTGTATTTTTATATTTTTTTATGAAAGCAAGTAAAATCTCGGGTTTGAAGGAGTGGGCGGAATTAGTTGCTAGTCAACTAACCCAAATAACTACAAATAAAAATAAAATAAAATAACTGAAAATGAAAAGAGTTGTGAAACTTATGTGGAGAGAAATGTGTTTACTTAGATTTCCTTACTCCCTAACTATCTTTTACCGGTTGATTAGTGTGTATTAATTGCGTGGATGACGGGTGTATTCCTTAATACCAATCGTGGGGTGGCGTACGTACTTCCCCAACTCTACAAGCTCCTACTTCACTCCTATGTCGAGCCGGCTAAGAAGCTCCTAACATGGGATCACTAGAAGTCGCTCATGCATTAAATACAACCATAAAAACCTTAGTACGCATTGGTTCATGTTTCTTAAGACGTTCAAGCAAGTTACCGTATAGGAAGTTAGCCAGTTTTCTTAAGCCTAACATCGATGAACAATCATCCAATACAATTAATAACACACTAATAACCAATAATCAATAGTTAGGTTTCATTAGATCTAAGCAAACACAAGATAAATCTAGCCTAACATGTTAATCAAAAGACAAGAACAAGATATAATCAAACAACACATAGACATATTGATTGATTAAACGATAACTTATCTTCAATTAAACATGGGAGATCCAAGGGTATGAAAACCCTTAAAAATGGCAGAAATTCGTCTTAGGGTTTCTCCTCACAAAGTTGCACACTAATGACAAAAAATTGCAAAACTATATATAGAGTTTAAGGGCTGACGGCGTCACGTTGTAGATCTTGACGCCGTCACCTCGCCGTGTCTAGGGTTCCCGGATGGCCTTCTTGACGCTGTCCCTCTTTAATGCTCCAAAATCCTCCCTGGCTTATCAAGGCTTGACGCCGTCAGAAATGAGCTTGACGTCGTCCCGCTTTAGCTTAAACCGTGATGGCCTTGATCTCCTTAAAGCTTGACGCCGTCAGAAATCCGTTGTAAAATTCTCTGGCTTATCATGTGTATTTTTAATATCCACCTCTTTTTCCAAGCCATGACGCCGTCAAGAGCAATACTTGACGCCGTCAAAGGTACTTTTTCCGCCGATTTTGAGACTTTGCCGTTTTCTTCACTTTTATGCTCCAAAAACGTCCAAAATGCTTCCTTTTCCATATTTCTTCTCCAAAGTACCTAAAATGACAAAAGAAACGATTTAGGGCAATATTTGATCAAATAAATACGATTTAGGGCTTAAATGACCCCCTAAAAGCGGTACACTTTTCGCTTCATCACTACGCATCGAGGATTATTTTTCGCTAAAGTTGTTAGTCTAGCGTCCGCAATTTCGCATTGCGCACACTAGACTGGGGGAACATGATGACGTATAGTCCGCATTCGGGTCACGAACCCGACCCATACTCAAGTCCATCATGAATGGACTCAAGCCCATCACGCATGGGCTATCATGATAACGGTTTGGGCTCATGATGGCCCAAAGCCAAAGTTATTTTTGGTCTTGATAGGATATCTCTTATTTATGGGATATATATCAGGCGGCCGACTTAGGCGGGATATGCGAAGGTTGAGGAACACGAAACCAACTAGGGTTTCGTGTGTATATAAAGAGTCTCTCGACTCTCATTAAAGGTACGACATATTAACCCTAACTCTTCAACTAAACCCTAAAAACCGATTACTTACTCTCATGCCGGAGGATAATCGTGGGAGACAATCCCACGATAAGCCTAACGGTGTCTTTTTGTTTTCTTAGTGCGCAGGTCTCAAGCATTAAGATCTGATTGGTACGGAATCAAGGAACGCCCAACTTTTGTATCAACAATATTTATATTGACCTGGTTCACAGCGATATGTCTTCACCCAACCACCCTATTATCATTTCAGCAGACTCGGATATCGAGGATGCTTTTTCATCCACTGATACACCTACATCACCATTCTCACCTTCCTATACCTCGACATTCCCACATCACTCACCATTGTTAGATGATAGCTCCCACCTGTTTGAGATGTTAGCACCACCTGAGCCAGACTTAGAAGAGACTACCAGATATGACGCCAAGACTTTTGAGATTCAGGAGACTGCCCCTGCCTTCCCACTACCACCATTGTCATTCCCCTTTTCCATTTCCACATATCAGGAACTAGATAACACCTTGTGGATAGTACCAAGATCACCGAATCAACAGTAACATCAGCAGATTCCCCAAGAATGGTTTGAGATCTATGCTATCTCGGATAGGATCGATGCACAACTCCAGACCCCACATCAAGACTCATCCCAACCCCAAGATGCCGCAATCTTGGATCCAATCAGAGGAGCACCAGGGAACCCCTAGACTAAACTTATATCCTTACTAGCTTTTACTATTATCCTAGCCACGGGATGTGCGGTGATGCGTGGTTTTGTGACCTTACAACAGGTTTTACCTCTCGAGGGATCTCAAGAGGCTTACAACCCCACCAGGCAGTGTACCTGACCGATGTAGTATAGTGTAGTGGTAAGTACGGGGGATTGATCGTTCTCCACAGGGAATAGTGTTCGTTAGGTGAGAAAGGCTACTCTAATTAGGTCTAAGGGTTGAGGAAGATTCTTTTTATGTTTTTATAGTTTTTATGAAAGCAAGTAAAATCTCGGGTTTGAAAGAGTGGGCGGAATTAGTTGCTAGTCAACTAACCCAAATTACTACGAATGCAAATAAAATAAAATAACAAAAATGAAAATGTGGTGAGAAACTTATGTGTAGAGAAATGTGTTTACTTAGATTTCCTTACTCCCTAACTATCTTTTACCGGTTAATTAGTGTGTATTAGTCGCGTGGATGACGGGTGTATTCCTTAATACCATTCGTGGGGTGGCGTACTTACTTCCCCAACTCTACAAGCTCCTACTTCACTCCTATGTCGAGCCGGCTAGGAAGCTCCTAACATGGGATCACTAGAATTCGCTTGTGCATTAAATACAACCATAAAAACCTTTAGTACGCGTTTGGTTCATGTTTCTTAAGACGTTCAAGCAAGTTACCGAATAGGAAGTTAGCCAGTTTTCTTAAGCCTAACATAGATAAACAATCATCCAATACAACTAATAACACACTAACAACCAATAATCAATAGCTAGGTTTCATTAGATCTAAGCAAACACAAGATAAATTTAGCCTAACATGTTAAACAAAAGACAAGAATAAGATAGAATCAAACAACACATAGACATATTGAATGATTAATTGATAACTTATCTTTCAATGAAACATGGAAGATCTCAAGGCAAAAAGCCCTGAAAAAGTAGCTAAAATCGTCTTAGGGTTTTATCCCAAAATTCCACACACTAAGCTCTTTCTTTAATGACAAAAAATTAGAAAACTATATATAGATTTTTGGATCTGACGGCGTCACCTTATGGAGTGTGACGCCGTCACCTCGCCGCTTTTAGGGTTCCCGGGTGACCTTCTTGACGCCGTCCCTCTTTAGCTCTTCAAAAATCCATTCTGGCCTATCAAGGCTTGACGCCGTCTAACCATGAACGTGACGCCGTCCCCTTATGATTTAAGCCGTGACGCCCTTGATCAAGTTAAAGCGTGACGCCGTCAGAATTCACATGCTATCTCACTGGCCCGTCATGAGTAAATTTCATGTCCAACTTTTCTTGCCAAGGCATGACGCCGTCCCATGTTAATTGTGACGCCGTCAAGAGTAACTTTTATCCGATTCTTGAGACTTTGCCGTTTTCTTCACTTTAATGCTCCAAAAACGTCCAAAATGCCTCCTTTTCCAGATTTCTCCTCAAAAGTACCTAAAATGACAAAAGGAACGATTTAGGGCAATATTTGATCAAATAAATACGATTTCGGGCTTAAATGACCCTTAAAAGCGGTACAGTTTTCGCCTCATCAAATACCCTTACACTTGAGATTTGCTTGTCCTCAAGCAAATGCGCTTTTATTCTAATCAAAATACAAGTTAGGGGTCATTTAATGCAAACATAAAAGTAATTACAACAAATATTCGTTCCACTTCAATCATAATAAGCACGGAGATTACATACTAGCACCTCACAAGTAGTGTTTAGATACTCACATCTCTTTGGTTACTACTTATTAGTGCATTGATAACCTCTGTGTTTATTAGTGGCTTGCGGGCATTTGACTGCGGGACATAATGTGGCTCCCACGGTTGTTTCTAAATTGATCACTTAGGAATAACTTTTAGACATAAGTAATCATTAAGGGTTTACTCGCCGATAAGAATAGGACCAACGAGAAAGGATTAACTACATACACTTCATATAAAGCTATCAATAAAACAAGTGACAATCTACTTAATTATAAGGACAGCCCTCTTATTGTCTCGAGTATCTATCTGTGTACGTGTGTGCTACTTGCTGATTCGTGCCTATTGGTTTATTTTATTATTTAAATTGCAACAAATCGTGCCAGTCTCTCAGGCTGAAACCCCCTTGCGTTAGGATATTAAAATACTGATTAGAATAACTAGATAATACGTTCCACTCTTAGTGATCGACACTCTACTTACCATTATCTTCATACTGACCGGGTACACTGCTCGTTAAGTGTGTGTGTTATTGATAAGTCGGCTAAATATAAATTTAAAACTTGAGTAGGCATTAAAACTGCTAAACCGCAACGACACATCACGCGCATCAATATAGTTTTCTAATTTTTTGTCATTAGAGGAGAGCTTAGTGTGTGGAATTTTGGGAGAAAACCCTAAGACGATTTTAGCTTCTTTTTCAAGGCTTTTTGCCTTGAGATCTTCCATGTTACATTGAAAGATAAGTTATCAATTAATCATTCAATATGTCTATGTGTTGTTTGATTCTATCTTATTCTTGTCTTTTGTTTAACATGTTAGGCTAAATTTATCTTGTGTTTGCTTAGATCTAATGAAACCTAGCTATTGATTATTGGTTATTAGTGTGTTGTTAGTTGTATTGGATGATTGTTTATCTATGTTAGGCTTAAGAAAACTGGCTAACTTCCTATTCGGTAACTTGCTTGAACGTCTTAAGAAACATGAACCAAATGCGTACTAAAGGTTTTTATGGTTGTATTTAATGCACAAGCGAATTCTAGTGATCCCATGTTAGGAGCTTCCTAGCCGGCTCGACATAGGAGTGAAGTAGGAGCTTGTAGAGTTGGGGAAGTAAGTACGCCACCCCACGAATGGTATTGAGGAATACACCCGTCATCCACGCGACTAATACACACTAATTAACCGGTAAAAGATAGTTAGGGAGTAAGGAAATCTAAGTAAACACATTTCTCTACACATAAGTTTCTCACCACATTTTATTTTCAGTTATTTATTTTATTTGCATTTGTAGTTATTTGGGTTAGTTGACTAGCAACTAATTCCGCCCACTCTTTCAAAACCGAGATTTTACTTGCTTTCATAAAAATTATAAAAACATAAAAAAGAATCTTCCTCAACCCTTAGACCTAATTAGAGTAGTCTTTCACACCTAACGAACAATATTCCCTGTGGAGAACGATCAATCCCCCGTACTTACCACTACACTATACTACATCGGTCAGGTACACTGCCTGGTGGGGTTGTAAGCCTCTTGAGATCCCTCGAGAGGTAAAACCTGTTGTAAGGTTACAAAACCACGCATCACGCGATAGACCTACAACGCACTCCTCTCACCATGCCAGAAGTGAACTCCACTGAGCCGCCAAATGCGCCTATCCGAAACAAGGATCTTGTTTTGGAAACAGACACCCTCGCGCTAGAAGGAGTCACGCCTGAACTAGCGCCAAGTGATTTCGTGTCTCAAAACTATGAAACCTTGGCTGCGCTCATGAAAGAGGAGGCGAAAAAGAGGTCAAGTCAGAGTCTGCACGCCAGGCTCAACTTCGGCCCTGAACATGAAACATCCCCACCGTGCTACCGAAAGGAAAGGCGCGAGAAGGATAGCCACAAACATCCAGTGTTTACCAGGATTGGAAGGAAGGTTGTGGATGACGAGGCAGCCGACTTTCAGTATCTGGAGGAGCATGAAGATGGGGAGCGGCGCACCAATGTCCACACTAGACTTGGTAGTCGCAGGGTTCATGATAGGCTTGGGCGACGGTGCTCTCCAAGCGAAAGCCCTTCAAGCTCTGATTCCGAGGATAGTCGGCGCAAGCGCCGCAAAAGAGCAAGCTCGGATTCCGATGACAGTAGGCGCAAGCGCCGAAAAAGAATAAGCCCATCCTCAAGTGACTCCTCGGACAACGAGGACAAAGAAACAGGACACTGGAAATCAAGGGGAAGATACCGCGACCAGGAAGACAAAGACATGTCTCGTCCCTGGCGCCGCCAAAAAGTTGATGCGTTCACTCGGCGCATCAGCGATTTTTCGAAAAATAAGAGAAGGCGCATGCCCGCTAATGTCAAAACATATGATGGGACAGGGGATCCTGATGATCACATAAAAAATTTTGAATCAGCAGCCACTATCGAAAATTGGCCACAACCTGTGTGGTGCCACATGTTTAACTCTACATTAGTAGGGAATGCGCGCAACTGGTTTAGTAAGCTTCCACGCAGAAGCATCGGTGGGTTTGAAGAGTTGCGAAAGGCGTTTCGTTTGAACTTCACTCAAAGGAAGAAGTGCGCCAAGAACCCTGTTGAACTCGCTAGAGTAAAACAGCGCCAAGGGGAATCCACAAGCGCTTTCATGGAGCGCTATAAGGACGAATGCATACACGTCAAGGCGTGCCCAGAAATACTAAAGATCTCAGGGTTTACGAACGGAATCAATAACCCAGATCTGATAAAAAAAGTTAAATGATAGGGTTCCCCAAACCTTTGACGAACTTATGAAGCGTACGAGGTCCTTCATCCAAGGAGAAGCCGCCGCTGCGGACAGTAAGAAGGGCTACTCAAACTATAGGTCACAAGAAGAGACAAGGAGACAATCCTATGACCAGAGTAGCAATCGCAACAAAAGCTATCGCAGTCAAGGGGGCGGACGGGGAAACGACAAGTATACCCCACTAACGAAGACTCCAAGGGAGATATTCGCAACGGAAGGCGCGAACTTTCCCAGACCCCCACCAATGCGCACCCTAGAAGGGCAGCGCGTAGGGAACGGGTACTGTGAATATCACGCACAGAAGGGCCATACCACCAATGAGTGTGTCCAACTGCGCCAACTAATTGAAAAGTTAGTAAAAGAAGGCAGATTGGATCATCTGGTTAAGAACATCAAGGATGGGAAAAACAGACAAAAAACCGAGAACAAGAAAGAAGCACCTAAGGAAAAGGCTGATACTATCTACATGATACAGTCATGGCAGCGAAAGACTAGGCAAAAGGTCAGCCAGAAGTTTTCTCATGGAAGCGAAATTTCTTTTCCCACCTTGGCTGCGGACAACGCAGTGGCGGAACCACTTACCATCGAGATAAACACGGGGGGTCACGATATCCACCGCATGTATGTTGATGGAGGGGCATCCGCAGACATAATGTATGAACATTGCTTCAAAAGGTTGCGACCTGAGATACAAAGACAGTTAAGCCCGGCCACGACGCCGTTGACTGGCTTCACAGGAGAAAAGATTTGGCCTATGGGGCAACTACGACTACTAGTCGTTGTTGGTAATAAGGAACACTCCACGACAGCATGGATGAATTTTATGGTGATCAGATCTCCCTCGCCGTACAATGGCATTATTGGTAGACCAGGAATTTCGACGATACGCGCAGTACCGTCCACAGCGCACGGGATGCTCAAATTCCCGGTAGAAGGCGGCATTGTCACCATCTACAATAACGCTGCGCCACCAAGAGAGTGTAACACGATTACACTTGAAACGACGCACATCCCAGAACAGAGCGCAGCTAAAGTACCAAATTTGAAGGTCGCAATTCACCCTGACTACCCGGAGCAAGAAGTGTCGATCGGAGGATCGTTGTCTGACAAAGGCAGAGAGGCCGTGTGCGCGCTCTTGCAAAGGAATCTAGATATATTTGCATGGGAACCAAAGCACATGACTGGTGTGCCACGCTCGATTGCAGAACACAAGCTAAAAATCCGACAAGGATATTCCCCAGTGCGGCAGAAAAAGCGCGGCCAGGCTCCAGAGCGCGCAAAAGCCATCCTGGAGGAAGTACACAAACTTGTGGACGCAGGCATCATGCGAGAATTCTATTACCATGACTGGCTCTCCAATCCAGTAATGGTCAAGAAGGGTGATGGTAGTTGGCGGATGTGTGTGGATTTCACTGATCTCAATAAAGCATGTCCACAGGACTGCTATCCGCTGCCAGAGATAGACTGGAAGGTAGAATCTCTGTGCGGATATCCCTTTAAATGTTTCTTAGATGCATACAAAGGGTACCACCAAATCAAAATGGCCAAGGAAGACGAGGAAAAAATAGCCTTCCACACAAGCCAAGGTGTCTATTGTTACACAAAGATGTCTTTCGTCCTGAAGAATGCGGACGCCATCTACCAGCGATTGGTAGATAACGCATTTGAAAAGCAGGTGGGCCACAACTTAGAGGTCTATGTGGACGATCTTGTCACAAAAAACCATACTGAAGACGAAGTGGTGCGCGATATTGAAGAAACATTTAGAACGCTACGAGCAATCAACATGAAGTTAAATCCCAAGAAGTGCACTTTTGGTGCTACAGAAGGCATGTTCCTGGGATACTTGATAGAACCAGATGGCATTAAGCCATGCCCAGAAAAAACAGAGGCTGTCATCCAACTCCCTTCACCACGCACGCTGAAAGAAGTTCAGTCTCTAAATGGGAAACTAGCCGGGTTGAACAGATTCCTATCCAAATCAGCGGATAAGTCACTTCCTCTCTTTAAAACACTCAAGAAGTGTACAAAAAAGGGAGACTTTCGTTGGACTACGGAAGCGGAAGAAGCTTTCACACAGCTTAAGCAACACATAGCAGCGCTTCCTAAACTAGTCGCACCCCGACCAGGGGAGGAGTTAATCGTCTACTTATCTGCGACTCATGGAGCAGTCAGCGCAGTGCTACTGACAGAAAGGAACTCTGTACAAACACCGGTATATTTCGTAAGCAAGGCGCTCAAAAAGACAGAGATTAACTATAGCCCAATGGAAAAATTGGTCTTGGCATTAGTATTCGCCGCCAAAAGACTGCGCAGATACTTTCAAGCGCACCCAATAGCGGTGATCACAGACCAACCTATCAAGCAAGTTATCTCTAAACCTGACGCATCGGGTCGATTACAAAAGTGGAGTGTATTGCTAGGCGAGTACAACATCTCCTATAGACCACGCACTGCGGTTAAGGGGCAAATACTAGCAGACTTCATCATCGAAAAACCAGACACCGATGCTGCACCTCCACTGAGCAAGGTAGAACTACAGGAGCCATGGGTCCTGTTCACGGATGGATCTTCATGCGTGAATGGGTCGGCGCCAGGCCTTATCCTCACCAACCCAGAAGGAATGGAATTCATTTACGCACTACGTTTTGAATTCACAGCCACGAACAACGAAGCAGAATATGAAGCACTAATCGCTGGATTACGCATTGCAACTCGAATGGGCGTACGCAACCTAGAAGCGAATGTGGATTCTCGATTAGTAGCCAACCATGTGTTGGGTGAATATGTGGCTAAAGAGGATAACATGGTCCAATACCTCGACAAGACAAAGTCACTAATTCAAGGTTTTGACAGGTTTACCATTAAACAAGTCCCTAGAGGAGAAAACAAAAAAGCGGATGCGCTAAGCAAAATCGCATCTACGAGCTTTGCGCACCTGTCAAAACAAGTGCTGGTGGAGATTCTAAAAAATAAATCCATCTCGGAGATGGAGATATCCACGGTAATAGAGGAGGAGAATCCTACGTGGATGACCCCTATTATCGAATTTATAAGCAAGGGCAAATTGCCCGATGACCAGAAGGACGCTCGACTGATACGGCGCACAGCGCAGAGGTTCGAACTTAGAGATGGTGTCCTATATCAGCGCTCATTCCTACAACCATGGCTTCGGTGCGTTGGACCTCTTCAGGCAGATTACGTACTCCGAGAGATCCACGCTGGTTCATGCAGTATGCATTCAGGACCACGGTCCGTCGTAGCACGAGCATTGCGCTCAGGATACTACTGGCCCACTATGCACCGTGATGCGCGCGATGTGATAAAGAGATGCAACGACTGCCAAGTTCATAGACCCATCCCGCGCAGACCACAACAAGAGCTAACGCCTATCACTTCTCCGTGGCCATTCTATAAATGGGGTATCGACATTGCGGGTCCCTTCCCTGTCGCAGCAGGAGGACTGAAATTCCTTATTGTTGCAATAGACTACTTCACTAAGTGGATTGAGGCTAAAGCAGTGGCGACAATCACAGGTAATCAAGTAAAATGATTCGTTTGGGAAAATATTGTATGCCTCTTCGGATTACCTGGGGAGATCGTTTCGGAAAACGGAAAACAATTCCGTGATAACCCGTTCAAAGACTGGTGCGCAGAGCTAAATATCACACAACACTTCGCATCAGTTAAACACCCACAAACCAATGGTTTAGTTGAGCGCGCAAATCGTAGTCTAGGCGAAGGAATTAAAGCGCGTCTGGACAAAGACAAAGGAAGATGGGTGGATGAATTGTCGCACGTCTTATGGGCTCACTGCACGACAATCAAAGTTAGCAATGGAGACACTCCTTTTTCCCTTGTCTACGGGACAGAAGCTGTCATACCAGCTGAAATTAGGATGCCAACTATCCGGACCACGGAAGTTAATGTCGCGACCAATGACGACGAATGACGTATAGACTTGGACCTATTGGAAGAAAGTCGCGAGCGCGCAGCTATACGTGAGGCAAAGTCCAAGTCAAAAATGAAGGGATACTATGATGCTAAAGTTCGAAGCACCTCATTCAGACCAGGCGACTTTGTTTATCGCGCTAATGATGCGAGCCAAGCAGAAGATACAGGTAAACTTGGACCAAAGTGGGAAGGACCTTATGAGGTCATTGAGGCACTTGGACAAGGCGCGTACAAGCTGCGTGACACAGAGGGCCATGAGCTACAACGCACATGGAACGTTCGCAATCTCAAGAGATGCTATCTTTAGGAAAGGCTACGGCCTCACACATGGACATCTCCGCACTTTAGTAAGTGCTCAATAAATATACGTGTATTTACATTTTGTTTCATTTAGACAAATGTTTTTCTTTTTTACAAAAACTTGCAAGTATCAATAAAATGTTGCGGTTTCTAGCTAACTCCGCGACACACTTTACTTTATTGTTTCCATATTATTTATGTCTCAATATTGTTATATTATCTTGTGCCTACATGGCGTATATTATCTTGTGCCTACATGGCGTATACTATCTTATGCCTACATGGCGTGCATGCACTAATTAAAAACCCACGATGGTAAAAGGATGAGTAAACCTACTAAATAACTCGTTGAGTAAGAGGGTTGCAAACCCATCAACATCGGATCACGCATCCTTGTTAAACACCTTACTCTCAAGACGTTGGAGTAAGTTCAATGTGTATCCCACGACGGATACACAATGCACACTGTGCGCGTTTAACAAATTAGGAGTTGAGACAATTAACCCCTTAAGATGGTATTCGCAGCACGCTGCAATCCATACACTTGTGCATCCCACGACGGATGCACAACAACTTGTGCATTTCATACACAACTATGTTATACACGATTAAGTCATACACGATTAGGATATAAGTGATTATAGACCCTTGTAATTTTTTTAATGTGTTTATACAAACGGTGTTGATTCTTAGACGTCTTTTACACAAAGACAAAAATAACTAAGTACAAACATTATAACCACAATCACATTTGATACAATATGCGTACAATCGTATTTTTTCAAATCAACACTTTATTATGGATTACGAATTCATACAAAGGATAGACTTAACATGCACATGTGCAACAAAAATGTTAATCTATTACAAAAAACTACTAGGACAAAAAATCTAAAGGCTACGGGTACGCTCAAGCCTAGAACTGCTAACGCTACCTAGGGGCGACACTGTCGGTACGCTGACAGGTACCCCATCAGACCTCGGAAGATGTGCGGCACCAACACCGCAGAGGATGGCCTTCCCCTTCATGCCCTGCTTCTTCGCCAACCTCATAGCATGTGCCTCTAAGGATTGCTTCAAGGGGATTTCCTTCTCAAGGTCAAATGGATCCTGGACGTTGCGAGGGTGGCCAAAGATGGGTACCTGCAGCTTTGACACGTCTGGCTTGAGGAAATAGTCAGCCTCTGCCTCTGCGCCCTCCGCTGAATGCTTAGCCAAGGTCAACCCCTCCATGATAACACTTATGGGGTAATCCTGGTCGCGCTCAAGTTGAGCGATATGAGGAAGATCCAGCAGTTTCATCTTCTCCATAGCCGCAACAAGCTCATCAAAAGCATTAGCATTGTAATCAGGCACTTGTGCGGCAGGCACCTTCAACAGTCCGCTCTCAGAGAGCTCCTCTACAGCTTGCGCCTTGCCACGTGCAAGCGCGCACTCCACAACCTCCCCAAAGGCCTCTCGCACCTCTTGGGACTCCAAAGTACCCAAGGCAGCAAGGCGTAACCCATGGCTAATGAGCCATCTGCGCTCAGCAATAGCAGTTACCAAATGAGGGTACAGCTCCTCATCATATTCGATGCTGAGCTTGCGCAGCTTGCTCTCCTGATTCTCCAGCAAACTCTCCACAGTCTTGCGGAATTCATCTAAGTTAGAGAAGAGTCTACCCTTGTTTAGCTCCATATATTTCAAGGCCCAAAGGCAGGAGGCCTTGTATTTTTTTGCTCCAGTGCGCTCTTGATTCAGTTCGGCCAGGAGCGACATCTTCTCATCAGCAATTTTCTGGGCGTACATATCAGATGCCCTCACTTCAGCCTGCGCATCAGCCAACTGCACCTTCAGAATGTCAATTTCCTTGTCCTTCTGCGCAACCTGGCTACCCTCACCAGCATATCGAGCCTGTAGCCGCGCAACCAATGAAGCCTGGTGCGTAGCAGCCAATGCCAACTCCTCTATAAGGCGATCTGTTGGCGCATCTTCACAAGATTTTTTCTCATCCACTGGACTCTCAGTCACGAACTCACCAGCATATGCAGAATCAGTCTTGGGTGGCGAATTCCCAACTTGCGCATCATCATCAATAACAGTCTCAAAACTGCGCGCAAGTAACAAAAAGTCAAAAATGACAACAATATCAACACGGAATAAAAGTCTAAAGATAGAAGTTTCATCACTTACTTGAAGGGAGGAGTTCTAGTTGCATCCTTCTGCGATGCACTCTCCTCAGATGATTGCCTGACAGAAATAGCAGGGCGCTTACTTGATGTACCTGCGCCATCATCACCAGATGGTCTCTTGCGCTTTAACCTTTGGCCCTCCTCCTCAGACTCATCCATAGCACTCCCCGACGAGTCTATATGCACTAACTCCACAGGGATTTGCGACCCAGGAGCGGGAAAGCTACGCAGAGGAGTAGCTATAGTGACACCTGTGGGGATCTCATCTGTCTCATCTATCTCCTGTGGCTCCTCCTGCGTAATCACCATCGTGCGCCCCGCAGTAGCCTGTAGAACTGGCTCCTCACCATTTCTCAAAGGGCGCACCCCTACAATCACTTGTTTTGGCCTCTCCAAGCACACAACACTGAATAGATCCATCTCTGCGCAACAAACAACAAACAAACACAAAATGAGTTAGATAAGCTACAAAGGGAAGAACGCTTACAACTACCAAGTGAAGAGGAAGGAAGAGACAAGCACCCACCCCGGCTATTCTCGTCTAAAAAAGTTGGCACTTCCTCCGGACTACCGAAGTAATTGCGACTGATGCCCATGTGCACCAAAAACTCCTCTAGATACGCCCTGATCGGTATGCGATTAGTATTAATCGTCTCCGCATCATCTGCCCTATACGTTCCGGGGATGGGACGCTCATCTCTCGGTAATGATTCTTGAGTGTAGAAATAAAAAATCCATGGGAAAAATGCACTATCAACCCAAAAGAACTTCTCTCTCCAATCGCTCAGCGCATCTAATTTTTCCGTATAACACTGCAGTGACCCTGCCCGTTTGGAAAAAGATACCCACCCGTTCGACCACGATGTGTGGTAAAACGCGCGGAATAGATGGATTGTGGGTTCTATCGCTAACAAGCGACAATTCACCTCAAAATTAGTTATTTTTGCTGCACCTATACAGTGCAGCTGGGAAATATGAAGACGATAATGGTTTAGAATATCGCACAAAAATAGGGAAATGGGCGCACGTTGGTTCGCGAATTCGAAGAAACGTGTGTATACCCCCACCTTCCCTTGAGGGAAGTTCGCTATTGACGCATTCGCCACCGGAACAACCGGGTGCAGAGTGGTAGGGATGTAATAATCTGAGGTGAACTGACGTAGGCCATCCTCAGATAAATCGGAGTTAAAATCAGATAACTGCAGAACCATGGTTAGAATTTAAAGGAATTTGAAGCGCACGTGCTATTACCTTAGCTTTCGTTGATTTTTGATTGTTGTTTGAAGGTTTAACAATGGTGGAATATGACGGTTGTTACTGTGATAGTCACAGTGAAAAGATGGCTTAACTTTATATAGGGTTACACATATCCATGGATGGATGCCAAGTGTACCCCACTTGCTCTAATCGTGTGGCTGGGAACCAAAAAGGTGAAGCACTTTTTCACCCACCACTCACGATTTATGATGGAGATACGGATGTACTTGGACTAGATTAATTATATTATTCTTTAGGAGGGAAACATTTGCAACTTCCTCGCTACGTGATGCGTGGTTTTGCGACCATACAACAGGTTTTACCTCTCAAGGGATCTCAAGAGGCTTACAACCCCACCAGGCAGTGTACCTGACCGATGTAGTATAGTGTAGTGGTAAGTACGGGGGATTGATCGTTCTCCACAGGGAAAAGTGTTCGTTAGGTATGAAAAACTACTCTAATTAGGTCTAAGGGTGAAGGAAGATTATTTTTGTATTTTTATATTTTTTTATGAAAGCAAGTAAAATCTCGGGTTTGAAGGAGTGGGCGGAATTAGTTGCTAGTCAACTAACCCAAATAACTACAAATGCAAATAAAATAAAATAACTGAAAATGAAAAGAGTTGTGAAACTTATGTGGAGAGAAATGTGTTTACTTAGATTTCCTTACTCCCTAACTATCTTTTACCGGTTGATTAGTGTGTATTAATTGCGTGGATGACGGGTGTATTCCTTAATACCAATCGTGGGGTGGCGTACGTACTTCCCCAACTCTACAAGCTCCTACTTCACTCCTATGTCGAGCCGGCTAAGAAGCTCCTAACATGGGATCACTAGAAGTCGCTCATGCATTAAATACAACCATAAAAACCTTAGTACGCATTGGTTCATGTTTCTTAAGACGTTAAAGCAAGTTACCGTATAGGAAGTTAGCCAGTTTTCTTAAGCCTAACATCGATGAACAATCATCCAATACAATTAATAACACACTAATAACCAATAATCAATAGTTAGGTTTCATTAGATCTAAGCAAACACAAGATAAATCTAGCCTAACATGTTAATCAAAAGACAAGAACAAGATATAATCAAACAACACATAGACATATTGATTGATTAAACGATAACTTATCTTCAATTAAACATGGGAGATCCAAGGGTATGAAAACCCTTAAAAATGGCAGAAATTCGTCTTAGGGTTTCTCCTCACAAAGTTGCACACTAATGACAAAAAATTGCAAAACTATATATAGAGTTTAAGGGCTGACGGCGTCACGTTGTAGATCTTGACGCCGTCACCTCGCCGTGTCTAGGGTTCCCGGATGGCCTTCTTGACGCCGTCCCTCTTTAATGCTCCAAAATCCTCCCTGGCTTATCAAGGCTTGACGCCGTCAGAAATGAGCTTGACGCCGTCCCGCTTTAGCTTAAAACGTGATGGCCTTGATCTCCTTAAAGCTTGACGCCGTCAGAAATCCGTTGTAAAATTCTCTGGCTTATCATGTGTATTTTTAATATCCACCTCTTTTTCCAAGCCATGACACCGTCAAGAGCAATACTTGACGCCGTCAAAGGTACTTTTTCAGCCGATTTTGAGACTTTGCCGTTTTCTTCACTTTTATGCTCCAAAAACGTCCAAAATGCTTCCTTTTCCAGATTTCTTCTCCAAAGTACCTAAAATGACAAAAGGAACGATTTAGGGCAATATTTGATCAAATAAATACGATTTAGGGCTTAAATGACCCCCTAAAAGCGGTACACTTTTCGCTTCATCAAATACCCTTACACTTGAGATTTGCTTGTCCTCAAGCAAATGCGCTTTTTTTCTAATCAAAATACAAGTTAGGGGTCATTTAATGCTAATATAAAAGTAATTACAACAATTAATCGTTCCACTTTAATCATAATAAGCACGGAGATTACAAACTAGCACCTCACAAGTAGTGTTTAGATACTCACATCTCTCAAGTGTCATAAAAATAAATCTCATAAATGAAAACGGATAATATCTCTCACTACCTGTCATAGCAAATAGATTACCATAGGCTTGGGAAAGGATCAAAAACCTCCTCCACTAGGCGTAAGCACCTAAGATAAACTATCAAAGAGGGCTTTTAATCGGGTTATAACGTGAGGTGTAGGGATATGATAAACACGGTTTTGTTGGATAAGGGATATTTTACTGGTGGCGAGTTAAAGATCTTGATCAATTACATGTACAATATGGCGTTGCTAAGCCAGGACTAGACTCGACTTAAGCTAAAAACAAAATAACAAAAACATAAAATAAACATAAAATGAAACGGGATGGTAGTCCGTATGTTTTTTCTATTTTTCTTTTTCTCATTTTTTTTGTGTGTTTTTCTTGATTTTTTCGAATTTTTTTTTTTTTTTTTTTTTTTTTTTTTTTTTTTTTTTTTTTTTTTTTTTTTCATACACTCTTGCCCTACCATCCAAAATAATACATCATAGGGGCGTTGCATTCCCCTTACACTTGAATTTTTACATAACTTTACAAATAACTATTCTAATGACTCGAATTAAGATAATCGAAACACTTGGAGTACTTTTTAAAATATTTAACACATATGGGGGTAATAATGTTCTTCTTCCCCATTACTCCATTACACTAGTACTTTACCCATGAGTCCCAATCGTCCCAAAACAATATGTACAAGGATATGACTCGACTTAGCAACCATGTAATCAATTAGATAATTAACTAAGGGTTTAAACAAATGTTGTCACAATAATGCACTAAAGATGAGTGCATACAAGGTAGGCTAAGGCGATTTGGGTGTACATTTAAGTGGGGTGTAAACAAATTCTTCCTTTAAGTAAAATGCATAAAGGTCGAAACGAAAAGATAGGCTCTGAGGGGTGTACTAGGGGTATCGTGTACTAAAAATGAGTACAACGCAAAGGGTGTGGGAGAATCACTTGACCAATGTAACCAAAGTATTTATAACAAAAACACAGGTGTAAAACAATGGGTTAATCCTAATGCCTCTTATCATGTAGTAAATCTAACTACACGAATGTAGTCTCACTTGTGGCCTCGGAATGGTCCTAACGCAAGTTCTAGAATCTAAGTGCTACCGGTACACACATCATAGCATAAATGCTTTTCCTACCAATTCGAGGGGCGATCCTCACATATTTGGGGGTGGAAAATTTTTTAGTGGTACGGTTTTGTGCTAGTCATATAACTCCTATCCATGAGACGCTCATTAAGATCAAAGTTTCACTCCTATATGTTGTAAAAAAATTTTAAATTTGGCACTAAAATTGCCCTAACAGGTATTTCTCTCAGTTTTATTACACATCTACCATTAAACAAACAAAAATCAAGCGTAATAGCATTCTCTAAAGTATCGTATTTTACCCCCCCTTACACTTAAGATGAACATTGTCCCCAATGTTCAAATAACAAGATGCAAAAGTAAATAAGGTAAAAGAATGAAATCAAATACTCCCCTGATTCGCTCGGTGGATGATGAACTCAAATAAGTACATTTTATTACTATCATTTATCCTATTAATTTGACTTGTTTTACTATATTATGTATGAGGATTGATACTTAATTGTTTACTTTTGTAATTCTCAGGTAAAAACAAGCATTTGGTGAAACTTAGCGATTTTGGACTAATAATGGAGCAAAACATGCATAAAGTGAAGAGTCTACCGAAATGGACGAGATCAAGTTAAATCTGCTCCAGATGCGCCGCATCTCACTCACGACATGCGCCGCATCTCTATTAAGATATCACCAGATACGATCCAAGATACAAGAGGACATGCGCCGCATATAAACATGGAGTTACGCCGCATCTTCTGGCGGTGTACGAATATTCCTGAATATTATAATCTTGGACCCCACGCGAAGTTAAGTACATGCGCCGCATCTACTCCTTAGATACGCCGCATCTTCCCTCAGACAGAAACTATAAATACCCCAAGACCAGACGAATTTCATACGCATTATATTAGATTCGAAGACCGAACAGGAGAAACATAGGACGAATTCAGTCAAGGAGGCAGCACAAGACACACCCAAATCAAAGATACAAGAGCTGTAAGAAGGTGCTGCACATGTTTAATTCATTAAGTAGTTTTGTTTTATTGTGTTAGTAAACTTTAATTCATCAAGATTGGTGGCTTGTGTAATGTGACAACGGAAAGATTGCACTCCCTTAAAACTGCTTTCTCATTAATTAAAGTTTATATGTTGATGTCTTTGGTTACTACTTATTAGTGCATTGATAACCTCTGTGTTTATTAGTGGCTTGCGGGCATTTGACTGCGGGACATAATGTGGCTCCCACGAATATTACTAAATTGATCACTTAGGAATAACTTTTAGATATAAGTAATCATTAAGGGTTTACTCGCCGATAAGAATAGGACCAACGAGAAAGGATTAACTACATACACTTCATATAAAGCTATCAATAAAACAAGTGACAAACTACTTAATTATAAGGACAGCCCTCTTATTGTCTCGAGTATTTATCTGTGTACGTGTGTGCTACTTGCTGATTCGTGCCTATTGGTTTATTTATTATTTAATTGCAAACAAATCGTGCCAGTCTCTCAGGCTGAAACCCCCTTGCGTTAGGATATTAAAATACTGATTAGAATAACGAGATAATACGTTCCACTCTTAGTGATCGACACTCTACTTACCATTATATTCATACTGACCGGGTACACTGCTCGTTAAGTGTGTGTGTTATTGATAAGTCGGCTAAATATAAATTTAAAACTTGAGTAGGCATTAAAACTGCTAAACCGCAACGACACACGCAGCACATCAAGTTTTTGGCGCCGTTGCCGGGGAGTGAATTGTTATTATCTGTTAATTTGATTAGTATTTTAATTAGGTTTTTCTTTTTATTAGATTAATTGCATCATTGTAATATTTTGCATATTTGTTGTATTGTGTGTTATTTGTTTGCTTTTATTTTTGTTTGTGTGTTTTAATTTTTGTTTTTATTTTTCGTATTTTTTTCTGTTCTGCTATCGTTGTACTGTGCTAAATCAAACGATACGGCGCATCTGATCTCTCAGATACGGCGTATTGCGTTTAATTTTTTTAAAATACAACGCGTTTAATTAATTCGATACGACGCATCTTTTCCCCAAGATACGGCGTATCTGTTTTTAATAAGAAATTTTTTTTCTAAAGCGATAAAGTGATACGACGCATCTTTTCCCTAAGATACGGCGTATCTGTTTTTGATAATTTTTTTTTTCTAAACGTTAACGCCATACGACGCATCTGCTTTAGCAGATACGGCGTATCTATTATTTTAATTAAAAACAGTTTGCGAATTATTAAACCGATACGACGTATCGATCTCTGTCGATACGGCGTATCCTCTGAATCAAAAATCTTCTATTTTTAAACGTAAGGAAAATACGGCGCATTAACTTTCGTTAATACGACGCATTTAATTTTAATTAGATAAGCTGATTTTTGATTAATTAATTCGATACGGCGCATTCATAAATTCTAAGCGGCGTATCTATTTTCTGAATAAAGTCTGATTATATTTTAACGATTATAAGATACGGCGTATCCAACTTTTTGGATACGGCGCATCGTCTGCAGATATCAGTAACTTTAATTTTTCGTATTCCGTTTTCGTTATTAATTATCTGATATATTACTTTCTCGAGCATACCCTACTGATATTTTTGTGTTGATTTCAGGAAGTGCATGACCAGGAGTTCTACGAAGAACTTGATTCAACCTTTCGAAGATCCTGAACGAGCCCTACATTCGCTTAAAAGGCTTTTCAACACAAGAAGCTTTGATCTTTCAAGTTCACTCGAGCTTGATTATTTTTCTGAAGAGAAAGAGGAAGTTGAAACAGAAACAATGGGCGAAAACACTACTATGGAGGAATACATGAACAGTACCCGTGCTGATTACACTTCAGGAGTTGCTAGACCTAAGTTTGATGATAAGTCAAAATTTGAGTTGAAGGGCCAGTTTCTCAAAGAGCTAAGAGAGAATGCTTTCAGTGGGACGGAACATGAGGATGCTAATGAGCATGTTGAAAAGGTCCTGGAAATTGCAGATTTGTTTACTTCAGAAGGAGTCACTAACGATCAACTCATGCTTAGAATCTTTCCAATCTCACTAAAAGGAGCTGCTAACAAGTGGCTAAGGAATGAACCTGCGAGTTCAATCACTACATGGGAAGATTTGAAGAGCAAATTCCTGAAGAGATATTGTCCACCTGCTAAGACTGCTAAAAAGATGGAGGCTATCAATAGTTTCAAGCAAGAGCCTGATGAAACTCTTTATCAAGCTTGGGAGCGATTTAAAGATTTATTGGTAAAATGTCCTCAACACTATCTAACCCCTATGCAGGAGATAATATTGTTTTATCAAGGATTGGACGAGCCTACAAGACAGATTTTGGATGCTAAGGGAGCTGTACCTCAAATGAGTGCAACCAATGCTAGGAAAGCAATCCAAGATGCTGCTGATCATTCCCAAAAATGGCACGATGGGACCTCTACTAGATCTAAGAGCAGCACTAATTTTGACGGGATTGCTGCTATTCAAGCTCAATTGGATAAAATTAGTAGAGAGATGAAGAAGCGTGATGAAAGAGCGTATGCCGCCCAAGTTGGATGTGAAAAGTGCGAAGGACCTCACTACACTAAAGATTGCCCGAATAAGAATGAAAGTGAGACGTTTGAAGAAGCATATTACACCCAATTTGGACAACCATTCTGACCTTCGGGGAGATTTAGGGAAGCTACACCGGGATTATATCAAAGGAACAACTTCAATCCCGCTTATCAAGAAAGGAGGCAGACTTTAGATGATACTTTAAAGCAAATTATGGCCGATGCTGCTAAAAGACATGAAGAAAATACTGCTATGATCAAAGAAATTCGAGCTTCAACGGACACTACTACAAGAAATCAAGGAGCTTCGATCAAAGCATTGGAACAGCAAATTGGTCAGATGAGCAAAGTTCTTCAAGAAAGGGGATATGGAAGTTTACCGAGCTCAACTGAAACCAACCCAAGAGATCATGTCAAGGCCATTAGCACCACTGAAGAAGTCACTCCTAATATACCTAGAAGATCGATGAATGGTAATGACGGTGCAAGACCCGAATTTTTCTTTAATTCTTCAATCAGCTTAAGGAGATTACTAAAAGAGAAGACAAAGATTGAAGAGGAGATCAAGGCAACAATGAAAGAAGAGAACCCTGCAACCGACTCAAATGCCTTGCCTCATAAAGAAAGAGACCCAGGAAGTTTTACTCTACCTTGTTCTATTAATAATATACCTTTCAATAATGTGTTAGCTGACTTAGGAGCTAGTGTTAGTGTTATGCCTCTTAAGACATTCGCTACCCTAGGACTAGGAAAATTAGCACCAACTAAGTTACTTATTGAATTGGCTGATAAAACGGTAAAACGACCTGAGGGGATTGCTAATAATGTGCTAGTTAAGATTGAGCAGTTTATTTTTCCCGTAGACTTTGTTATACTAGACATGCCCGAGGATGTTAAGATTCCTTTAATCCTCGGAAGACCTTTCTTGTCTACTGCCCATGCTAAGATTGATGTGTTTAAGAGAAAAATCTCATTAAGGGTAGGGAATAATAAACTAGTCTATAAGTGCCAAGATCCGGTTAAAAGCATAATTAGAAGTGTTTATGTGCTAGGATTAAGAGAGCGTATGGACCTCGATCTTGAAGCTAGACTTATGGGAGAAATATTGATTCAAAACAACTCAACTAATCCTAATCATGAGAATTTTGAGGAATTCATTGACCTTAATGTACCTACCGAACTTAGACGCAATGTTGTTAATGATTCTGATGACGAGTGGTATGATTGTGTAGTAATTAATAAACGTAGGAGAATAGTTGAGAAAACGAATTTGAATAATGATGTGTTTATTGAACTACCACCCCACCTTGCTTATTTGTGCCTATATGATAATAAGAATTTCCCGTCTATCATTTTGTCATCTCTGCCCGAAAGGGACAGGACTTTGTTTATGCAGATATTAAAGAAGAACGGCGTGGAAATTAAGGACGAGCAAGGAGTGTTCAATATTACTGAATTGGCGATGAAGGAGCGCGATGTTTCCGACTCCTTCAATGATCGATATTAAAGAGCTGAACGTGAGTCTAACTTGAAGACTCTGGAATAAAGACAAGTGCTGGCCGGGAGACAACCCGGATTTATCTTTTTATTATTCTGTTTTCTGTGTCGAGTCAGTCAGACCCGCTGAGGATACGGCGCATCTCAATTCTGAGATGCGACGCATCTCTTGCAATATCTTATTTTATTTTTCTGCATTTTTATTTTCGACTTTAAAACTATTTATCGGTTTATTTTAATGCGGCGCATCCCTGGTTAAGGATGCGGCGCATCTTTATTCTGATCCGTATTAATTCCAGGCTCGATACGGCGTATCTTCTTCCATAAGATACGGCGCATCGACTGACTTGATGATTTTCAGTCTTACTTTTTAAGTTTTATTTTTTCTGACTACTAATGTATTATGCAAGTTTGAACCTTTCTTATCTTAGGTGTGTTTTAAAGTGTTGGTGGTATTATAGTTTCCTGGATTTCCTGTGGATACAACAAGTATCAAGCTTAAACGTTCTAATCCACAAGAAAGATGATTTTTGCTCTTATACTAATGGAGGATCATACCGAGCAAATCTCAGGGGAGTTTTTCTGTTCTAATTCTTTTATTTTCCAGTTTTTAACCTTTTATACAAACAACGAGGATGTTGTTTAACTTAAGTGGGGGGATTGGAGAATTAGAACACTTAACAATTACTTGTCCCTAAACTTTTTCAAAAATTATGCTTAAAATGTGCTTTAATATATCAAACTAATTTTTTTTTTTTTTTTTTTTTAGCATGTTTTTGTTTAAGATCTAAGTTGCATAGCTGCACACAAGACGTTATTTTCAAAAATTGTGATTTTTCAAAATTCACAAATCTATGAGTGTGCCGGTGACTTGTAAACTTTAGAACTTGGCTTGTATACTATTCGAGACCACCATAATAAGTATTATTTATATAATTGGAATGACTTGTCTAAATTGGAAAAATTCTAGGATTACACCCAAATAGCCTATTATATGTTATGTGTTATTAGCTAACTACATTGGTTAGTTAACCCCCGTATAAACCCTTTTGCTACTCTCATTTTTAGAGTAAGATACCCCTAGAAAAACACTCAGAGCCATTCCTTTCGTTTCTTACACCTTTGTTAAAATGTTTCGTTAGACCCTTACACCTTAGCCTACCCTGTAGATTAAAATCCGTGGTTGGTTAATTGCTTTAGGCAAAGTGTGTTTCCTTACATTACCTGTGTTCGCGTGCGTAATTCATTATCTTTGGTTAGGTCGGGAAATTGCACAATGCAATTGGAGTGAAAGTAAATATTGTATATCTTTGAGACTTGTTTTTCGTGTGTTTACTACTTTCACTATTACCGTGATTTCTGAAGTTATGAAAAGTATGGAAAAATTATCCAGAATTATCATTATAGTGATGTGGTGAAATTTTACACATCTATGTTTATGTCTAAAAAAAAAAAAAAAAAAAAAAAAAAAAAAAAAAAAAAAAAAAAAAAAAATCGAAAAAAATAAGAAAAGAAAAAGAAAGAAAGAAAAGTTGGAAGTTAGTTTTAACCGACTTATGTAAAGTTATGTAAGTGGTCGATATCACCACTATTTGTTATATACTATATCTATGGATTGAATGGGAATTGGCAGTCATGGGAACGCCAATTAAGGTTTATTCTTTGATTAAGATCTTGTTGAGTATAATTCGTGTCTACCTAAAGCGTGTGTTTCAAGTGTTAAAGCGTGAGTTATTCGATGATATGAGTCTTATTCATGGGATGGTTGGGATAGTGATTAACCACACTTAGGATTTTAATTTATTTGTTTTGTTTATTTTTATTTTTACACCAATTTATATCCCAAATGTTATCCATACCCTTTATTATTCTTTATCCAACCAAACCTTTGATTTATTGAGATTAGGGATTTGAGCAATCTTAAGTATCGTAGTCGTGGATTCGGCTATGTATTTATGATTTTTTCGCCCTTTTTGATATATTATTATTGGTGAAATTTGGACCTATCTTTAGCCAATTCGAGTTAAGGATTTGAGCAATTGCAAGTATCGTGTTCGTGGATTCGATCATGTATTTGTGATTTTGTCGCCTTTTCTGGAATTTGAGATCGATAGTGAAAGAGAATAATTAACCCTTAAGCCTAAAAACCCTTTTTACCGCTTTAGATTTGTTATTCCTTAGCTTTAGTGGTGGAGATGTGTATACTTGCCAAGCTTATGATAGAATATTCGTCACGACTGGACAGTTAAACGATTAGATTTGCTTTTATCAGATTATTTTATTTTACTTCTAATTCGTTAAGTGTTTAGTTGTGTGATTATGAAATAAACGAATACATGCTTAAATATAAAAATAAATCCTAACATCTTTTAGGATACATTTCATAAGAGAAATTCTAAGGTTTACTTGGGGACAAGTAAAGTTCAAGTGGGGGGATATTTGATGAACTCAAATAAGTACATTTTATTACTATCATTTATCCTATTAATTTGACTTGCTTTACTATATTATGTATGAGGATTGATACTTAATCGTTTACTTTTGTAATTCTCAGGTAAAAACAAGCATTTGGTGAAACTTAGCGATTTTGGACTAATAATGGAGCAAAACATGCATAAAGTGAAGAGTCTACTGAAATGGACGAGATCAAGTTAAATCTGCTCCAGATGCGCCGCATCTCACTCACGACATGCGCCGCATCTCTATTAAGATATCACCAGATACGATCCAAGATACAAGAGGACATGCGCCGCATATAAACATGGAGTTACGCCGCATCTTCTGGCGGTGTACAAATATTCCTGAATAATATAATCTTGGACCCCACGCGAAGTTAAGTACATGCGCCGCATCTACTCCTTAGATACGCCGCATCTTCCCTCAGACAGAAACTATAAATACCCCAAGACCAGACGAATTTCGTACGCATTATATTAGATTCGAAGACCGAACAGGAGAAACCTAGGACGAATTCAGTCAAGGAGGCAGCACAAGACACACCCAAATCAAAGATACAAGAGCTGTAAGAAGGTGCTGCATATGTTTAATTCATTAAGTAGTTTTGTTTTATTGTGTTAGTAAACTTTAATTCATCAAGATTGGTGGCTTGTGTAATGTGACAACGGAAAGATTGCACTCCCTTAAAACTGCTTTCTCATTAATTAAAGTTTATATGTTGATGTATTTGGTTACTACTTATTAGTGCATTGATAACCTCTGTGTTTATTAGTGGCTTGCGGGCATTTGACTGCGGGACATAATGTGGCTCCCACGGTTATTACTAAATTGATCACTTAGGAATAACTTTTAGACATAAGTAATCATTAAGGGTTTACTCGCCGATAAGAATAGGACCAACGAGAAAGGATTAACTATATACACTTCATATAAAGCTATCAATAAAACAAGTGACATACTACTTAATTATAAGGATAGCCCTCTTATTGTCTCGAGTATTTATCTATGTACGTGTGTGCTACTTGCTGATTCGTGCCTATTGGTTTATTTATTATTTAATTGCAAACAAATCGTGCCAGTCTCTCAGGCTGAAACCCCCTTGCGTTAAGATATTAAAATACTGATTAGAATAACGAGATAATACGTTCCACTCTTAGTGATCGACACTCTACTTACCATTATATTCATACTGACCGGGTACACTGCTCGTTAAGTGTGTGTGTTATTGATAAGTCGGCTAAATATAAATTTAAAACTTGAGTAGGCATTAAAACTGCTAAACCGCAACGACACATCGCACGCATCAGTGGATAAAAAAGTAACACGGTTAGATCTTCTTCCAATAGAATGTAGAAGCTTCAAGACTAATGCAACGCCAAAAGCTTGATTCCACATACATCTCCTGGTCCAAAATAACCTGTTAAACCTGAGAAAACAAACACGAAAACCTGCATAACATCGGCGGGATAAATTCTATATATAAGGATATAATGCTTGTGGAATGATAATTTTGCAGATTCCTGGAGATTATAAGTTAGAGATTTAATAAAAACTTTTTATGAAAACAAAACTTTCAAAAATTTTCAGAAAATTAAACCTGACGCCGTCAGGTTGTAAAGCCTGACGCCGTCAGAAATGATCTGACAGAATTCTCATGTTAAGTTTCCGGAAAATTTCTGGAAAAACCTATACCTTACTTCCTGGAATTCCTGCAAAACATCATTATGACTCGATACAAGCATTTGAATCAAACAAATACTAATATGTATGTTAATTTGATATTATTACGATTCATGTTCATTTGTGTTCTAATAAACCGATTTGGATTTCCCTTACACTTAACTTTTGCAAAATACCTTTATATGTAGTTAAGACGAAGTTAAAAACAAGATAAAGCATTTTCACAATTTAGTTTTGAACATGAATCAATAAAAATAAAAATTAAACATACATACGGAAACAAATAAAATCAAACAAACAAACAAATAAACACACAAAGCAAATAAAGCTTGGGTTGCCTCCCAAGAAGCGCTTTTCTTTATTAACGAGTCTTGTAGCTAGACTCAAAGTCACTTACATTACGTGATTCCATCATTGGTCACCGTTTCTAGGCCATCCTCATGTCCGGTTTTATATTCCGGTCCTAATTTCAAACAATTCTTGTAGAAACCGGATATCCTCTCCATAACATAGTCTACTCCTTTATTTCTATCCTCATCATTCCTATAGTAGACCGCTTGCTTAAGCTCCTTCTCAACATTTGACAAGTGTTGGAATTGCTCTATCTTGTATGGCATTTGGTAGTTTACCTCATCGGTCTCATCCTTAAATCTAACTATCCCTAAGGAAGGTTCATAAGTCATTCTAGAGACCTCAACGAATGGTTTTCCAAAAACTACTTGAGTTAAGGATGCATCGACTATTGGGCGGATATCTTCTACAATTACAAATTCGGTGACATAGGTGAAGTTTCCTACATAAACCGGTAATCCCTTAACTCTTCCCGTGAAGTTACTCATCCAACCCTTATCAGGGAACATCCTATACCCAAGTTGATTTTTCATTATTAAGTTGTAGTGGGCTCTAGTCATGATGTTTATGGGCGATCTAAGGTCGATGTAAGCTTTCCACACATGCAAATGTCCGATGTTGCATGGTATGTTGAGATTAGAAGGATCGCCTATTTTTATAATTGGTCTACCTAGGAAGTATGGTGTCTCGGGATCATCGAATAAGTCTGTATGATATGCGCGCTCTTCCTTAGTGGGTAGCCTATTGGAGTAGTCCTCATCATCATCTACTTCTTCAATCTCACTTTTTCTAACTTCTTTATCAACCTCAACTTTCTTAACCTCATCCTCAGGTTCACTATTATCCTCATTTCTATCAATTGGTTTGATAGTGACAATGTTGACGAAGTGGACGTGTTTGGATGAAGAGGGGTCTTTTACTTGGGGTCCGCTATTTGTGTTCCTAGCGTCCTTATGTGGAGGTGATAGCACTTGGTTATTGAGGGCTTTCAATAAGTTGTCAATTTTATTGGTCATCTCCGTTTGTTGTTGATTGAATTCGGATTCGAATCTAGCTATCCGAGCTTCTTGAGATGCCATAAATTTGGACATCAATCCTTCAAAGTTATTGGTACTACCATAATTGTTGGAAGGATTGTTATTGAAAGTACGGTTCGAGTTGGAACCGCTTGATTGGAAACGATTAGGTGGGTTGGAAGAATTGGTTTGTTGCGCGTTTTGGTTTGTTTCCACCTAAGGTTTGGGTGATTTTTCCATGAGGGGTTGTATGAATCACCGTAGGGGTTTGGCTCGGGTTTGAAAGTGTACCACTTGTCTCCCGCTCCGTCGGTACGCGAGGATGCGTAGTCCGCAAAAGCTTGTTCGGGGAGTTCCATGCAATCACGAGTGTCGTGGGGACCACTACATAATTCACATGTAGAAGTGATTTTGTTCACTTGGCTTGAAGGTTTAGGAGCCTCGTAGGATTTCTTAAGAAACTTGACTTGGTCTTCAAGTTCTATGATCCTACGGTCGGAAGTGCTTGAATTGTTCGAAGGCAAAGATATTGCCTTGACCGTTTTATTCAAATCACGGGGATCACTCCAACTTTCGTTGTCATAAAGAGCAAGATCTTCTAGGAGAGCCCATGATTGTTCCGCACTTAGATCACGCAGCTTACCACCGGCCGATTGGTCAATGGTTTGCCTCGTAGAGAGATTTACATGGTCATAGAAGATTTGGACTTGGAGCCAAAGTTCTATGCCATGGTGAGGGACTTTTTGGAGTAAGTCCTTGAATCGAGTCCATGCCTCGTAGAGGGTTTTTCCTTGACGTTGTTGGAACATCAAGATATCATTCCTTAGCTTGGTAGTTCTTCCTGGTGGGAAAAACTGAGCAAGGAAACGAGTGGTGAGATCATCCCAAGAGGTGATGGATCCTGCGGGTAGACGCTCTAGCCATTGACTAGCTTGGTCCCGCAGAGAGAATTAAAAGAGACGTAGTTGGGTTATCTCTCGAGTGGCAACATCAAGGTCTATGGAATCAACGATTTTGAGAAAGTCCTTGAGATGTTGATTAGGATCTTCGGAACGAAGTCCATGGAATGCGCATCCGCTTTGCACCAACCGGATGGTGTCGGATCGCAAGGGTGTGACATTGGCTCCTTGAGTGAGCTCAATGGTGTTACGATAGCCATGGTGGCTAGGACGGGAGTAGTCTCCTAAGGTACGGGCTCTAGGAGGTGGGTGTTGTTGTGGTGGTGGGTTGTTGGGATCAAGGATATTACCACCTTCCATGATGTCTGATGGTAATGGTTACGAACAAAGAAACGAAGAAAAAAGATAGACTAAAGAAAACCTAGAAAAAGAAAATAAAAATCTCACTAGAAAGGAATCTAGTGAGTAGACCTAATAAAATAAAAATTCAACCTAAACAATAACTATTCCCTGGCAACGGCGCCAAAAACTTGATGCGTGGTTTTGCGACCTTACAACAGGTTTTACCTCTCAAGGGATCTCAAGAGGCTTACAACCCCACCAGGCAGTTTACCTGACCGATGTAGTATAGTGTAGTGGTAAGTACGGGGGATTGATCGTTCTCCACAGGGAATAGTGTTCGCTAGGTATGAAAAACTACTCTAATTAGGTCTAAGGGTGAAGGAAGATTATTTTTGTATTTTTATATTTTTTTATGAAAGCAAGTAAAATCTCGGGTTTGAAGGAGTGGGCGGAATTAGTTGCTAGTCAACTAACCCAAATAACTACAAATAAAAATAAAATAAAATAACTGAAAATGAAAAGAGTTGTGAAACTTATGTGGAGAGAAATGTGTTTACTTAGATTTCCTTACTCCCTAACTATCTTTTACCGGTTGATTAGTGTGTATTAATTGCGTGGATGACGGGTGTATTCCTTAATACCAATCGTGGGGTGGCGTACGTACTTCCCCAACTCTACAAGCTCCTACTTCACTCCTATGTCGAGCCGGCTAAGAAGCTCCTAACATGGGATCACTAGAAGTCGCTCATGCATTAAATACAACCATAAAAACCTTAGTACGCATTGGTTCATGTTTCTTAAGACGTTCAAGCAAGTTACCGTATAGGAAGTTAGCCAGTTTTCTTAAGCCTAACATCGATGAACAATCATCCAATACAATTAATAACACACTAATAACCAATAATCAATAGTTAGGTTTCATTAGATCTAAGCAAACACAAGATAAATCTAGCCTAACATGTTAATCAAAAGACAAGAACAAGATATAATCAAACAACACATAGACATATTGATTGATTAAACGATAACTTATCTTCAATTAAACATGGGAGATCCAAGGGTATGAAAACCCTTAAAAATGGCAGAAATTCGTCTTAGGGTTTCTCCTCACAAAGTTGCACACTAATGACAAAAAATTGCAAAACTATATATAGAGTTTAAGGGCTGACGGCGTCACGTTGTAGATCTTGACGCCGTCACCTCGCCGTGTCTAGGGTTCCCGGATGGCCTTCTTGACGCTGTCCCTCTTTAATGCTCCAAAATCCTCCCTGGCTTATCAAGGCTTGACGCCGTCAGAAATGAGCTTGACGTCGTCCCGCTTTAGCTTAAACCGTGATGGCCTTGATCTCCTTAAAGCTTGACGCCGTCAGAAATCCGTTGTAAAATTCTCTGGCTTATCATGTGTATTTTTAATATCCACCTCTTTTGCCAAGCCATGACGCCGTCAAGAGCAATACTTGACGCCGTCAAAGGTACTTTTTCCGCCGATTTTGAGACTTTGCCGTTTTCTTCACTTTTATGCTCCAAAAACGTCCAAAATGCTTCCTTTTCCAGATTTCTTCTCCAAAGTACCTAAAATGACAAAAGGAACGATTTAGGGCAATATTTGATCAAATAAATACGATTTAGGGCTTAAATGACCCCCTAAAAGCGGTACACTTTTCGCTTCATCACTACGCATCGAGGATTATTTTTCGCTAAAGTTGTTAGTCTAGCGTCCGCAATTTCGCATTGCGCACACTAGACTGGGGGACATGATGACGTATAGTCCGCATTCGGGTCACGAACCCGACCCATACTCAAGTCCATCATGAATGGACTCAAGCCCATCACGCATGGGCTATCATGATAACGGTTTGGGCTCATGATGGCCCAAAGCCAAAGTTATTTTTGGTCTTGATAGGATATCTCTTATTTATGGGATATATATCAGGCGGCCGACTTAGGCGGGATATGCGAAGGTTGAGGAACACGAAACCAACTAGGGTTTCGTGTGTATATAAAGAGTCTCTCGACTCTCATTAAAGGTACGACATATTAACCCTAACTCTTCAACTAAACCCTAAAAACCGATTACTTACTCTCATGCCGGAGGATAATCGTGGGAGACAATCCCACGATAAGCCTAACGGTGTCTTTTTGTTTTCTTAGTGCGCAGGTCTCAAGCATTAAGATCTGATTGGTACGGAATCAAGGAACGCCCAACTTTTGTATCAACAATATTTATATTGACCTGGTTCACAGCGATATGTCTTCACCCAACCACCCTATTATCATTTCAGCAGACTCGGATATCGAGGATGCTTTTTCATCCACTGATACACCTACATCACCATTCTCACCTTCCTATACCTCGACATTCCCACATCACTCACCATTGTTAGATGATAGCTCCCACCTGTTTGAGATGTTAGCACCACCTGAGCCAGACTTAGAAGAGACTACCAGATATGACGCCAAGACTTTTGAGATTCAGGAGACTGCCCCTGCCTTCCCACTACCACCATTGTCATTCCCCTTTTCCATTTCCACATATCAGGAACTAGATAACACCTTGTGGATAGTACCAAGATCACCGAATCAACAGTAACATCAGCAGATTCCCCAAGAATGGTTTGAGATCTATGCTATCTCGGATAGGATCGATGCACAACTCCAGACCCCACATCAAGACTCATCCCAACCCCAAGATGCCGCAATCTTGGATCCAATCAGAGGAGCACCAGGGAACCCCTAGACTAAACTTATATCCTTACTAGCTTTTACTATTATCCTAGCCACGGGATGTGCGGTGATGCGTGGTTTTGTGACCTTACAACAGGTTTTACCTCTCGAGGGATCTCAAGAGGCTTACAACCCCACCAGGCAGTGTACCTGACCGATGTAGTATAGTGTAGTGGTAAGTACGGGGGATTGATCGTTCTCCACAGGGAATAGTGTTCGTTAGGTGAGAAAGGCTACTCTAATTAGGTCTAAGGGTTGAGGAAGATTCTTTTTATGTTTTTATAGTTTTTATGAAAGCAAGTAAAATCTCGGGTTTGAAAGAGTGGGCGGAATTAGTTGCTAGTCAACTAACCCAAATTACTACGAATGCAAATAAAATAAAATAACAAAAATGAAAATGTGGTGAGAAACTTATGTGTAGAGAAATGTGTTTACTTAGATTTCCTTACTCCCTAACTATCTTTTACCGGTTAATTAGTGTGTATTAGTCGCGTGGATGACGGGTGTATTCCTTAATACCATTCGTGGGGTGGCGTACTTACTTCCCCAACTCTACAAGCTCCTACTTCACTCCTATGTCGAGCCGGCTAGGAAGCTCCTAACATGGGATCACTAGAATTCGCTTGTGCATTAAATACAACCATAAAAACCTTTAGTACGCGTTTGGTTCATGTTTCTTAAGACGTTCAAGCAAGTTACCGAATAGGAAGTTAGCCAGTTTTCTTAAGCCTAACATAGATAAACAATCATCCAATACAACTAATAACACACTAACAACCAATAATCAATAGCTAGGTTTCATTAGATCTAAGCAAACACAAGATAAATTTAGCCTAACATGTTAAACAAAAGACAAGAATAAGATAGAATCAAACAACACATAGACATATTGAATGATTAATTGATAACTTATCTTTCAATGAAACATGGAAGATCTCAAGGCAAAAAGCCCTGAAAAAGTAGCTAAAATCGTCTTAGGGTTTTATCCCAAAATTCCACACACTAAGCTCTTTCTTTAATGACAAAAAATTAGAAAACTATATATAGATTTTTGGATCTGACGGCGTCACCTTATGGAGTGTGACGCCGTCACCTCGCCGCTTTTAGGGTTCCCGGGTGACCTTCTTGACGCCGTCCCTCTTTAGCTCTTCAAAAATCCATTCTGGCCTATCAAGGCTTGACGCCGTCTAACCATGAACGTGACGCCGTCCCCTTATGATTTAAGCCGTGACGCCCTTGATCAAGTTAAAGCGTGACGCCGTCAGAATTCACATGCTATCTCACTGGCCCGTCATGAGTAAATTTCATGTCCAACTTTTCTTGCCAAGGCATGACGCCGTCCCATGTTAATTGTGACGCCGTCAAGAGTAACTTTTATCCGATTCTTGAGACTTTGCCGTTTTCTTCACTTTAATGCTCCAAAAACGTCCAAAATGCCTCCTTTTCCAGATTTCTCCTCAAAAGTACCTAAAATGACAAAAGGAACGATTTAGGGCAATATTTGATCAAATAAATACGATTTCGGGCTTAAATGACCCCTTAAAAGCGGTACAGTTTTCGCCTCATCAAATACCCTTACACTTGAGATTTGCTTGTCCTCAAGCAAATGCGCTTTTATTCTAATCAAAATACAAGTTAGGGGTCATTTAATGCAAACATAAAAGTAATTACAACAAATATTCGTTCCACTTCAATCATAATAAGCACGGAGATTACATACTAGCACCTCACAAGTAGTGTTTAGATACTCACATCTCTCAAGTGTCATCAAAATAAATCTCAAAAAATGAAAACGGATAATATCTCTCACTACCTGTCATAGCAAATAGATTACCATAGGCTTGGGAAAGGATCGAAAACCTCCTCCACTAGGCGTAAGCACCTAAGATAAACTATCAAAGAGGGCTTTTAAATGGGTTATAACGTTAGGTGTAGGGAAAAGGAAAACACGGTTTTGTTGGATAAAGGATATTTTACTGGTGGCTAGTTAAAGATCTTGATTAATTACATGTACTATACAATGTTGCTAAGCCAAGACTAGACTCGATCTTAAGCTAGAAACGAAATAACAAAATAACAAAAATATAAAACAAACATAAAATGAAACGGGATGGTAGTCCGTATGTTTTTTCTGTTTTTCATTTTCTCATTTTTTTTTTGTGTTTTTCTTGATTTTTTTTTTTTTTTTTTTTTTTTTCATACACTCTTGCCCTACCATCCAAAATAATACATCATAGGGGCGTTGCATTCCCCTTACACTTGAATTTTTACATAACTTTACAATTACTAATCTAATGACTCGAATTAAGATAATTGAAAAACTTGGAGTACTTTTAAAACATTTAGCACATATGGGGGTAATAAATGATGTTCTTCCCCATTACTCCATTACACTAGTACTTTACCCATGAGTCCCAATCGTCCCAAAACAATATGTACAAGGATATGACTCGACTTAGCAACCATGTAATCAACTAGATAATTAACTTGGGTTTAAACAAATGTTGTCACAATAATGCACTAAAGATGAGTGCATACAAGGTAGGCTAAGGCGATTTGGGTGTACATTTTAGTGGGGTGTAACAAATTCTTCCTTTAAGTAAAATGCTTAAAGGTTGAAACGAAAAGATAGGCTCTGAGGGGTGTACTAGGGGTATCGTGTACTAAAAATGAGTACAACGCAAAGGGTGTGGGAGAATTACTTGACCAATGTAGCCAATGTAATTATAACAAAAACACAGGTGTAAAACAATGGGTTAATCCTAATGCCTCTTATCATGTAGTAAATCTAACTACACGAATGTAGTCTCACTTGTGGCCTTGGAATGGTCCTAACGCAAGTTCTAGAATCTAAGTGCTACCGGTACACACATCATAGCATAAATGCTTTTCCTACCAATTCTAGGGGCGAACCTCACATATTTGGGGTGGAAAATTTTTTTAGTGGTACGGCTTTTGTGCTAGTCATATAACTCCTATCCGTGAGACGCTCATTAAGATCAAAGTTTCACTCCTATATGTTGTAAAAAATTTTAAATTTGGCACTAAAATTACCTTAATCAAGTATTTCTCTCAGTTTTATTACACATCTACTATTAAACAAACAAAAATCAAGCGCAATGGCATTCTCTAAAATCGTACTTTTACCCTCCCCTTACACTTAAGATGAACATTGTCCCCAATGTTCAAATAACAAGATGTAAAAGAAAAAAATAAAAGAATGAAATCAAATACTCCCTGATTCGCTCGTTGGATAATGAAATTACACGGTTAAATCTTCTTCCAAGGTAATGTTGAAGCTCCATGACTAATGCATCGCCATAAGCTTGATTCCATAAACATCTCCTTGTCCAAAATAACCTGTTAAGCCTGAGAAAACAAACACGAAAACCTGCATAACATCGGCGGGATAAATCTATATATAAGGATATAATGCTTGTGGAATGATAATTTTGCAGATTCCTGGAGATTATAAATTGGAGATTTAATAAAAACTTTTTATGAAAACAAAACTTTCAAAAATTTCTGGAAATTAAATCTGACGCCGTCAGGTTATAACTCCTGACGCCGTCAGAAATGACCTGACAAAAATTTTCATTTTTAGTTTCCGGAAAATTTCTGGAAAAACCTTTACCTTACTTCCTGGAAATCCTGCAAAACATCATTATGACTCGATACAAGCATTTGACTCAAACAAATACTAATATGTATGCTAATTTATTATTATTACGATTCATGTTCATATGTGTTCTAATAAACCGATTTAGATTTCCCTTACACTTATCTTTTGCAAAATACCTTTATATGTAGTTAAGACGAAGTTAAAAACAACATAAAGCATTTTCACAATTTTCTTTTTAACATGAATCAATAATGATAAAAATTAAACACACATACGGAAACAAATAAAATCAAACAAACAAATAAATAAACACACAAAGCAAATAAAGCTTGGGTTGCCTCCCAAGAAGCGCTTTTCTTTATTAACGAGTCTTGTAGCTAGACTCAAAGTCACGCTACCCTATGTAAGTAAGCTCGTCATCGAGGACGTCTTTAGGGTTAAGCTTGGATTGAAGTTTCCTATTGGTCCGCTTAGTACGATATGTCTTTTCAAACTTCTCTCCATCCGGGTCATACAATGTCATCTTGATATGCCATGACCCATCTCCATCTTTGGGTGGTTTATCCCAATTCCACTTATGATCATCTTCCTCACAAATCCACTTATTCATTCCTAGGTTAATTGGCAAAACTCCTAGGAAATCAATCATCTTTCTAAAAACTAGAGAGTCTTCAAATGGATCCAATTCGGTGTCCCTAGCCAAGAGTTGCTCTACCGTATGTGTTCGGTTAACAAAGTCCTCTTCTAGGTAAAATGGGCGTTAGGGTCCTATGAAGTCTCTATCAATCCAAGGTCCATATCTAGATGGTCTCCTATTTAAGTCTAACCAATGGGGTGTCGGTTCCTCACTAGTATCATAGGCGTGTTTCTTAACATCATAGATTGACCAAGTATCTCCTTCTCCTACCGCTATCTTAGATTCCTTACAATCAATCATAGCACTAGCGGTCGCCAAAAATCCTCTACCTATCAACAAGGGGCATGTAGGGTCGCTAACCATATCAAGGACGTGGAAATCGGCTAAAATGGTTAGTTTTCCAATGTGCACTAACACGTCCTTAACTACTCCAACCGGGTAAGCAACACTTCCATCCGCTAAGCCTATTATTACCTCGGTTTCTTCAAGTTTTCCAAGTTTTAGAGAGGTGTAGAGAGGTAACGGAAGTAGGTTAAGGCTTGATCCAAGATCGGCTAATGTGTCATAAGCCTCCGAATTACCGATCTTGCAAGGTAGAACAAATAAGCCCGGATCATCTAATTTCTTAGGTAGCTTATTTTGAACAAAGGCGGTCCCTTTTTCGCCTAACTTGAGCTTCTTCTCATCCAACTCATCAACAACCGGACTTTCAAGGTGGAGCTCCTTGAATTCTTCGTCAAGGTTTTGAGTGGAAGGTGTTTCAACTATGTTGTTGACCAATTTGGATGTCATAACTTCTTGGTCATTTGGAACGATTTGGGTTTGTTTGAAACACGTGCTCATGGAATTGACCGAATAATATTGTGGACAAGAACTAGGGGACGAAACCGATGAAATAGCGTTGACGTTTAGTTTCGGGTTCTTGACCGTGTTGCTAGGGAGTGCTCCCATTTCTCGGTCATTGAGGGCTTTCAACAAGGTGTCAATCTTATCGGTCATCTCGCTTTGTTTTTGTTTGAAATCGGCTTCAAACTTGGCTAAACGAGCTTCTTGAGATGCCATAAATTGAGACATCAATCCTTCAAAATTATTGGTACTACCATTGCCGGAAGGATTGTTGTTGAAAGTACGGTTCGAGTTGGAACCGCTTGATTGGAAACGATTAGGTGGGTTGGAAGAATTGGTTTGTTGTGAGTTTTGGTTTTGTTTCCACCTAAGGTTCGGGTGATTTTTCCATGAGGGGTTGTATGAATCACCGTAATGGTTTGGCTCGGGTTTGAAAGTGTACCACTTGTCTCCCGCTCCGTCGGTACGCGAGGATGCGTAATCCACAAAAGCTTGTTCGGGGAGTTCCATGCAATCACGAGTGTCGTGGGGACCACTACATAATTCACATGAAGAAGTGATTTTGTTCACTTGGCTTGAAGGTTTAGGAGCTTCGTAGGATTTCATGAGAAACTTGACTTGGTCTTCAAGTTCTATGATCCTACGGTCAGAAGTGCTTGAATTGTTCAAAGGCAAAGATATTGCCTTGACCGTTTTATTCAAATCACGGGGATCACTCCAACTTTCGTTGTCATAAAGAGCAAGATCCTCTAGGAGAGCCCATGATTGTTCCGCACTTAGATCACGTAGCTTACCACCAGCCGATTGGTCAATGGTTTGCCTCGTGGAGAGATTGATATGGTCATAGAAGATTTGGACTTGGAGCCAAAGTTCTATGCCATGGTGAGGGACCTTTTGGAGTAAGTCCTTGAATCGAGTCCATGCCTCGTAGAGAGTTTCGCCTTGACGTTGTTGGAACATCAAGATATCATTCCTTAGCTTGGTAGTTCTTCCCGGTGGGAAAAACTGAGCAAGGAAACGAGTGGTGAGATCATCCCAAGAGGTGATGGATCCTGCGGGTTGACGTTCTAGCCACTGACTAGCTTGGTCCCGCAGAGAGAATTGGAAGAGACGCAATCGGGTCGTCTCTCGAGTGGCAACATCAAGGTCTATAGAATCAACGATTTTAAGAAAGTCCTTGAGATGTTGATTAGGATCTTCAGAACGAAGTCCATGGAATGCGCATCCGCTTTGCACCAACCGGATGGTGTCGGATCGCAAGGGTGTGATATTGGCTCCTTGAGTGAGCTCAATGGTGTTTCGATAGCCATGGTGGCTAGGACGGGAATACTCTCCTAAAGTACGGGCTCTAGGAGGTGGTGGTGGTTGTTGTGGTGGTGGGTTGTGTGGGTTAAGGATATTACCATCTTCCATGATGTCGGATGGTATGGTTACGAACAAAGACACGAAGAAAATAGATTGACTAAAGAAAACCTAGAAAAATAAAATAAAAATCTCACTAGAAAGGAATCTAGTGAGTAGACCTAATAGAAATAAAAATTCAACCTAAACAATAACTATTCCCCAGCAACGGCGCCAAAAACTTGATGCGTGGTTTTGTGACCTTACAACAGGTTTTACCTCTCGAGGGATCTCAAGAGGCTTACAACCCCACCAGGCAGTGTACCTGACCGATGTAGTATAGTGTAGTGGTAAGTACGGGGGATTGATCGTTCTCCACAGGGAATAGTGTTCGTTAGGTGTGAAAGGCTACTCTAATTAGGTCTAAGGGTTGAGGAAGATTCTTTTTATGTTTTTATAGTTTTTATGAAAGCAAGTAAAATCTCGGGTTTGAAAGAGTGGGCGGAATTAGTTGCTAGTCAACTAACCCAAATTACTACGAATGCAAATAAAATAAAATAACAAAAATGAAAATGTGGTGAGAAACTTATGTGTAGAGAAATGTGTTTACTTAGATTTCCTTACTCCCTAACTATCTTTTACCGGTTAATTAGTGTGTATTAGTCGCGTGGATGACGGGTGTATTCCTTAATACCATTCGTGGGGTGGCGTACTTACTTCCCCAACTCTACAAGCTCCTACTTCACTCCTATGTCGAGCCGGCTAGGAAGCTCCTAACATGGGATCACTAGAATTCGCTTGTGCATTAAATACAACCATAAAAACCTTTAGTACGCGTTTGGTTCATGTTTCTTAAGACGTTCAAGCAAGTTACCGAATAGGAAGTTAGCCAGTTTTCTTAAGCCTAACATAGATAAACAATCATCCAATACAACTAATAACACACTAACAACCAATAATCAATAGCTAGGTTTCATTAGATCTAAGCAAACACAAGATAAATTTAGCCTAACATGTTAAACAAAAGACAAGAATAAGATAGAATCAAACAACACATAGACATATTGAATGATTAATTGATAACTTATCTTTCAATGAAACATGGAAGATCTCAAGGCAAAAAGCCCTGAAAAAGTAGCTAAAATCGTCTTAGGGTTTTATCCCAAAATTCCACACACTAAGCTCTTTCTTTAATGACAAAAAATTAGAAAACTATATATAGATTTTTGGATCTGACGGCGTCACCTTATGGAGTGTGACGCCGTCACCTCGCCGCTTTTAGGGTTCCCGGGTGACCTTCTTGACGCCGTCCCTCTTTAGCTCTTCAAAAATCCATTCTGGCCTATCAAGGCTTGACGCCGTCTAACCATGAACGTGACACCGTCCCCTTATGATTTAAGCCGTGACGCCCTTGATCAAGTTAAAGCGTGACGCCGTCAGAATTCACATGCTATCTCACTGGCCCGTCATGAGTAAATTTCATGTCCAACTTTTCTTGCCAAGGCATGACGCCGTCCCATGTTAATTGTGACGCCGTCAAGAGTAACTTTTAGCCGATACTTGAGACTTTGCCGTTTTCTTCACTTTAATGCTCCAAAAACGTCCAAAATGCCTCCTTTTCCAGATTTCTCCTCAAAAGTACCTAAAATGACAAAAGGAACGATTTAGGGCAATATTTGATCAAATAAATACGATTTCGGGCTTAAATGACCCCTTAAAAGCGGTACACTTTTCGCCTCATCATGCCACGGGATGTGTGGCATAGTTCAAAGAAACTTGTAGTATTTTGGTTGTTGTACAACGAACTTACCAAGTGTTGACTCTACTATATGGATATGGTCGTGCTATCTATGATATCGGTCCATGTAGGCCGAAATTTTCATGTATTATATTCATGTGTGTTGTGATTATACTTATGATATTTCGTGGTCGTTTCTCGTTGTGATTTCATTGTATTCACACACGTTGTGTGTGATGATCGTTTCTATTGTGAGTTCTCATTATTGTTATCTTTTGTGATTTTGAAGAATTATGTCGAAGCAAGCCGCTCCAGACATGACACAAGCCACCGTTGAGAAAATCGTTGCCAAGGGCATAGCCACAGCCCTCGCCAAAAATCTTACTCATGAGGAATTTATGGATTGCAATCCCCACACCTTTAGCGGAACTGAAGGCGCGAAGGGATTTTACAAATGGTTCGAAGAAGTAGAAACAATATTTCGAGGTGGCGACTGCCGCAAGGAAGACAAAGTTAAGTTCGCCACTTGCACTTTTCGGGATCATGCCCAGGAATGGTGGACTAAACATGTTCAGATAGTAGGGGTCGACGCTGCTTACTCAATCTCTTGGGAGAAACTAAGAAGGATGATGAATTTAGAATATTTTTCAAGAAGCGAAATACAAGCGATGGAACAGGAAATCCTAGATTTTACCATGGTAGGAGATGATGTTGCCAAATACACTGATTGTTTTTACAAATTAGCACGACTAGGCCCTGCAATGGATGAACCGGAAAGAAAGAAACTTGAGAGTTATATCGGGGGACTCTCCCCTGAAATTCGTATGTTGGTCGCCTCATCAGAACCTGATACCATGTTTAAAGCTATCCGTATGGCGATCGAGGCAAAGGAACACATAGCTCACACCAATGCCATAGGAAACAATAATGACAACAAACAAAAATGGAAAAACAACCACAACAAGAGAAAGTGGGACAACAATCAGGGTGGCAATGCTACCCAACAACCACCAAAGAGACAAGAAGTTGCTAAGGACTATGCTGCAGGCCCAACTGAAAATAAAGATTACAAAGGTACCCTACCCAATTGCACGAAGTGTCAAAGTCATCATAACCCTGAGAATTGTCCTAATCCTTGTGGTAACTGTAAGAAGGTTGGTCACTCGACTAGAAAATGCAAGTTCCTACTCATTACTGGAGATCAGAAACCCTTAGCGACGTGTTTTGGTTGTGGAGAGAGAGGACATTTTAGGAAGGAATGTCCAAAACAGAGGAACCAAGGAACTTGGAATCAGGGTGGAATAGCTCGTGGGAGAGCCTATATCATCGGAGGAGGAGATTGCCAGGACATCAACAACGTTGAGGACGACAACAACGTTTAAGGACCAAGAACTTCTGCCTTAATAATAAACCATAGGAGGAGCCCTTTAGGGTTGTATTTCTTTAAGTAGTCTATCTTAAGTACTTTCTTGCAACGTCGTTATATCATGTACTTTTCTATCTAATATGATTTCTGGTATGTTTTAATTTACACATACCTTTTATCTAATTAAACGGACCAAAACGACCAAAAACTAACCATAAATGCCAAATATATTGTGTTTTTACGTTTGTGATTGTGCAGGTACGGATATTTGAAAAATGGACAAAAATAAGGGACTAAAAGGCAAAACCGAGCACGAGAAATGGAAAAAGATCAAAAGCCGAAGCCGGGGAAGGAATTTCAAGCTTGGATCAAGATTGAGCTCAAAATATCAAATTCAGTCCTTGAAAAATCAGCAATTGCCACAAATAGCCCTTGGAATAATTTTGAAAATTTAATCCTCATTATTGCAAAAATGGTCCTTTTGATAACCTTGGTTAAGTTTTGTATCCGGATCAAATTTATCCCATTTTATCCCATGTTAATAACCCAAAATAAAATAAATCCAACACCCCAGCCCAATATAACCAAAAGCCCAACACCCTTAATAATAAACCCGGATCCCAATTAACTCTACCCGTATCCCTTCCATACCCGGTCAACCCAACCCACAAATAGTCAAAATAATAATAAATATCCCCAATCCTTTTACCCGCCTTTTTCACCATGTTACTATTCACCTTCTCCCCAAACGAATTACCCTGCTTCCTCCTCTTTTACCCGTACATAAAATAGCTTCTAGAAAGGCTGACAAGGACAGAGTGTCTGACATCAAAAGAATGCCAAGGTGGCAGAATGGAGCACTCTCATTGGCTGTGACACCTTACAAAGATAATCCAAGGGCTGAGATTAAAACTTGTGATGATGGGAATTGATCAAAGGATGATATAATTGATCCAAATGCTTCTGAAACCCTAGTTTCCCCTCCTCAGCTCAGCTATAAATAAAGACCCTCCTCCTTCATTAATGGTTTTCCAATTTCTAGAATTGAGTCAATAGGTTTATAGGTTAATTTACTGCTTAATTAGTGTAATCTCTTATATTTTAGGTGTAATTTCATATTTAGTCTTGTAATTTACATTTGGTTAATGAAATTTAAGTTTACCCTTTTTTACTTGGTCTTAATTTCTTTTAAATCCTTTAGTCACTCTTATAAATATGTTTTTAAGTTTGGTTTACTGTTCCATAAGCTCTTATTAGCTTAACATAGCTTTTGTAGAAGTTAAATTGTTTTAAATCTGCTTTAATTCCAAAAATATCAAAAAGTCAACAATAAGTCAAACTACTAATTTGCTTAATTTTAGTGCTTATTAGGTTAACTTAGTGTTTTTATCTGCTTTTAGTAGCTTATTAATGCCTTTAGGAGTTTAATCTTAGTTTAGTACTCTTTTATTTTCAGTTTTTGCTCTAAACTCCCTAAAAAACCAAAAATAGCTTAATCTAGGATAGCTTTTATCTAGTGCTTATTAATAAGTTAGAATTGCTTTTTAAAACTTAATTTACTTAGTTGATCATCTGTCTTACCAAGTCATAGCTTAAATAGGCTTTATTAGTTTTAATTTTCCAAAACAGTTTCAGAAGGGGTGTTTGGAACAAGCCCAAAATGGGTCAAATTTGATGTTCACTATTCATTTGCCAGTTGGGGAACCCTGATTTGGCTTAAATACACTTAGATATTCTGTTTGTAGTTTAATTTTAAGCTGTTTTGAAGGATTTGGAAGTTTTGAGCTGAGAATTCTAATATTAAGGGGTAGGCTGCTTTGTTTAGCTTATTATAGGATCAAGTTGAATTAGCCATTGCTTGTGTCATTTGAGTGTTCATTCTAGTAGCATAAGTGAATTATAGCTAATTGGTCAATAGGTTTTGTGGATTTTAGGCCAGATTTGATAAAAGTCTGCACAGTATCCTGTTATGCAATCTGCACTTCTTTTTTTCTTTTTTTTTTTTTTTTTTTTTTTTGTCCAAATCAGCTCATGTTTTTGAAATTTCATTTGTTCATTATAAGCTCAATTAAGCTTAAATTTGGTACAAATACTCTTTGGTTGCTTATATAATTGTTCCATATTTTCTTGATTTTCTTTTATTAGCTTTTTAATAGCTTAAATTCCCCCCAGTTGGGCTAATTTAGCCCTGCACATCAGCAGCCCCCATTAGCTTATTAGAATAAATGCTTATTGCTTTTAATTGTAGCTTATTCTGAGATATTTGGTACATTTAGATTAAGCTTAGTTTAATTCAGCTTTTTCAAGTTCTTTTTTTTTAGCTTAGGATTAGCTTATTAGCTTATTAGCTTATTTCCTTTAGCTTTAGTTCATTTGTTTATATTCTCTACTGATCTGATCATAATTGCTTATTTCTGAGCTTATTGCTTATTGAACTTGTTCCTTTTCTGTTTAATCTTGTTAGTTTAGTTTAATCCTAGTTTTTTTAGCTTATTCTAGTTTCATTCTAGTGATTGTATGCTTATTTGCTTATTTCACTTGTTTCTTTTTGCTAAAATTAAGTCTACTTCATACTAATCTGAATTCCATTGCTTTTCTGAGCTTATTGTTAAGTTTCAAAAATAATTGCTTTTATAAAATTTGCTTATTAACTAGTGCTTATTAAGTTTTAAAATAGAAAAAATATATATATATATAAAAAAAAGATTTGCAAAAAGGTGCACCAGGTTCGAACCTGGGATCTCTAGCACCCAACACCTCAACACAAACACCACAACCAAACGTGCCCTTGGGTCTTTTCTGCCCAAGGGTACATCCTTAATTCTTTTAAACCTTGTTTTCATTTCTTAGCTTATTAAGTGAAACTGCTTATAACAGCTTATTTTCCATAGCTTTTGCTGTCACATTATTTTTCTTTTATTTCTTATAGCATTAAGTAATTTTTGTAAAAAAATTAGATTTTTCTAAATTGCTTTAATATTTTTAATCATTTAATTTCTTTAATTTAGTTTTTAAATCATAATAAATTAAATAAAAGTCAAAAAAATAAAATTCTTTTTTCTAAAATTCTTTTTGGTTAATTAGGACATAGAAAAAAATAGAATTTTATACCTAGGGTTAGTAATTCTTAGATTTTACTTTTAAAGCTCGGGATTAGCCCGATCGTGCGCGTTTTTAGGATTCCCATAGGTTTTAGGATACATGTGTTTTAAGATTATTGTTTTCCTTGCTTAATTAGTTGTTTTTAATTTATGTTTGCTTAGTTTAGGTTAAAAATCCACAATCTCTCTTTTATCACCATTCACGACACGTTTCACGTCCCGAAATCACGAAATTCCATTCACACCTTCGTCGGGAAAACGACCCGGGTTTTACATATTTCTTGTGTAAATCCTTGGAAGATCTATACTATGATTGAATATCACAATCAATTTCTATCTTTTATCATGTCCATGATAATCACAACCTCCGTTTATTTCATTTCCTATTCCAATTGCCCAATTTTTAATCATTCCGCAACAACATACCGCTATTCTAGTAGGGATTAGACAAATTTCATCTTTGACTATAGACCATTACCATTCTGTAAAATTCTCCACATACATCCTATAACCCATTCAACAGATTTTATCCCAAACTATTTCACTACCGCTTTATAAAACTGTTTCACATAACTTTACCTCAAGCTATTTTACTACCATCTCAGGAAATTATTTCACAGAATTTCAAAACGAGTTATATTACTACCACCGTATAAATTGATTTTTGTCATTCTACCAACTATTTACTACTATTTTACCAAACAACACGTTAAACACCATCTAAAACTTTTGAGAAGCATAATGCTACTTTGACTAAATCGAGCATCGCATCATTAGTCCTCAATTATACATAGCCTGATCACCTATGTCTAATTCAGGAAGAATTATGCCATGAAGGAAACAATCATCTTTTCAAAATTCTTAATAACAATCTTCATTCAAAAGCTTTTGTAACCAAATAAAATTTTTCATAAACATCCCTTTTGACAAACCCTCTTTGGGTACCTACACCACTTGTCACTCACTCAGCCATTAAGTTGGATTTTTACCATTGACCTCTCTAGGAGAGACTTTCCATCTACGAGGAGTATTCCATGACATAAGAAAACGATGAAAGGATTACGAAACCATAAACAAGGACTAGAAGTATACAGTAAGTTGATTCGTATCACAACGGAAAACATAAGATCTCACGAGGCAATCCAAATCACTATCTTTGGCATAGTCACCCAATCCCATCGTTCAAGAAGTACTAGTTAGACTAAGCACCGTAGGCGAAGGGAGACTCATATCGTAACATTAGTTAGAACAAGACACAATGAATCAAAACTGTTACCATAGCTTTATCCTTTCGATATCACTTTTCCGACGAATTTATCATCGTAGAATTAGTCACGAGACACGTTGTACAAATTACAAATACTCCTAATAAAGGGAGACGATACACCTCAAATTTCTGGCGACCCCTTTAAGATATTTTTCCCAATCAGATATACGCACGCTCTACCATCTTCAGACAAATGAACATTGAAGAGAACTATCCAAACACTATAAGACATGCTTAGCGTCGTATAATCAACCTTGAATTGTTTAGAATAATCTTTTGACATTGACAGATTTTACCTTCAACAATAGTCATCACACGAATATAAGGACTGCACCCTTTGAGGCACCCTATGGTCAAATTACCAATCACCTATTGACAGACCGAAATCGGAAAATCCCAACTCACTAGTCTAGGACTTAATTGTGAAACAACAAAGGAAAATCGTACAGGTCAAGAATCAGTTACAAGCGGCAAGAGAACAATAGAAAAGTTAGGTCAGTACCTGACGCAAGTCATTGGAATTAGGTGTCCCTAAGCCGTGAACCATTAGGATTCGAGTCGGAGAAAGAGTTATGTTGAAAGTCTTACCTTGGAAAGGCATGATACAATTTTGGAAACGCGGGAAATTGAACCCTAGGCATATTGAACCATTTAAGATTCTAGCTAGAATCGGCCGACTAGCATGCAGGCTTGAGCTTCCGTCAGAGCTCAGCAGTGTACATAAGACATTTCACGTTTCAAACCTCAAGAAATGTCTTTCAGACGAATCACTCGTAATCCCATTAGAAGAAATTCAACTCGTCGATAAGCTTAATTTCGTGGAGGAACCAGCAGAAATCATGGACCGTGAGGTCAAACAGTTGAAGCAGAGTCGAATTCCTATCGTAAAAGTTCGCTGGAATTCCCGAAGAGGTCCCGAGTTTACTTGGGATCGGGAAGACCAGATGCGGCTCAAATATCCACAACTTTTCGCCGAATCCACTCCAGAGACCAACAATAACTGAATTCAGGGACTGAATTCCTTTTAGGGTGGACGACTGTGACAAATCGTAATTCCAGGTCATTTTTCTGAACTTCAAAATTTACTATTCACATGTTACTATTCATTATTCACTATTCATCATTTTTGAAGTCAGTTCACGAATTTGAGATGTTTTCAAAAATTTTACTATTTACGAAATACTATTCATCCCCGGAGGGAAATCACTATTCATGGTTATCATTCATCATTTTGTAAACTAGGTTTACGGGTAATTAAAATTTCGCGTAACCAATACGGTTTAGCTGCGTATTCATGAAACATCATTAAGGACACATCATATAGACTAGAATAGTTTACATATCATCAATAACATCATCTCATATTAGGTCTTGCACGGGTTTGCATAATTTCTATTCACGTATATTTATTTATTAAATAAACGCTAACACTCGATCATTTCGACACGACTACTAACATATACCCGACATTCCCGACTATGATCCTAATATATTTTCACACTCATTATAATGATATAAAAATTATATTATTAATTTACCCGGTGTTTTTAAATCATTTTCTATATTTACCGTTAAACGCTTATAACTATGACGGTTTGCGAAATTTCGACACGACAACTATTTAAACACCCGATTCTTGCAAGGAATGTGATTTTATAATTTTTACAACTTCGTCATACTTTATTTTTTCTGTCAAGATTTATTTCTAGCTAACTCGGTACCCGGTAACACATACTATCCTAACTAAAACTAACTAAATCTTATCATCCATGGGACAAGTTCTTTAATGAGCACACACACTTTATTTCTCCCTTGTTTGCCTCCCCTTGCCCCCCCCCCCCCCAGGTCCAAGATAGCAATTGATTGTCTTGACCAAATTATACTACTAATAGATATATTACTTCCAATATTTCATTAACACATTCTTATAACAAAAACAACTAGCAACTTTCTCTCATCCTCTCCCTTTGGTGGATCGGCCAAGAACAAGAAACAAGAAGGAGTTTACCAAGATTTTCAAGATTTAGTATTTCAAACTCTATTAGTATCCTAGTTAAGGTTTTGGAATAAAAACCTCAAGGATAATTAAGTATTTTGCTCCAAAACTCATCAAAACTTCAAGTAAGTGTCTAAATAAATTTTCTACTCTTTTATACTTTCATTTAATCTATTTTGATGTTCTAGTAGCAAATCATGCAAGTACACATGTTATATACCACTTAACATTTATTTTCTCACTAAAATGGATTTAATTTTTTTTTTATTAGTGATCTTGTGAACTCCATCACTTTTGGTGAAGATTAGGAACCCATGACACCCTAAGAAGGTGAATGGTAGGCTTAGAATAGTTTTGGTGTTGATTGGAAGGGATATACACAAGTCTTGAACTAGAAAAATTGATTTTTACAAGTTATAGTAAAGGTTCTGTCCATTTTTGCAATTTCTGGAAAGATCAGTAGATCTTGAGTCATTTTGGTTTATATTTTTTGAAAATACACTCAAAAACTAAACCGTGGGCGTTGGAATGAGCAAAAACGAGCTTACGACGAGAAAGATACGTTAATTTCAATTTTAGCGACGAAAACTATTTTTCTGAAAAATAGCGTGTTGTTGCACGAATTTCAACGGGTAAAATGAGGCGTTGAACGCGATCTAGACGAGCCGACATACCAAGAATCTATTATTTAGCTGTAATACGAAGCCGAGGATATAAAGAACGTAGAAAACGAGCTTATAACGACCAAGATACAAGCGTTTGAAAACCGACGATTCACCAAACATTTTAACAGCTTTTCATTTAAAATATTTCAAAGTATAAAAACTGTTTTTGCGAGACACCATGTTGAGAGCCGTTTTTCTTATTGATCGGGACGCGTATGGACAAAGTGTCAGTGTTACGAATTTAAGATATTGTTACAAGGTTTCTAAAAACGTCGAGCTTATTTTCAAACGATCAATGTACACTGTTTTATGGCTAGTTTTGCGATGCCATTTAATCATTTTTATAAGTTGTGAAAAATGCTAATTTACGACGGAAAACTCTATATTTATCGATAGATCACCAAACGACGATCGTGGGATATCGTTACAACGTATTTATACGAAAAGTGTTTTATAACTTAACGAGACGTCAAAAATATATTTTTCGACGATAAACGTTATTTTCAAATTTCACGAGTGGTATCGATAACATACGTATTTGCATGTGTAGCGTCATTTAAAGACTTACATTAGATCATATCATTCATTTTAGGTTGCGGTTAGAGATCGCGCCTCATTTCAGTGTACTCACTTTTGTCATTATCACTAGTGCATCAGGTGAGTTTTCATAGGCCCGTTTTTAATTAATTATTTGATTTCTAAATTCTCGGGGGAGAATGCATTGCACCATTTTTTTTTATATACGGACCAAAGTATCAAATTCATTTACATTGCTTAAGTTACGATCATTGCCAAGTTAAAGTCCCCTTTTATTTATCATGGACCGTTAATTGACATTAAGAGAGTGTCTGGCAAAACACTCAGTTTGGGGCATTTATTTCAGTCTAGCTTCGGGGTCATGAGCTTAAGAGCCAATGTATCTTTTTATGTGACACTTTTGTCATTTCACTTTATACTTGTGGTTACCGTAGAAACATTTCATTTACATAAACCTATGAACTCACCAACATTATTGTTGACCATTTTTAGCAATGTATTTTCAGGTAATTAAGGCATGCACGAAGACCTATCATAGAGTCGCGATGACGACGCGTCTCACTGGGATTTTTATGCACTTAAATTATCGTTTGATTTGTGACAAACTTATTTCCGCAAACTTGAAACATCTTTTGGTACCTAACTTTTGTAACTCTGAATGTTTTATGAAATCAAACGATATACTTTTAAAACGACACTTTAGGTCGTTCAATATAACTGTAACTGTGATGCTATGGCAGTCGCGCCCCAGGTATTCCATTCCGCTGCAAATCAGGTATTTTGGGGGTGTGACAGAATGAGTAAAGATCCTAAAAAATATATATATAATATTGTTGTGTATGTAAGAAGATTAGTAGGAGGATATTGTAGGATGCTTTAGCAATGCTCTTATATTTTGTTCAACGCTGTCAACACTCAACAACAAGAATATGTGATCCATTCATCATCAAGACGATCTATTTAGAGACTTTCCCACAAATTGGTTATTTCCGAATAATATTAACGACCTTCCGAATTTCTCTCTCCCAAAAAACTCTTCCCGCCAATTTACACCATGAAAAACAAGGGTGCTTTTAGTTGGGAGAAAACACCCTTGTTTTCCACAAAATGTTTTGTGGAAAACAAGGAAAACAGAGATCGCGTTCAAATATGCGTTTTCCAACAAAATGTTTTGTAAAACACAAAATCCCTTATTTCCCAGCTTAATAAGGAAAATTACAAAACAAATTTTAGTTGTTTTTCTTGTTTTTCTTTGTAACCCCCATCTCTCCCTCCCCTTCTTCAAAATAGAAATACAAACATCAAATAAACGCGTTTTCTATATTTTCAAATGTTTTGTGGAGATAAATTTGCCTTCCAAATTTTTACAAAACTAGAGATAGAAAACAAGAGAATTTTTTTTCTCCAACTAAACGCACCCCTAAAATTTGTTTTGTGGTTTTCCTTGTTAAAATAGGAAATATGATTTTTTTTTTCTTGAGATTTTTTTGGAAATAAAGCTATTTGACCTTGATTTCTATTTTCTTTGTTTTATACAAAACATTTTGTGATAGAAATGAGTGTTTCCTCTAACTAAACGCAATCTAAACTCTGGTTAAAATTTCATGTGTTTTACCAATGTATAATTCCACAATGCTTTATTGTTTATTTTAATTTTAATTAACAAGAAAATAGTGTTACTGATTTAGCCTTTAGGAATTTGGATCCTAACTTCCTAGGCCATCTATCTCAAAAAGTCGCATGCAAATTTACATGAGATTACATTATCAAGCATACATGTTGACATTGTGATTTTTTTTTTTTTTTGTGTTCTTCCTTTTAAATGGGATACGCAACCTGACTCCGTAGTTTGTAGTATCGCGAAGATTTTGAGTACAATGCATTAACATGAACACATGGGTATACCTCCTCTTAGACTCTCAGTCCGAATAGTGAATCATTAGGTCTCCCATTCAACAGCGGGTATCGTGATTCCATCATCTTAGACCATTGTTCTCATCGCCTATAATCAGAAACACTTTTGATACAAGATACTACCATGGAAACACTTAGCTCCGATTCAATAGTTACCTATCATTTTACAAACGCATATCTAATCAACTCGAACATATAAGCGGATATGATGTTTTTTTTTGATGAAATTTTGAAATCTAACTTGGCAGATGTACCAAGTCAGATCATTTGTAGTGGGCCTAAGAAAATATGAGTTTGAAAAGAGGTCATGGTGAGCCCATTGGTGATCACAGGGGATCTTTTATTCAGGTTTTAAAAAGAAGAGTAGAACAAGTAAAGCACATCAGTCTTTGAAACACATTCAAAGGAATGAATTGAAATGGCGTAAGTATCGTGATCAACTTAAGTGGTGCCATTGGATTTCGATTGGTAAATCAATGGAAGAACGATGAGGATTCTTACGATGAAGATGTATCAAATTCTAATTCAGATTGATCATAAAGGCATAAAGGTCAAATTTTAATTTTAAAAGCAATTTTTTAAGAGTCCGTCGAGGTCGAGGTTTGTGTTATTTAAGCACCCGTCTTTTGTTAGAGTGGTGGTAAATTAGTTTTGAGTGGTGGGTTAATCACTTATACCATGCATTGTTTACATAAAAGTTTTATGACATAGTAAACCAAGATAATATTTTAGACTTGCCTAAAACCATTGTACCCTTTCAGGACGTGTCAAATGAACATTACATATTTCGCGTTGAATGTTTCCAATTTTTACATAAAAGACGACTTTCTAACAAGATGATAGTGAAATTATGTCACTAATTATTCAAGATTTAGGAGTGGATGTGTCATTTAATCAAAGTCGGTGTAATGTGAACAAAATTAGATTCTATAAATGTACAAAACAAGTTCTTTTGTTGTTTTATTTGGATGTGATAACATTAATCAAATAAAGTTATGTAACTTTCAATCACAGAATCAATTTTGAATGTGATATTTTTATAAAAAATAGTTTTTTTTTTTTTTTTTTTTTTTGAAAGTCAATACTTATTCCACAACAACCAAATCAACTATAAGCAAGAACCTCCACGATATTAACAAGATGCACATGCGAGGTCACAAGTAAAACAAACATACAATACAAACTTGACTAAAACAAAATAACATAGCATTGGATGGTAATAAAGATGACGTGTTCCAAGATTCGATACATCCTTTATGATGTTGCCACCTATTTTCTCGTTATTGCACTTACATTTTTGATAACTAAAACCAACTAAAAATTTTGTTTTCTACCCAGAAAAATAAATGGTGTCAAGTATGATACTTTTCTAAAACATTTGCTCTTATTTCTTTCATTCGATAAGACTTAAAACGGAAACTCAAAACTCAAAAACGATATACAAACATAACCTACCCGAGACCTTTTTTTAAATATCTTGAAGCCACCTTTCAACAGAAAGAAACCGTGCATGCTCATGTCTGTGAGACGGTTTGAAGCAAATATAGTTTGCATTTTTATAGCTTAAACTTATTTTAATTTAAGTTATCATTTATTTGTACAATTATTGTTAGAAAAAATGTGTAACCAAATAACATTTGCGCGTTGTAAAATATAGTCACATGGTACCCGCTGCCGTATTACGCAGATACCCTGCTATACTATATAATAGAGTTTGTGGATTATTTTTAAAAATTATTACTACAGAAAAAAATCTCAATCTTTTTCATGAATGCTTAAAGAGATAAGATATTTTACATACTTTCTTAACAAACGATGGCCATCTTTTCATAACAACTCATCGAATTCTACACAGAAACTTGCTAGTTCCATTAAAAAGTACTAAGATACAAAAAAAGTCTTTTCATTATTTTTAGAGATATATGTGCATGGCCGTATTTTTAAACATGATAACATCTAAATGTAACTTTGCTCCTATTTTACGAAAGTCTCGATTTAAAAGTCTTGTTCTTGGTTTTCAAAGATAAGTTGTGGGAATACAAAAGTCTGCATTTAAAAGTCTTGTTCTTAGTTTCCAAAGATAAGTTGTATTAATTTATAAAATTTTCAAAAATTTTAAATTTCCAAGATTAAAGAAATGAAATACACCCTTTATATGTAGTAAAGGTAGAGATAGACAAATATTTGTTCATCGAATACCAGATATATAAGTTCAAAAAATAATACCAGATCATATATGAGACGCCGCGTATGAGGACCATCGATCAGCCGCGTAATTGATCCTCTTTGCATAGCATACATCGTGTTTCCACGTGCGGTCACATTTCTTTTTGTTTTTGTTTCTATCTTTAAAATATTTCGCTAGTTGGTCCCTGTACTTCAAGAAGCATTCCCAAAATCATCAATTGTTTTATCATGACAGCGACACAAAACTCTATCTTTAAAATATTTCGCTAGTTGGTCCCTGTACTTCAAGAATCATTCCCAAAATCATCAATTGTTTTATCATGACAACGACACAAAACTACAGCTATTTGATATCAAGTTTTAGCAAGTCCGTATACGTTGGGATGTCTTTATTGTTTGGCTTTTATGTGCTTATAACAGTAGCGGACGTAGACATTGGTATAAGGGTATATACACTTTCAATTTTTGTTTGAAGATGGTATGCACTAGTACACAAACTACTTTTAAAAACGGTTAAAATGCATCTTTTAAAGCGGTATTGAACCGTTCTTTTATAGACCGTAATAAATAATTGAGATGATTATTTAAAACGGTTTGTAACCGCTGTAAAAGACACACATTATCACCACCAAGCTGTACACATTATCCCACCATACATATAATATTATATATCTCTTTTTTACTACATGAAAACCCAACCGTTGTTTTAAATCATTTCTTTTATAACATTTGTTAATAACCGTTGTAAAAAGGTTTCCAATATTAAAAAAAATAATAATATTTGAGACATTTCAATTATAGTACAATTTTTTTTATTGATGTTATTGTTTTTGGTCATTCATCAAGTAATTCTTATTCATTTTGAGAATCTTGCTATCCGAGAGTAAATTATCTGTGGTTTCTTCTTCTTTTGTTGGCGTTCATGTTTATGTGGCCAACATTGATGGGCATTTCTAAATTATGTATCAACACATCCTGCTTTAGTGAAAAGTCAAACGAAGATTTTTATCAATATAACTAAAAAGAAAAAGTAAGTCTACAACATATGAGACAAAATCAAGAAACCCACAAGGTGAATTGAAACAAAAACTTGCAACAATACCTTTTTTTTATGTGGTCAACGTTGATGGGCTCTGCGAGCAGGTTTACTATCTCAAATCTAAATTGTTTATCAATCATACATCCTGCATTTCAGACACATCAAAGAATGATTTTAATCAATATAACTAATTAAAAAAAAAAAAAAAAAAAAAAAAAAAAAAAAAAAAAAAAACATATGAAACACAATAAAGAAGCCTACATAAGTAAAATGAAACAAAAACCCCGATGCACACTTGTAAACTCATGAATATACATACGAATTGAAAGATTTGCTTTTTGAATATCTGTGAACATATGAAAAGCTCGCAAGAAATAAACTTCACAAACTCCATCTCATGCTTCAAGCATAAATAAAGAGAGAAAAAACACACACTTGTTGTTGATATAATGAAAAGAATGAAAAAGTGGTGGCGAGTTTAATAAATCGAGAGAAATAAGGCTGAAAGAAAGGAGGGAAAATTCCCGCTCATTTGAGGTGAAAAAATCTTGAAAATTTTTATATATTTTAAAACGGTAAAAATCAACCGTTGTAAATAATAAAATTAAATTATAAAATATTAAATTATTTAAAACTGTTCTAATTAACCGTTCCAAATAACAAGTATAAATTATAAAATATTAGATATATTTTAAAACGGTAGTAATCAACCGCTGTAAATGATAATATTAAATTTGTAAAATATGGAATCTTTTAAAACACTTATAGATAACCGCTTTAAATAATAAAGTTAAATTATAAAATATTAAATTATTTAAAACGGTTCTAATCAACCGCTGTAAATGATAATATTAAATTTGTAAAATATGGAATCTTTTAAAACACTTATAGATAACCGCTTTAAATAATAAAGTTAAATTATAAAATATTAAATTATTTAAAACTGTTCTAATCAACCGCTGTAAATGATAATATTAAATTTGTAAAATATGGAATCTTTTAAAACACTTATAGATAACCGCTTTAAATAATAAGAAAAAGTTAAATAAAGTAGGCAACCGTTTTAAATGACATATTTTATATTACTTTTCGTGTGCTATAATGGTTTTCAAATTATTTAACACGGTTTAATTGAAAACCGTTTTTAAAAGTCCGTTATAAAATGGTCTTTCTCTACTAGTGATGGTATGCACTTAGTGTTAAACTATTGAAAATTCATTTATGAAACATATATTTACACTATGAATGCTTTTATAGGGTAAACTCGTGCATATCCTGTGCCTCAAGTGTGTCGACCTCTGGCTTTAGTAATTTCGTTCACATGCTGAGATGAAAAGGTATTGTTTCTTCCTAATCATATAACCTTCAACCACTTGCATGAGTATAGTATAAACTACTCAAAGACCATGTAAATGCTATGCAAATGCGAAGAAACAACCTAAATAGATAAATATGGAAACCGCAGTGTACTGCCGGTCGGAGTAGGAATGTGGTTTGCTGGTAAAAAACAAACTATGCTTTGAATAGAAGGTTCATAAACAAAATTTACTTTATAGATAATAGTTATTTTGCCGATCGATTTGTATTTATAACCGTGACTATTCTTCTTTTACTTTGGTAAGTAGAACATTATTATATGGTAACACTTATCATAGTAGGAGACATGCAAATGCAATATTTCATTTGTATTAAATATCTCATTTTTAGGGATAAATACAACGGGGCGAGAGTAGAAATAGTAACATGTATTGAAGGGGCCGCTAAATGATTTTCATTTTGAAATTTGTTTAATATATTTTTATTTTTTTATATTTTTTATTGCCGTCCCTAGGATTTTTGAGTTTTTCCGTTCCCCGTACCCGTATCGTCCTCGTACCCCGGTCCCGTACCCGTCCCACACTACAGCATTTACCCTATTCCCCATCGACATTTCGGCACTTTCCCAAGCGACATGTCGCTGGGGAAGCCTTTCCCCAGGGATTTGTCGCTGGGGAATCTTCGCTGGGGAAGCCTCGACAGGGATTGTATCCCCAGCGATAATCCCTGGCGACGATGTGGGTCCCACTCATTTTTCAGTCAAAGAAGTAGTGCCATGGTGGCATCCGTATCCCCAGCGACATGTCGCTGGGGAATACTCGGGTTATGCTAAAGTAATTAGCACTAAACGTTGACAAGTCAACGAAAAAACACAGTTTCCCCAGCGACTTGTCGCCGGGGAAACTATGTTTATCATTGACAAGTCAACGAGTAAGCATAGTATCCCCGGCGACAAGTCGCTGGGGAAACTGTGTTTTTTCGTTGACTTGTCAACGTTTAGTGGTAGTATCCCCGGCGACAAGTCGCTGGGGAAAATCTGCAATTTTTTTTTGTGCAGCCTGCACAGCAGGCATTACCCATATTTTTCCCGGAAAAAATCTACCAAATATCAAACCTGTACCAAAACCTGTATAGACTCACCACAACTTGTACCAAAACACAAATACTATATAACGGATCAACGCAATACAAATACATCACAACTTTTACCAAAACCGAAAGATAATAAAGCTAAATCGTCCAAAATCCGAATAAGTCTACAAAACGTTGCTTCCTAGTCATAAACATGGCTTACAAGTATATATTCAACATGATAGATAGGGAAACAAGTGTTTAAATGTCGCCAAGATGAACCTAAAGTACCGATGTAGCATATTAATAATATATAACACAACTACCTCTCGTCGTCGTCGTCGTCATTCTGATCCTCGCCATCCTCATGATCGCCACTCTCCTCGTCATCACCACACCCGCCACTCCCGCTAGCACCACCCGACTCAAACTCCTTAAACATATCCGAGTATTTGTCGTCGCTTCTGAAAATACTCATCATAAAGTTTACCTTTCTCTGCATGCTCTTGAACGACTTGTCGGGGGCGGGCATACTTGGCCTGGATGTGGCCCGTGATGACACTACCCGACCCACACCAGGAATGTGCCCACGAAGCTTACCCCCTCTTGCCAACGCATTGATCTCATCCTCCGTGTACTCACCCGTAGCCTCAAGCCTTTTCATCTCCTCCTATGTAGTGACAAAAACACAAGATAGTAAATATATTAGTCGGGTTGCTACATTATTTCTCGATAATTCATTAAAGTGTGTTTTGAAACAAAACTTACATATATGCGGCGGTCCTCATCGTTAGGGAATACCCCGTCAACAGTATGTGTTCGCCAGAAGGTGTCAATGAGTGAAGGGTACTCCTTCGTGTCTGAGGCCTGCCTCTGTACATACACACGCATATAAGATGAAACTAATTAAAAACGACAAATCACAACACACCAGGCTCTTTTGCCGGTTTAGCCGATTTTGAGCGGCTCGAGCAAGGTTCTTGGGATTATTCCAAAACTGAATGTACTTATCCCACTCAGCCGCTGTAATCTCCTCGGGACGTGCCCGCCTGATCGCCTCCACATCGTAAGTCCCGGTGGTGGGGTCTGCCTTCCAATGCTTGGCCTTGAAAGAAGCCTTATTGGTATTGTAGGCTTTTTGCAAATGATTGTTAATGCCTTCGTAGATCTCTGTCCACCGGGAGGATTCCATGTGCGGCCGCAGGTTAAACATGGTCTGCAATCATATACAACAAAACGAAAACAGAGTTAGAGATATAATTTATATATTTATTTAAATTTGTTTATTTATTTATATGATATAAATAAATAAAAGAATTTAGATAAATATACACAATTAAATAAATGAACACGATAATGAAATAAACATAAAAGGATAACTGACCCCAATATCTGAAATGATTGCCGCCTTTCGCTCCTTCGGGACCTTCTCCCAAGAAGGGTAGTACAACGGCACACTCCTAACGACCTCCCCGATGTAGTTTACCCAGTGAGCCGCATGGTTACCGAGAGGGTTTAGGGTTTGTTTGTCACCCACATCAAACTGGATCGAGACGGGGCCATCCGCATCCACGATTTCCTTTAGCAAAAGGTTTCGGGTCTTGTCGCGGGTATTCAGCCTGCCCGCTCCCCTGCCGCCCAAATTGGGCTTTCGTTTACCTTTGCCTGCAAAATCAAGTTAGTGATAAAGTCATAAAAATTCAAGGCAAGCAAGTTCAATATATGTATCAAATTTATGCTTGTATTACAATAATCCAGAAATTCTTACCTCGATTAATGAAGCAACCCCCGCAACCGGTGGGTACGCGGTCTGGAGGGGGACGATCCTCACCGCCACCGTCACCGCCGTGGGACCGTGCAACATCTGCTGACGACATCTGTACAAGTACAATTAGCATAACATATAGAAATTCATGAACAAAATAATATAAGCATGCACACATCTAAATACATACACATCCAAATAAATATACATATTTAAACAATCTATAACAATTTCATTCATTCATTCAAATATATAAGTGTATTTTGCAAGTTACAACTCAAGATCAATCTTCTTCTTCACTAGAATAAACTTTCTCAACACCATCATCATCAACATTGATGAGGTCTTCAACATCAGAATCTGCTAAATCATGAGGAAGGGCGTCTTCATCATCAATAATATCATCGTCTTCATCAGGAACATCAATGATATCTGGCGGTGCGTCAACCACCGTTGATTGACCACCTATATGCAAGGTCGCATTATCCAAGTCATTCAAACTAGTAGAAAGTGGGAGATCAGATGAGTTGTCGAAATGTATAATATCAGGATCGTCCTCTACCACGATGACACCCCCGTCGGAAAACTTTTTATGATTAACATGTTCGACGACCTTCCGGCGGGGTTTGGTCGTCTCTTCAAGGTAGAAGACTTGTTTGACTTGTGTTACGAGAATGTATTGGTCATCTTTAAATGCCTCACGACTGCAGTCGACGATTTGTGTCATGTTGTTTCTAAAGACAAGTTTTTTGACTTTATGTCCTTTGTTGCTAGTGTCGAACCACTTAACTCGGAACAACGCAACTTTGAACAACAAATACTTAAACTCGAGGATTTCTTGAAGCTGACCATAATACATTTCTCCGTCAGGGCCAGGCGAACAAATGCCGCTGTTTTGAGTTGTGCGACGTTCATCGCGGCTGTGCACGACATACCTCACACCGTTGACTACGCAAGAGTTTACTGAGATTGGAGTCCATGATGGTCCATTAGCCAAAGCGAATAACTCGCTGGTTTCGCTAACCTCTGGGTCTTGGTCATTGTCTACGTGACGTTGACGGATCTATGAAGAAGATAGGATTAGATAGAGAACATAAAATATGATATTGTTATTTTTACAGTTAAGTACACAAAATAAGTCTTAAGTTTACATGCGACCCAAACCAGTCGGGGAATTCTTCTTGCATGTCTTTGTTAGGAAATAAACTGAAAAACGTTCATGGTATTAGAATAAGTCGTCGAAATGGTAAGTTAAGAAAAAGAAGTTTGAAAATAAAAAAACGCGTACCTCTTGAACTGGGACCGGTACGTGTCGATCTCAGGACTGTTGTGAAGTACATACCATTTCACTTTTTTCAACTTTTGGGCATCAAACCAAATAAATGACCGTAAACCAATCGGTTTACATACCGATCGAAACACCTGAAACCGACATGTTGGGGGAGGGGGTTCCACATTACGGTCGAGACGATTAAATTTCGTGGTAACATCCCGAAAATAATGAGAACTGAAAGTCAATGCTTCTTCAGCAACATAACCCTCCGCAATCGAACCTTCCGGCTTAGCTTTATTTCGAACATAACCTTTTAGCTTCTTCATGTATCTTTCAAATGGATACATCCACCGGGGGCGAATAGGCCCGCCTTCAAGAGCCTCTATAGGTAAATGGATAACCAAGTGAACCATAATGTCAAAGAGAGCAGGAGGGTATATGAGCTCAAGCTCGCACAAAATATCGACCACCTTTATCTGAGCTTTCAACATGTCATCCTCCATCAAAGTTGCAGAGCAGATTTGCTTAAAGAAGGAACATAGCTCGATTATTGGTTTTGCAATCTTATCGGGCAAGTAATTTTGAAGTCCGTAAGGAAGTAAACGTTGCATCATTATATGACAGTCATGAGACTTCAGGCCCTTTATATTGGTATCATTATCGGTCACTTTGTGCTTGAAGCATGATCCGAACCCATCTGGTAGTTTAACTCCTTTGATGTACTGACAAAACTTTTTTCGGTTCTCTGGTGTGAAAGAATACGCAGCCTGAGGCTTCAAGCACTTCCCGTTTTTGGTTTGGCCGAGCCACAAGCCACTTCGAATGCCCAACATTTGCAAGTCTTGTCTTGCCTTGGCGGTGTCTTTAGATTTATCATTCATTAACAAAGTGTTCAAGATGGCCTCCAACACATTTTTTTCGATATGCATGATGTCTAAATTGTGTCTTAGTGAAAGAAAAGACCAATACTCAAGCTCGTAAAAAATAGACCATTTAGTCCAGTTAAGCTCGACATGAACATTGCGTTTTATCTTCACACCCCCATAACTCGGATGTTTACCCTTCACACGCGTTGGCAATCTATCAAGTTGAGCCAGGATTACATCCCGGCCAAATTCTTCTGGAGGATTTGTGTTATCGGTTTGGCCATTGAATTCAAGTGAACGCCTCCATTTATGGGGCTTCTTTAAGAATCTTCTGTGGCCAACATAAGCTGTTTTGCCTAACACACGAACAGATGGAGTGTCTTTATTACATGTAGGGCATGCCTTGTAACCTTGCCCACTCCACCCAGACAAACTACTTCGAGCAGGAAAATCATTGATGGTCCATAAAACCATCGCTCTCATATTGAACTTCTGGCCTGAAGCAACGTCTATAGTCTCGACACCTTTCCGGTCCCATAAATCCTTCAGGTCCTCAATCAAAGGCCTCAAGTAAACATCAATGTCCTTACCCGGGGATTTAGGGCTAGGAATTAACAACGTCAGCATAAAAGAACTCTCTTTCATACATAACCACGGAGGCAGATTGTATGTTGTCAATATCACTGGCCACATGCTGTAGGCCTGACTAAGGTTGCCAAACGGATTGGAACCATCAGCAGCCAACCCTAGTCGAACATTTCTTGGTTCTTTTGCAAAATCTGGATACTTGGTGTCAAATTTCTTCCATGCTCCACCATCAACCGGGTGTTGCATCTTACCGGGCTCCGTACACTTTCCAGTAGCATGCCAAATCATATCCTTTGCAGTGTGACTAGACTTGTACAAACGTTGTAGTCTAGGAATGATCGGAAAGTAACGCAACACCTTCTTAGGAACTTTCTTCCCCGGCGTGTTACTGTCTTTCCATCTACTCGTATTACACACCGGACAAAAATCCAAATCTTTGTTATTGTCTCCCCGAAATAAGCAGCAATCGTGTTCACAAGCATGTATCGACTCGTACCCTAACCCAATCGTTTTAAATGTCTTCTTTATTGCATAGTATGATGGTGGGAGCTTGAATCCTTTACTCATAGGAAATACATTTTGTAAAAACTCTAACATTTCATTGAATATAGAATCAGTCAATCTACCTTTAGCCTTAAAATAGGTAAACTTTGCCATAAAGTCTAATCGAGTCACATAGTCACAACCGGGGTACAGCTCCTCGTTGGCACTAGCATATAACTCTTCAAACTCGTTACGTGTAGCTTGAGTCGGTTCGTTACTAGTCTCACTAATATCTCCTTGAGTTGGTTCATTGTGTTCATTATTCGGAGGAATATAGCTAAGATCATTAATTAACGTTGTCATGTCACTCATCAGAGGTTGTCTTGTGTTATCTATTACTGGCAGTGGCATAGGTGGAGCTGGTTCACCGTGTTCCACCCATATTTTATAACGTGGGTCCCACCCTTTTCTCATAATGTGGTCTGAAAGGTGTTTGATGTGTACCCATAATATATTTCGACAAGACTTGCATGGACATTTTATTTTCCCGGCACTATTCACTAACGGCTTGCAATGATTGACGAATTTTTCAAGACCGATAAAAAATAATGGTTCATGATGCTGTAAAAGTGTCCAAGTCTTATCTTCGAATACCATAACTGCGTTTTAACGATACATTTAGTTATTATATGCAACTTAATTAAACACATTCAAACGAGGAATACCAGATGGTTTGTTCACCTAGTGCAACTATGGAAGGCGATCCTAACCCACTCTTTGAATGATTCGTCTTATATATGAATGCGTATAACCAATTTTCTATTTGAGAAAATTTCGGCAGCATTTCCCCTCAACTCCCCAAATATATGTTTAAAGACATATTCGTAGGAGTAAAGGAGAAACACTGTCGAAATCATCTCAAATAGTAAACCAATTATACGCATTCATATCCTAAATGAGACAAAACATTCAAAAAGCAGTCCCAAATGGGGGACTTTCCGAAATTAATTTCTAATAAATTAATTTCGGACGGTTTTCTATAGGATGATTAATTTCAGACGGGGATTTTCCAAAATTAATCACTAAAATCCTAAAACATTCCTAAAGGGTCCAAACGGTGGCGACATGTCGCCGGGGAAAAGTGCACAATAATTTATCATTAACAACTTATTATAATTATAAATGAAAAAAAATTTATAACATACCTTGTCGCCGGCTGTGGATTCGGCTAGTTGTCGGCTCGGCTGTGGACTCGGCTAGTTGTCGCCGGTGGTGGTGGGTAAGGTTGAAGTGGTGGATGTGGTGGTGGTGGTGGTGATGGAGGTGCTCGAATTGTTGTCGGCTCGGCTAGCGATTCGGCTAGTTGTCGCCGGTGGTGGTGGGTAAGGTTGAAGTGGTTGATGTGGTGGTGGTGGTGGTGATGGAGGTGCTCGAATTGTTGGTGATGGTTGATTTTATGGTGCTCGAATTATTGCAAAAATCGCCAAGGAATCCGATCTTTTCTTTTTTCCCGTCTTCTGCACTGATAGATAAACAAGATCTAGTTTTATCATTAAATAATTTTCCCCGGCGACAATCCCTGGCGACATGTCGCCGGGGAATCCTATTTTTTTTGTCGTTTATCGAAAATGGCGCGTTAATGAAATTATTGGCTGGAAAGTATCCCCAGCGACATGTCGCCGGGGAAACATATTTATCATAAAACTTAATTTTATTTTATAGTATTTATTTATCATAAAAATTATTTATTTATTTATTTTTTTTTTCAAATGGTTTATGAATGTGCAACTTAATTTTATTTTATAGTATTTATTTATCATATAAATTATTTTTTTTTTCAAATGGTTTATGAATGTCCAACCCTAAGAATAGGGAGAACAGGCGACGAGATTTTTCCCGTGGACACATTGTCGACGGCAATGTGAAGAAAACAACAAAAAACAGGCTTGACCGAGCCCGGCAGTGTTGAATTTTCGTTTGGTTGTCGAGTTGTTTCGTTTGAGTTCGTTCGTTTAACATCTCGTACGTGTATAACCATAGACGTTAAACGGATGAGTCGATATGTTAGGGTTACACATTAGACGTTCAACGGATGAGTCGATATGTTATGGTTACACATTAGACGTTCAACGGTTAGTCGATATGTTATGGTTACACATTAGACGTTCAACGGATGAGTCGATATGTTATGGTTACACATTAGACGTTCAACGGATGAGTCGATATGTTATGGTTACAAATTAGACGTTCAACGGATGAGTCGATATGTTATGGTTACACATTAGACGTTCAACGGATGAGTCGATATGTTATGGTTACACATTAGACGTTCAACGGATGAGTCGATATGTTATGGTTACACATTAGACATTCAACGGATGAGTCGATATGTTAGGGTTACACATTAGACGTTCAACGGAAGAGTCGATATGTTAGGGTTACACATTAGACGTTCAACGGATGAGTCGATATGTTATGGTTACACATTAGACGTTCAACGGATGAGTCGATATGTTAGGGTTACACATTAGACGTTTAACGGATGAGTCGATATGTTATGGTTACACATTAGACGTTCAACGGATGAGTCGATATGTTATGGTTACACATTAGACGTTCAACGAATGAGTCGATATGTTATGGTTACACATTAGACGTTCAACGGTTAGTCGATATGTTAGGGTTACACATTAGATGTTCAACGGATGAGTCGATATGTTATGGTTACACATTAGACGTTCAACGGATGAGTCGATATGTTATGGTTAAACATTAGACGTTCAACGGATGAGTCGATATGTTATGGTTACACATTAGACGTTCAACGGATGAGTCGATATGTTATGGTTACACATTAGACGTTCAACGGATGAGTCGATATGTTAGGGTTACACATTAGACGTTCAACGGATGAGTCGATATGTTATGGTTACACATTAGACGTTCAACGAATGAGTCGATATGTTATGGTTACACATTAGACGTTCAACGGATGAGTCGATATGTTATGGTTACACATTAGACGTTCAACGGTTAGTCGATATGTTATAGTTACACATTAGACGTTCAACGGATGAGTCGATATGTTATGGTTACACATTAGATGTTCAACGGATGAGTCGATATGTTATGGTTACACATTAGACGTTCAACGGATGAGTCGATATGTTAGGGTTACACATTAGACGTTCAACGGATGAGTCGATATGTTATGGTTACACATTAGACGTTCAACGGATGAGTCGATATGTTATGGTTACACATTAGACGTTCAACGGTTAGTCGATATGTTATGGTTACACATTAGACGTTCAACGGATGAGTCGATATGTTAGGGTTACACATTAGACGTTCAACGGATGAGTCGATATGTTATGGTTACACATTAGACGTTTAACGGATGAGTCGATATGTTAGGGTTACACATTAGACGTTCAACGGATGAGTCGATATGTTATGGTTACACATTAGACGTTCAACGGATGAGTCGATATGTTATGGTTACACATTAGACGTTCAACGGATGAGTCGATATGTTAGGGTTACACATTACACGAGATGTTATATCACACCATCTGTCAACAAAACATTTCCCACCAAAAATTTCCCCCCAAAAATTTCCCTCCAAAAATTTCCCACCAAGATCTGCTCTTATATACTAACATCTTATCCACACAACTTCACATCCTCTTATACTCAAAACCACTTAACCTCACAACCACAAACACACACTGTTATCATGGTGAAGATGGCGGAATTTGAAGCTTTTGCTTGTCCTTGTAAACGAGGAGACGTAATTCTGCGAGAATCGCATAAACCTTACTCCCGTGGTAAACAATACTATGCGTGTCCTTTATCAAAGGTGAACACCTACATACTTTTTTGTGTGTTATATAAATAATTTGGTTAGTTGTTAAAAATAATAATTTTTACTCTTTAACAGGGTGGGACAAAGGAGTATGGTTGCGATTTTTTTTTATGGAAGGAGGAACGACTAGCCAAAATGACCGGTTCTCTTGGAGCTTCAACGCCTCCAACTCATTCCGCAGGACCATCCATAACTCCACCTCGTTACACCGCAGGACCTTCAACATCAAGTCCTGGAAATACAGAGTGCTCAAACTGCATCAAACTGAATCACTAGATAATGGTACTCAATAAAATGCTAGAAGTGTACATGCATCCAAACAAACACACAATTGATTCAGCTGCCTTATTTCACGACCTTTATAATGACATGGTAGGTGATATGGGAAATCTTCGTATGTAGGTTGTTGTTGTTGCTGTTATTGTTGTTGTTGTTGCTGTTATTGTCGTTGTTGTTGTTTGTTGTGTTATTGTTGTTGTTTAATAAAATGTTGTTGTTGTGAAAACTGATGTCGAACGTGCTTTATATTTTTAATTCGTACGCTTTAAAATGTTCCAATAGATGAGTCGATATGTTATGATTACACATTAGACATTCAACGGATGAGTCGATATGTTAGGGTTACACATTAGACGATCAACGGATGAGTCGATATGTTTATGTATAACGATATTATTGTGTTTATGTATAACGATATCACCTTAAAAACGTATATATATTTTTTGTTAAAATATACGGAATATCGGACCGAAACAAACACTACAACATTTACCCTATTCCCCATCGACATTTCGTTACTTTCCCAAGCGACATGTCGCTGGGGATTCCTTTCCCAAGCGACATGTCGCTGGGGAATGTTCGCTGGGGAAGCCTCGCCAGGGATTGTATCCCCAGCGATAATCCCCGGCGACGATGTGGGTCCCACTCATTTTTCAGTCAAAGAAGTAGTGCCACGGTGGTATCCGTATCCCCAGCGACATGTCGCTGGGGAATACTCGGGTTATGCTAAAGTAATTAGCACTAAACGTTGACAAGTCAACGAAAAACAAGGTTTCCCCAGCGACATGTCGCCGGGGAAAAGTGAGAAATAATTTATTTGACTTTTCTACTAGAATTTGTGCCACGTCGGATCTATTTTTGTTGTTTAGTGAGGATACCCCAGCGACAAATGTCGCTGGGGAAAATGTCGATGGGGAAACTGGTGTTTGTTGTAGTGAAACCTAAAAAACGTAGTTTCATTAAAAGTCAACGAAGTCAAAAAGAATCCCCGGCGACATCTCGCTGGGGAAAATGCACTTACTTAATACGAAAGCCCAAAACTTAAGCCCAATTGCGAAACTTAAAGCCCAAAAAAAGTATCCCCAGCGACATGTCGCTGGGGAAACTATTGTCCACGTCACCATAAGAGTTATTACACTAATTACAATTCCGTAATTAAACAAATGAATCCCCAGCGACATGTCGCTGGGGAAACATGAGCAGAAAAATTTCCCGCTGCGTTTTGCGAAGAAATATTTGGTCAAAATTCAACGGTATTATCCCCGGCGACATGTCACCGGGGAAAAGTACGAAATAATTTATTTGACTTGTCTACGAGAATTTGTGCCACGTAGGATCTATTTTTGTCGTTTAGTGAAGATACCCCAGCGACAAATGTCGCCGGGGAAAATGTCGATAGGAAAACTGGTATTTGTTGTAGTGCCAGTGCAACCTAGTCCACCATGCATGTTCATCATTCATTATGATGCTTGATCACCACGAACGTCGTAGTAGCTAGCCTCGATCTTCATCAATTCTGCACCATAAACAATTTTTGCATCATAACATTATAATCATATTTCATCATCGACTTGTGCATCGTCACCGATTTTTTGCGTTGTTGTTGTCGATATTAGCATCATCTCCATCCATCGTAAACGTCATCCTAGATCATCATAATCATCTATTTCTGCATCGGTGTTTCGTCAATGTGTGCATGAATGCATCGTCACCAATTTCGCATCATCATGGATTTAAGTAGCAAGAGTGTTTTCGATCTGTTTTATAAAAAATGTTTGGTAAGACAAGTATAAACTGTAAAATGACAAAATATTGAAGCTTTTTTTTCAAGCTTTTTTTGCTTTCTATATAGCTACAACCTAGATATCCAAACAAGGCAAGTTTTTAGTAGGAACTTTTAAATTTAAAACAAAAAGTTTAAAACCCTTAAAATCTCTAAAAAAAAGCTTCTCATCAAACAGGTAAGTAAGAATATAAACAAACTTTATGTTAGGAAGGGATGATAAAACATACCTCATTGGATCTTCAGATACCACCTCTTGTTGATTGCTTGCTATCTCCCACTGCGCACTTTGGTGGTTTATATAGATCACGGGAATGGTTTATAATTATTGTGGGTGATGATCAACATGATCATTATGTTGACGATATTCTTAGACGATGAGATGATGATTGATAGGGACGTACTACTTGAGCGATGATGACGATAAATGGGGAATGCTTTGCATGATGACGAGGGGAGGGTTATGCTTTGCATGAAATAGAGGGGAGGGTTATGTAATTTCTTTTTCTTTTTTTCTTTTTATTATTATTATTATTATTATTATTATTATTATTATTATTATTATTATTATTATTATTATTATTATTGAATTGATTTTTCTACATAATCAGGTTACATTTTTCTAGATCAACCAATTATTTTAGTTCCAAATGGACAAATTGGGTTTTGTGGGTTTAGTTTCACGTCTACAATGCATGTAATTCTAGTTCTTCAAGTTTGATCTTTTATGTTATGTCATTTTTCGTATTTTAATGTTCGATTTCATTTTGACTTATTTGATTGCAGGTTTGCACAATTTGAAAGAAGGTGATGATGAAGATGATCATTATGTTGATGATATTCTTAGACGATAAACGGGTGATGATGATGATGATGTAAAATTGATCATGATGCGTTCATGCACAATAAAAATAATAAAAATAGTATGATTACCTCGCAACAGCTTGTTCTTCCAGTTGCCTGTTGGTTCTGCAACAAACCCGAAACTAAATAATAAAAATAGTGTGGTTTGGAGAAAAATGGCTCATAATTAGGGTTTCTTCTAATTAGGGCTCCTGATTTTTTTTTTTTTTTTTTTTTTTTTAAATGATATCTAATTATTTAAACTCACCCACATGTTTCGTTCAAGTCAGATTATAAATAAATAACAGAATAATATAGGGATCATCAAATGTAACTATATATGATCTAGCTGCAAGCTTATAACTATAGGCTGTAAGCTCATAATTAGTTTCGAGAGGTAATCATTATATTCTTTTTAAATATTATGTAAATCTATTTGTTCCTCACATATTTTCTCTTATTGAACGGCATAAGATATCTAAAAAAAGAACTAGCCAGAAGCTAGAACATACAAACTCTAAAAGCACCTTAAAAGACCGCACAACAAGAGACCTTGAACCAGTGCTGGCCAAGACATCAAAATGTTGGGGGGCATCGTATATGTTGGTCGTAGGTAGTTCTTGGGAACCATCTTAGACACCGGAAACCTTTAGAAGCGATATGCATGTAGAGAAAATTTAGGACCCACTTTAAAAATATATCGGTAACCACCTTGGACCCAAAATAGCTTTGGCTTGTTGCAGTTAGAGGTGGTTGGTCGTTGGTTTTAAAAACAGTTGGTTTTATATTCTTTTTTCATTTTGTAATTTGACATTGTTTCTAAACTAGTTAGTTTAGCTCTACTTTTTGCTTACAATAGAAGAATATATATATATATATATATATATATATATATATATATATATATATATATATATATATATATATATATATATATATATATAATATAGGGGGACTTTCTTACGAGAACCATTTTATCTGCGAGAACTGAGAGAACCACAAAAAACATACATGCACGCCTTTTAAAATAAAATAAAAATACATGCAAATCATCAATAATCGTAAGTATCCACCTATGTTCTTCAATATCATCATGAACTCATCTTCTTTTTTCACAAAAACCTTACACAAGGCCGCAATATTGTCGTTGCACGCCTTATAAGAACATACATGCACACCTTCAAAGAAAAATGTTGTATTTCCAATTTCTTATCAAATTCTTTAGAATAACTTTGTTTTTTTAAAAACATATATGTTGTTTTTAGAACATATGTGCAAAAATACAATTATTGAAGGCGTGCATGTATGTTTTTGGTGGTTCTCTCAGTTCTCGCAGATAAAATGGTTCTCGCAAAAAGTCTCACTATATATATATATATATATATATATATATATATATATATATATATATATATATATATAAAAGTAAATAGAATATATTAGCTACAATTTTGTGTAGCCAACTTCCTATCATTTTGTGCTACAATTTGTGGTCTCTGAGTTCATTTATGAGTCCCTTAGTTATTTTTGTGGGTCTCTAAATCATTTTTTTAATAATTTGGTTAGAGAATTGCAGTCAATTGGCTACAATAATTATAGCCAAAATATCATCTTTTAAAAAAATCTAACTTTTTAGTGACATTTATTAACAAGTAGGGGCAAAAGGCTACAATTTTGAGATTTAGTGAACAAAATGTGTCACAAAAAGCAAAAAGTTATATTCTTTTTTTTTTTTTTTTTTTTTTTTTTTTTTTTTTTTTTTTTTTTTTTTTTTGTAACTGTAAAAATAAACTTTTAACTATTGCACTTTTACATAGACTTTTTTTAAATGTGGGAGAAGCAAATAAATTTTTTAGTAACATCTTTTTTATACTTTTGATGACACTTTTTTACTTTTAGCGACAATTTTTTTAACTTTTGATAACATTTTTTTTATTTGTTTTAGAAGACAATTTTTTTTATTTTTGGAATATGTCTCTCATTTATGATTTCTCTCTTTTCTAATTTAAACCTATAGTTAATCTTCATTTAATCATTAAATTTAGTATATTGTTCATATACGCATGCACTTAAAATATAGTATATCTAATGAATATGATTGACATAGTCAAATAAAAAGATACATTATACATTTTGAATTATAGATTTCACTATAAAGAATCTGAATTTACAATTTATTTTGTATGAAGTATTCCATACTATACTATTTGACATTTGTTTATATCCTGAATACTTTTCCTTTACTTGTCATCGAGTATTTGGCTATATTTTTTTTTTCAGGTACTACATGATTATATTGATTCATTGATCCGTTGTCAACCAGACTAGACTTGACCCGACCCAATCTGACTCGACTTGACTCGATTCGTTGATCCGTTGTCATGTTAAAATTTCACATGTGTTAATTAAAGGAAACACTTTAGAATTTGGTCCGGATCCGCCAGTCGCCACATCTATGTCTTGACAATATAAGGGCGTAGATGGAAGTTGCTGAGAAAACAAAAAAATATATATGCTTTGGGAGAATAAATTACTGAAAAAAAGAAATACCTTTTTTTTTTTACCTTTTTCACTATTGAGATAATAGTTTTATAATTTCTGTATATAAAGTTTAAAATTTCGTATTTAATTTTGATAATAAACTGACAAATGTTTGAAAGGATACGTGAGGTTTTAAAAAGAAAGGTTTCGTCAAGTATATATTTGTATATATTTAATTAATACATTTACTTCAATTCATACCTTAATACACCTTTCTTGTTTGGTTGTTTATATATGTAGGGCACGAACCCACATGTATGAACTTTTGACTTGTACAGCTTCACATGGGAACCGTCATTGTGTCCATCTCATCTGTTGCAATTTTTGCATGCTGCTTATCTGGCGTTGGTCTTTTGGTGGTTTACCAAAGGATTACTACTTACCACCCAAGCGAATTGCTGTCTGTTCGACTCCTGCTAATGTTCTTTTTCTTAACTGCCTTTTTGTCCCCTTTTCTTCTTTTGACCGGGTTGTTCGTACCACCTACACAGCTCTGGGCACTTATCATCGTCACACTATGTGGAGGCAGTTGCGCACTCATAGCCTATGCCTTTTTTGGGATCCTCAACGACCATGCTTAGGCTGGACAAGAATTGAAGTGTTGAGTCTATGTTATAATAAAAATCTAGCCTGTTTGAGCTGTAATAATTAGTAAACTCTAGTCTTTGTTGATGTTTGTTTTCATTTCAACTTCGTTTTCATAATCGAACATTTCATATCTATTGCAATTCCTTTATTGGCTTGTACTAAAATAGTAAAATGCGGTTGATCCTATTAAAATGTTGCCTTTTTTACTTGCTGTTAGCCTTAAAGTTTTGTCATATTTGGAATTGCACTTCATTCTTTGTACAAGGACTAGTTTAGTCATTTAGGCTAAGTTATCTTTGTATTCTTTGTATAAATACCTTCCTAGTCAACACTAGGAAGGTTGAGGATTCACATTTCTTTGAGGTGTGTGTGTGTGTTTCATTTCTTCTCTCTAGAAATAACACACACACCTCTCCTATTAATAAACCGATTCTTATAATGTTTAATCTTTAGTTCGTGTTTATGGTGTTTCCTCCACCTCCAAACGTGAATCTTGGTCTCTACAATTGGTATCAAGAGCTAACCGGGTGGCTGCTCGTGGTGTTTTTAAGGCGATAAAGGTGATTTTTGTTGTGTTTTATCTCGGTTTTTCTTCATATTCTTCAACAGCCGAGTTTAGTGCTATATTTAGGTTCGACTTGTGTTTGAAAGAACCCAACTGTTGCGTTTTTATCATAAAAACGTGAGCTTTTGTGGTTTTTCTGGATTCATACGCAAGAACAAGGCAAAAAGTTGGTGTGTTCTTAGCTTCTTTGATCGAAAATCACATAATCTTTTATAAGATTTGTGTTTTTGGAATATATTGAATATCTTATTCATTGAATTATTGGTCAAAGTTGGTGGAATTGGTGAAAGACAGACTGGCAAAGCATGGGGAAGAGAAAATGTAGCTAAAAGTCAAGAGTGGTTGGAAAGTCTCGAAATTGGCCACTCTCTCGCAATTGATGTCTCTCGCAATTCAGGGCCTCTCGCATTCTTGTATAAGAATTGCGATGAAATGAAATTTCTCGCAATTGACGAGTCTCTCGCAATTGCTGACTCTATCGCAATTGAGGAGTCTCTCGCAATTGCTGGTTTTTCTCGCAATTGGCATGACTATCGCAATTGCTGGTTTTTCTCGCAATTGGCATGACTATCGCAATTGCTGGTTTTTCTCGCAATTGGCATGACTATCGCAATTGCTGGTTTTTCTCGCAATTGGAATGACTATCGCAATTGCACTCCCTTCTCGCAATTGGCATGTCTTTCGCAATTGCACTCTCTTCTCGCAATTGCAACAGACTTTCGAAATTGATACTGTCTTTCGCAATTCAACAATCTCTCGCAATCGAACATCTTATCGCAATTAAAAAAAAAAAAAAAAAAAAAAAAAAAAAAAAAAAAAAAAGAGTATTTTGGCGGGAAAACTTGAGTAAAATTTATTTTTCACAGGAGACTTTACGGTCCATTTTTACGCGAGATTCAAATTCTGGTACAAGTGTGAAAATTTTGGCCCAAAATTCAAATTTTTTGGCCAAAATTCGAATTTTTCGGGGAATTTTCGGCGTAAAAATTTCTTAAACTCAAATTTTTCCGGCCTCATTAGAATTGCATTTTATGGCATTTTTCACAACAACATCACACATGAAATTATCGGACTGCACCTTCAACATCACCACGTATAGCCAAAAAGATCCTGATCAAGATTCACAATCAAATGACAATGGTTAAATTATTAGCTGTGACTACGGGGATGATTCGTTATTATATATTTGGGTTTGAAGTAAGGTTTTACGGACGCGTGTACTTATTTCATCTTCTTTCTTTCTTCCCTACCGCGAAGATGACTTGTTTGGGCATATATTAATGGTGACGAAGACTTGGATATCTAGTTACTTTTGTGATTCTCTCTCTATTCTCACAAAGTAGCTATCACTTTAAGGAGTTACGTTGTAGTGCTCAGTGTCTCACGTAGTTGAGGATATGTCAAGAGGTTTTGTGCTAATACTTTTGTTAAGGGTATCGGGTACACCGTTCTTAGTCACAAGGATAGTACAAGCTTAAGTCACAAATCTGGGCAATGTTACTTCATTCTCAAGTTCATCATATTGGGTTATCATCACATGTGGTTACTACATGAAGCCGTTGTTCTTTATTCAGGAGGTTATATTGGGTTTATCGACATCTTCTCACAGGCTGACTGGGTTTAATGATAAAGTGCTTCCAGTTAAATACTTCACGTACACAACATTATGCTGATTCCGATAAATCGTAACCAGCAGGGGAGAGAAATGTGTACATCGAGGTCTCACAACAAGTTCACGTGATCGGGCTTAATGATTTATGTAATGATTTGATTTGTGTCGGAAATTGTTGATTCTATGTCTTATCCTCTACTCATCTTATTCTACGTACTTCTACCTTTTCCACCTTCAACAATTTCGGGCAACAAAATCAAGATGATCAGTGGTTCAACTTGTTACTTTGGTGTTATCATTTCATGTGTACGTTATGGGCTGATTTTTCATATGAAAGATAACTGGGATGCATTTGGTGAGATGAAGATGTTGATACCCTGTTCCCCCAAATGGATAATCTTGAAGAAGGTCGAGTCTACAGTCTGTTCTACATTTTCCGCTGCATGTTAGAAGACTAAAGACGAAATGCATTTAATTATCAAAAGACTTCTTCAGATTCAGGGCAATCATCAGAAAGGTTGTCAGTTTGGGGGAGAGCACTAATTAGGGGAGAGCACTCAGGGCACGCTGTATTAAACCCTAATTAGAATTGCTCACATGGTTCTTCTGCAAGTAAAGAAATGAATGCTGAGAAGATTCTCCAAGCTGAACGAAGTAATGACGTTTGAAGACTATTCTCTGTGCTTATGGTTTATATTTTACTTGTAGGGAACATTGTAAGCAATTCCCATATGACTTCACTTTGGGGAGAGATTGTTAGCCTTAAAGTTTTGTCATATTTGGAATTGCACTTCATTCTTTGTACAAGGACTAGTTTAGTCATTTAGGCTAAGTTATCTTTGTATTCTTTGTATAAATACCTTCCTAGTCAACACTAGGAAGGTTGAGGATTCACATTTCTTTGAGGTGTGTGTGTGTGTTTCATTTCTTCTCTCTAGAAATAACACACACACCTCTCCTATTAATAAACCGATTCTTATAATGTTTAATCTTTAGTTCGTGTTTATGGTGTTTCCTCCACCTCCAAACGTGAATCTTGGTTTCTACACTTGCGTACGCACCATTATTATTGTTATGACCTTTATGTCATGTGGTCCCTGCTTTGTCATTGCTAAACGCCTTTGACTGTCTTCGGCAAAACCTTTTTGTGACCGGGCTTTGGACTTTGGAGATGAGCAGTTGTCACCCAAACCCTTTAGCGACAACATAAGTGGCTTTTGACGTGAGTTGTCATTAACCCTCCTATTCTTGTAGTGTTTGTGTCGATTAAACATGAACAATTAGTAATGTGACGCAGTTGTCCCTGACACCAATCCCAAGTTTGGTAGCTACTGGTATTTAAGAAATGAAAAGGTTGAACAGGGAGGTGGGCTTTATCAAGTTGGCGGTCAAGTCTAATTAATTCAATCAAAGTAAAAGTCCTTCATATATGTCACGAAACTTTATACAAAATTGAACCTTACATTGCGGAATGTTGAATCTGGTGAAATTGAACGGCGTCCATAACGTTTAGATAGTTGTCGGTCTTTTTTTTTTTTTTTTTTTTTTTTTTTTTTGGTAAAGGGGAATAATCTTGCACCCTGGTAAATAGATTAATAAAAAACGTTTAAGTACAAATGGAATATTGATGAAGTACCATATTAACCTCAGACTAAAAAAGCTTGATAACCACCTAACACTAGTGCTTAAGACATGCCAAAAGCACTTACAAAACTAGAAACAAAAGATGCATCTAGAGAAAGAACTGAAAAAAAAAAAACTAGCCAGCAGAAAATGTGCGAGATGAACTTGCCCCAGTATTAGCAAAGAGATTGGCCGATTCATCTAATACATTTTCCACAAGATCTTGACAAGATCATCAAATACAACATCCATCACCAATGCAGCATACGGATTAGATGTAGTAAAATTAACTTCCTTAGAAGCATTACCAGTAGACTTCAACTGAGACGACGATGTAGATGCGTTAACCATAGTAGGAGCTCCCTTCTTAGGTACACTAGTAGATGTCTTAGGAACAAATTTGAACTGTTTAACCGCATGTAGTACCAACAGATTGATTCCCATTAGTAGCCTTGGCTTTACCCTTCTTCTTCTTTTTTTACACACCTTTTGAAAACCAGCAGTATCCAATTCCACAGTAGGAGTAGCAACATGAGAGGTAGGAACAGTAGAAGGACTAACCACCTGTGTAGGAGGCCTCAACACCTGTTTAGGACATTGATCATGGGAATGACCAAATATTTTGCATAAATTGCACCTAGGGGGCCTCCATTCATACTCAACACGTATAGTCTCTTTATTAAAACCCTCTCCAGTGAGAGAGGGGAAACCAATAGTCAAGCCTCCACAAGATCAGATTCAGACTTAACCTCAATAAGACATCTAGCAAAACTACTTCTACCCCCACGAATCCTTACACATAGAGCTAGTGTAAGAATCAAGCATTACAAGCTTACCAATAAAAGAAGCAATCAAACTAATACCATCCTCTTTAAAGACTTGAAGAGGGACATCATGCAATTTAACCCATAACGGTATGCTGGTCAATTCTTCCTTACGCAAACAAGTATCCATAGACCATTTCTTGAGAATTAAGACTTGCGTATCATCCAAGGACCTTCTTCCAAAACAGCTTCTAAACCAACCAATGAATCAAATTTGAAGAAAAAGAATCCTTTGGAATTCATCATGATCCTTTTAAGACCATGTTTCGCCTAGTTACTCCTAGCATAGTATTCAACAACAGGAAACGCCATCATTTTTCCAATAAAATAGCCATATAAAGTATGTTCTAAACGAGAACTAACCATTTCAACCACTTTACGGGGAATGGAGATGTTAACACCTTCAAATACAGGTTCAGGGTTAAGAGACTGATGAGTCGATGTATTGATCGATGGTTGAGCAATAGCATCATCATTAATAGCCTCACACAGATGTAGTATTATATCCTGAACCCTTAACTGAGCTACCCTATCCAAAGTAGACCACACCGGATACTTACCCTCTTCAAGCCCCTTAGTGAACTCGTCAATGTCTTCATGATTACCAAGTGTTACACCAAACAAATCATGAATGTACTCAGTACCCGAGATATTCTGATGAACTGACCCCCCAATCAAATCATACGCAGGGGATTCATTGATCTTAGCTTGTACTGAGCATAAAAGCTCAGTGAACGACTCTCCCAATCTTGCCATCACAATCTCCAAACCAAAACCCAAATCACAGAAACAGAACAAGAAGTAATATACGTCTGATCTTCACAACAATACGAGTAAAACCCTAGTTCAACCTAGGGTTTTTAGTCATCCACATCCCTTAATTCAACCCATAAAGTAGTCGATCAATGATAACATATGTTGTAATGATGATGTCGCAGATCGGTTTAAGGTTGTAGATAATATGAGATTGAACCGACTATGCGAAACCCTAAGGCTAGCGAATAAAAGAACCCTAAAAAGAAAGCAAAAACGATCGTAAAATTAAACCCAAGACAACAAAGAATCGAGAAAGATCATATACAGGATATAATCAAGTCTGAATTCAGGATTGTAATGAGTAGAATTGAAAATCGAATTTGAAACAGAAACGATCTAGGGTTATGTTAGTCGCCAAAAATCGCCAAAGGGAGGAGAGTAATCGGCACAAGCTCGTTTGTAGGTTTAGAGTCCAGATGTCGTGTCTTAGAAAACTCTATTTGTTGGTTGGATTAACCATCAGCAGCTGCAGATGTAGAAGATTTTTTTTTATTTATTTTTTTTTCGTTTTGTAATATAATGTAGTGTTTAGATAAATAAAAAATATTTCTAACGATATTACATGTTGGGATATGCTAATGTTTACTCATAGTAAGTACATATAACATAGTAAGCACACCATTCTATTAATGATGGGTGGTCAAACTAAAGACATGTTGCCCTTGAGGGTCGGATACATATCACTGAACTTTTTTCGTGTAGACTATCAGCATCTCGAGCTACAAATATGTATATGTACACACAATGATACAAAACAAACCTTGTGAAACAAAGCGAGTATTCTTATCTGCTATCAGATGGTAGCTTGTATGTTCGTGAGATTCTGATCTGAAGGACAAAATAAGTGACAGGGTAGCATCAAAATCGACCATTATACTAATAAGATGTAACATCATATAGAGTAAAATCAAACAATATATACATTTCATGTCCTATTATAGTTCACAATAATCAAACCATATATTTTTTCATTTAACACACCTATCGGACCTTAAACCATTTAGAAAGTTGGATTTGTTTAAATAAAATAATATAAACTAAAATTTGTGTTTTCTTTTTCTAGTTACAAGATACTTGTTATAACACAAGGTCACTACTTTATCACACCACAATATGTATAGATCGAATGGCACTAGAGAGAGATGGAGAGAATATATATGTAACTCGTATGATATTAGATTAGAGAGAAGAAGAAAGAAAACAATACAAGACAATACACACTCACACCCACCTATTACACCTCTTGACGCACACATGAATATGAGGTGGTGAGTGTGTATATATAGAGATACAAGTGATGCCCTAAGGCTTTTCTATGGGCTTCGGTTGGGCTTTACATGGGTTGCACTATTTTACATAATTCGTTGGACTAGTATACGTAGACTTATAGTCACTTAGCTTAGACCAACTTCACGAGCCCTTAATATATTTTACATACGACACAAAGTTCTAAATATACAAAATGACCATCACTTTTAAATGCTAACAATCTCCCTCTAAGGGACGGTCATTCAAATTATGCTCCCAGTGATTTGGTCATTCGTCATCGTCGTCTTCGTCGTCTTGAACTTTGTGTGTCGTTGTATAATAGTCTTGGTTCTCCGTTCCTTCATGCTATGTGATCTTCAAAGTATCATCTTTTGGTCGTTCTTGCCTTGATCAACATCTTCATGTGTTTACAGCGTCGTATCCTCCAACATACTCATACATCTTGAACTTCATAATTATGTCATCCTTACTTGATATATGAACTTGTTCTTTACGTCTAGATTAGCTTCTTGACTTTGTCTTAACACTTTGTCTTTAACTTGATCCTTTTATCTTGAACTTTTTCACTTCGAGCTTTGTAGAGGATGATCTTTATAAGTATGAGCATGTGGAGGTGAAGATGTTTGATATATCAAATGATGGTGTTCGGTCTTTCTCCAGGGGACTTTCTTCAGTAACTGCTACGTGTTAAATGAACTCACCAATCGATCACGGTGGACTTTTCTTAGAGAATTGACCACTACGATTGTTTTACTGATGAATGTCTTGATTTTATTCACCTTGGTCGGGCACATCAGCCGTCCTGATCCCTGTTAGGCACAGTTCTCATTACATTGGATAAATCCAAGTAATGACCCACGTCATAAGGACTCAATTCGTGAAAGGAATCTCCTTGGCGGGATTTCCAGCACTTACAGGCTCAGATTTCGAGAGAATCAATAGCATAGTGTGAAAACCCTCTCTAATCCTTACAAAGGCTGTTCCTGAATTGGATGCCCTCAAGAAGGCTTGCAACAGATATACCGAAGTATACCCACAATCCAGGTGAGCCACTGAAGTATACATAAGTATCACTCCATGACGTAGACCATTTTGAAACAAGTAACCATCATGATATGTATGGCAAGATCTAAGGATCACATTTGGACTCTTGTACACCTTGTGTCCTTTTTGGCGAACACATGTCTATTTTAATGGAAGTGTTCCTAAGAGATCTTTTAATGAATCTCATGGCTCTAGACTCGATAATGTGCGTTTTGGTTTTAGTAGTCGGAGGCATGGAGCAGAGTGCCACCTTTTCAATATCAACACATCTCGGAGTGAGAGGCCGATAGATTATGCAGTGTTCTCCGTGAGAAATGAAACAAAGATCTTTTAAGAGATATCTGAGTGGCTAGGAGGGGTGGTGCAGCGCGTCACTGGGCCCATGACGTATTGTCTTCAATATCAGTATCAACTTTGTGAATACCGATAGCAGATGTATTGACCCGGTTGGGTACTGATATTGAAGACAATACGTCATGGGCCCATGACGTATTCCGCCTACACATGTGCTTATGCATTTTAAGATAAGATTGTACATCTTGGGTAGAGTTCACACATTTGAAATGATTGATTTTCAGTTAATATGACCATCGCGAGACACATTTACATCACTAGTTAGACTAGCTTGAAATTATTACCCGTCCCGGTCATATCAAAAGAGAATCTCTTGAATTGGTACATTCTACTCAGACAAGTCCTTTGCGAGACATGTTTACATAACTGGATAACCAGCTTGAAATTATTACGTGTCCAGGATAAGTCTTTTCGATTACGGACATTTATTTTTCATCAATTCGAGGGTTCAGATATGAGTCGAGCTCTTTTTGAGATTCAATCGACGATCTTTAAATATTTTGATCACATTTTAATCACGTCTTCTCCCCCTCAAAAATAGCATGTAGTGATATTTTTTATATCAACTGATTAAAATAAGGCTTTTGGAGAGATAGACGGAGCATTTTTAGCATGATTTGGAACATTTTGTTTTTTATTTTTATACTCCCCCTTAAATAAAGCATGTTTCTATGGGTTTGTAGGGAGTTGTCTTGAGCACAGAATTTGAGAAAGATTTTGAAAAATATCTTTGAAAAATCTTGATCATGTGCTCAAGGGTTGTTTATTTTAACATTGAAATTACGAGTCCTGATCTGAAATAATCAGAAGTCAACATTGCAGCTCGGGTTTTGTACTGAAGTATACGAAAGCTATAGAGATTTTTAGGATAAGTGCTCAAAAAATATTTAAAACCTTTGTTTTGATTATGCACTTTCCTTTCTTTGAAGCGCGGGTCCTGAACTGATGTGTCCAGAAGCCATTACATTAAACTCGGGTCCGAAGCTGAGTTATTTTGAAGCCATTACAAAGAATATTTTGAGAAACGACATGTTTTGAAAACATTTAAATGATTTCTCGCTCAAGCATCTGTACATGTCCATATCATTGTTGAATGACATTTCTAGATACGTACAGAATATCGATTATACGAGAGACATGTCGTGAAAAGAATATTTTTGGTTTTTTGATTTTATAATGTTTTTGGATTTTTGAAATTTTATAATTCTGAATTTTGTTTTTGTTTGATTTTCAAATTTTGTGTTTTGTTTTTTTTTTTTTTAAATATTCACAAAGAAGAATTAAGTTTGGACAAGTAAAAGTTGAGTTAAGAGTGGAACTAGATAAGGATTTCCATATGTGATGTTGGCATAAAGTTCTTCTTTTCCACATCGGGTGTATGAAACCTCAACACTTTCACAAGTACCTGCATCCACAGAATCCACAAAAGAAGAATTTGCACAAATAATAGTGTTAGAAGTACATGTTTCCTCACATTGAGGGTGTTCACTATCAACTGTTGTAGTGGTGTCTACTTCTTTATCCTGAGGATTTCACTATTATTTATCTTGGTGCAGCTATCAAGAATCTTCCCTATGGGAATCCATCTAAGACCAACTATTTTAAAAACTTTTCCCGTGGAGATCCACCTAAGGCAAGATCTAGGAGTTGTTTTCTTTTCAGATGCAGCGCAAGTCTCTTTTTAAGAAAAACTACGTCCTATAGAGATCCACCTATTAGGTTTCTTAGCCTTTTGCTTCTTATCAACGGGTTTGTTTCTATTTGGTGTCTTAGTGGATTGTGCCTTAGCACGTAAATTTTATTTCTTGATATACAGTGCAATACATGCATCATGATTAGCTTAAAAGACATATTTTTGACATGTAGGACAGACTATAGAGACCAAGATTCATGTTATAGAGGTGGGGGAACACGATCTAAAGATTAAACATGGTAGAACTTTATTGATTGGGGGAGGTGTGTATGTTTTCTAGAGAAGAAGTAAAGAAAACACACACACCTCCAAAGTTACAAGTGAATCCCCACCTTCCTAGTTGAGACTAGGAAGGTATTTATTACAAGATTACTAAGCTAACTTAGAACTAATGCCTAAACTAGTCCTTGTACAAAGAAAGAAGTGCAATTCCCACATATGACAAAACTTTAAGGCTAACACAGACAATTTTAACATTTTTGTTTAAAACAACAACGTTAATTTTGTCACTACTGTCATTTGGAAATTGTTTCTTGTTCGAAGAGGAATTTGAATTCTTAGTGTTGCATTCTACGTGCATAACATTTTCTTTTGAGCAACTTCTCTTAGATGCAAGCCAATCCCTAGTCTTTTGTTGAGTGTTTCTAGTTAATGGTTTACTACTACTAGCAGTGCCTTGTAATGTTGTAGAATTCATCACCCTAGGTTTTGTACCTAAAATTCTGTTTTCAAATCTGTGCCTGGTTTGTCAATTATAGTCCAAGGAATTACAAAGGAAAAATGTAAAACCCGAGTCGTTTTCCCGTGACGGTGTGAATGGAATTTTGTGTTTTCGGAACGTGAAACGTGATGTGAATGGTGAATAAGAGTGAGATATGTGGTTTTAAGCTAAAATAAGCTCAGAAGAAGCTTATTAATTCTAACAGTTGGCTATGAAGGAAATGAGTAAGAAACAAATTAAGCAATCTAACTATTATGCTACTAATAAGCTAAATGAAACTGGATTAAGCTAAATAAGTAAAGAAATATCTGAATAATCCTACAATCCTCAGAAAAAGCTAACCTCAAAAGAAATTAAGCACTACAAATTTAGAAAAAGCAAAGTTGCCTTGGTGCAGGCCTAAAATAGGGTCTGAGGTGATGATAAAGCTACTGAAAAGCAATTAATAATCTGTCCTAAAAATTCACAAAATTAGGGAACTACTAGATAAGCCACCAATGCACAACTGTACTAAATTTCAGCTTAAATGGACCTATATTGGTTGAACTAAAAATGGAAAACACAAGCAATTTAGGCAAATTGGGGACTGATGCAGTCTGATGTAACAGTTGGGGTTATGTGACCTTAATGCCTTCAATTCTTAATGAAATAACACCAAATCTTAAATTCTCACTTTAAAAACTGATATGCGCCTAAGTTGATAAAAAATAAGGACCCAAGAAGCTCAAGCTTATGAGAAGCTTATATGGGCAGTAAACATCCTAAACTTGCACTATTCAACTCAAAACTTCCAAATACACCAATTTAGCTTAATACCTTCTGAAAATAACTAATCTTGGTTTAAACAAGCTCAATCAAAGTTCCCAATATGGTTAATGAACAGTACACACAATTTTAATCCCAAAACAAGCTTTATGCCAAACACTACTTACAAAACTGATTTTGCAATTTTACACTAGAAACAACTGATTTAAGCTTATGATACTGATTACTACTATTATCTAACTTATATTCAAGCCTAATAAGCAACTATCAGTAGAAACTAAGCACTAAATAAGCTATAATCTAGTTGACTGTTTTGGCTATTTCTGGTTTGTTTATAGTTTTTAAACACAAAACTAATTTTAACTAATTTAAACTAATTAAATAATATCAGATAGACTAAGCTACTACTAAATAAGCACTAATCAAGCAAAAGCAATGAAAAAGCATGAAAATAAGCAATAAGCAGTTTTAAAAGAATAGAATATCAAATAGATCTTACATAATCCTTGCTTAGATCAGGACTGAACCAATGAGAACACAACCCAGGATTGTTACACAAGCCAATAAACAACCAAGCTTATCCAAACCAGCTTTGACCATATCTTTGACTTTTGTTGACTTTTTAGAAAATTTGAGATGGAAATAGTTTTATCCTAATCAAAAACTCACAATAAGCTATGACAGCTTATATGAGCTACTACTCCAGAAATACAAGCTTATTGAAGCTTGTTTAACATACTTGAGATTATTTTTGTATTTTTAGAAGGTTTTCTTATTTATTTTTTATTTTTACTTTTCAATAAGAGACAGAAATTATATGAGAGACATTCTAAAAATGATTTGATAAGATTATAAGAGCTTAATGAGAAAGAAACAATAGCTTAACTAAGATTATTCTAATGAAAGCTTGAAAATGAAATCGCAAATGAATTGAAAATATAAAATCAAATTATATTACTTCTGAAATTTGATTACAAAAGCACTCTTAAAAGAGATTACAATTGAATTTAAAAGCTTAAACAAACTAGGACTCAAACTACCATAATAACGACTTTAAAATTATGACTCTCCCAAGCTTGTGAGGAGGGGGTATTTATAGCTGAGGAGGGAGCAATTAGGGTTTCTCAGAAGCCTCTAGATCTCTATTTGCAGCCTTTAGATCAACCTTGGTCACCAATCTTCGATTACCAGCCCTAGAATCATTTTGGTGAGGTGTATCCAACAATAGGATGCTGGGATTTGTCCACGTTGGCAATCCTTGTGTCAGCACATGTCAGGTAGCTTCTAGAATCATTTTAATGTACGGGTAAATTGGTGGAGCAGGGTAAAAAAGGAGGTTGGGGATAGATGAACAGTAACTGTGAATATTTGGCGGGTTGGGATAATGTTTGACTTGCGTAATTAATTTAGTTGACCGGGTTGGGATATGAGTATACGGGTTAAGATCCGGATGGGGTTTTAGTAAAATGGGAGTGGGCTGGGTAGGGTGATGTGTGGGCTGGATGGGAATTGGGTTGGGTTTTTATTTTTGATCCAGTATTTTAGTGTGGGATTTGTAGTGAAAATGGATTAAATTTATAGGGACTATTTTTGCCAATTTCTGAAAGTATCACCAAGGACTGATTTTGCAGATCTGAAATAATCCAAGGGATTTTCTTTAAATATCTTTTCCTTTTATGATTTCTTCCCCGTCCTCGGCTTTAAATATCTTCTTCCAAATCCCGTGCTCGTGTTTTCCGGATTTTTCTTGATTTTTGTCCTTTTTCTTGTATCTGTTGCCTGCATAAACATAAACACAAAAACACAAATATCTTTGGCATTTTGGTTAGTTTTTTGTCGTTTTGGTCTTAACTTGGTCAAGAAAAGGTATGTGAATAAGCACATACCAAAATCCCCCAGACTAAGATATTGTCGTGTCCTCACACAATCTTATAAAAACACGCTTTTGAAACCAAAAATTTCCAATCTCTTTTTACTAACTTTGAGAAATAGCAAAATATTCAAAAGAGATTAAGAATTTCAAAGTTCTAAAAACTCCCCGTTTTTCCATTTTATTCTCACTTATTCTATTTTTATATTTTTTCTCATTTCCATGTGACGGTTTGTTGACTTTCATTATTTCGCAATAATTTTTAGGATCACTGAGTAGGAAACACAACTTATAAAGAAGTGACCATACGGATAAAATTCATCGTTCCTGATTTTTCACGAGTTCCCAAACTAAGCTTAAAAACGAAATCATTGTTATTTACAAGTTAGATTGCTATCACTACCTATAAAAGCTAATTGTGTATTGCTTCTTGTTCCCAAATTTCTATTTTCCTCTATTTATTTTATTTTTGGTGAGAAATGAATTTCTTCATATTCTCGTTTCAATAAGTTTTAGTCCGATAAAGATACCTAGTTTAGACGCTAAGTAGTTTCCAATCCTTCCCTCGAAAACCATTGCATACAAAAATGAGGTCCACATCAAGGTCTCTGATTTAACACGATTTTGAAGATATCCCTTTTATATAAGACCGAAACAACTCATCTACGAGTCCAGAGACAGAAGCTTTTATTAGGATACCCCCGGAGTCGAAATTTGACATTATTAACATTTTTAAGCGCATATTATTATTCCTTGGCCTTTTAAACAACCTTGACAACGGGAGCGAACCGTCAAGAATCGGGAGTCTTATTTTGACCTTGGATATTTTTCCTCTGTCTTTTTGAAGTCTGAGTCAACGAGAGCGAACCGTCAGGAAACAGAAAACTTTTATCGGCTTTGGATTATTAGTATTATTAATTCATTATATATTTTGCCAAATCTCGAGTCCTACGGTTTTATAGCAATAGAGACAATAGCACGTACTATCAGGAATCAGTTGCCTATTACACCGTAACACTGGCAGTACCTTGATGTGTACCCAACTTTCATAAGCAAGGATTCTCTAAAGAAGAAATAAAAACTAATTATCGCCAAAACCAAAATACCTTTAATTATTCCTAGATTACTATTATTAGGTGAAACAAGCTTATGGGAACAAAAAGCCACAATTAACTTTGACGAGCTTTAAAGAGAACCAACTACTCCACGTTTAGCAATCTAACTTATAAACAACTCTATCATTTCTCGTTCTTCGCAAATTTAAAATCTTAAGTAATATGATCCGCGAATGCTTAGCCAAGTATAAAATTAAGAAGCGCATATTTAAAGTCGATTATGGGAACTTGCAAACTCTTAGAAAGAATTCGCGTTTTCTAGCTCCTTGTATAAAAGACTAGCACAACTTTCTTTTAAAAAGGTAAAGGAGACAAGCTAGGGCTCAACACCCCCGGTCAAGTCAAAATTTTATTCCTACTCTCTCCAGCGGAAAGTCAACAAAATGTCAAAACACTTATTATATTTTTGACAAAATTTTTAAATTTTCTCATTTTTTTTGGACTTTTTTGTGGAAAAACGGGGTTGCAAGAGTAAACGGCAAAAATGCAAGGCAAAAATTAAATCGAAAGATGACCCCCCAGACAAAAACGAGACATTGTCCTCAATGTCTTAAAGGTAAGGGTTCTCCTACATAAATCTAATGCCGTTTATTAATTATGCCAAAAGATAAATGTTAAACGAGAAGATTAGGATATCGGATGAGCAACGAATGATGAAACTCGAGTGGAGAGAAGCAAAACCACGAGCACGAGAGTCTTCATAATTCAGGCAAATCCTGGACACATCACAAACAACCATGAAACACGACAAATGGAAGAGGTAGCCCTCCTTACGTCACTTATTAGAAAATAGATAGAAGATAGAAGGATAAGCATGGGGTGCCTCCCACGAAGCGCTTTGTTTATTAACGAGTCACTTAGCTTGACTCATCCTCGAATTTAGTTGTCCATGGGGAAAGTTTGGAGATCCGGGACAACCATGGATGGTATGTCCCCTCCAAAATAGTGTTTGATCCTATGACCGTTCACCTTGAAGTTTGGACCGTCGTTTTGAGATAACTCGACGGTTCCATATGGAAAAACTTGGGTGATGGTGAACGGCCCAGACCAACGGGTTTTGAGTTTGCCCGAGAAGATCTTTAATCGAGAATTGAAGAGGAGGACTCGATCACCAACATTGAAAATGCGGCTCTTAATTTTAGAGTCATGAATCCTCTTTGTTTTCTCTTTATAGATTAAAGAGTTCTCATAGGCTTGATCCCGAAGTTCAACTAATTCATTTATTTAAACCTTTCGGTGATCACCCGCGGTCTTGAGGTCATAATTTGCATGCTTTAATGCCCAATAGGCTTTGTACTCGAGCTCGATCGGTAGATGACACGCCTTTTCGTACACAAGCTTGTAAGGAGTGCACCCGATGGGTGTTTTATAACTTGTATAGAAGGCCCATAGTGCGTCATCTAATTTGTCCGACCAAGAGGCACGATTTTCACGTACGGTCCTTTCCAAGATTCGTTTTAATCTACGATTTGAAACCTCAACTTGACCGCTTGTTTGCGGGTGATACGCGGTAGAAAGATGATGGGTAACACCATACTTAAGCATAACTTTTTGCAAATTGATCATTGCAAAAGTGAGTACCGCGATCACTGATTATAGCACGAAAAGTTCCGAATTGGGAGAAGAGATTTTTCAAGAATTTTACAACCACTCGGGCGTCATTTGTAGGGAGCGCTTTCGCTTCAACCCATTTAGATAAGTAGTCGACGGCCACGAGGATATATTTATTCCCTCGTGAAGACGGGAATGGCCCCATAAAATCGATGCCCCACACGTCAAAGATCTCGCAGACTTGAATTGCATTTTGAGGCATGTCGTCTTTTTGCGAGATTTTTCCTTGATGCTGGCAAGAGTCACAAGAATTTACCAAGTCGTGGTCATCGCGGTATATTGTCGGCCAATAGAACCCAGAATCAAAGACTTTTTTAGCGGTGTAGCTGGCACCATGATGCCCCCCCCCCGTGGGTCCATTATGGCAAGCCATGAGGATGTCAACGGCTTCTTGGCTATGCACACACCGTCTAATTACTTGATCGGCACATAATCTGAATAAGTAGGGGTCGTCCCAGAAATAATGTTTAACATCTTTGAAAAATTTCTTTTTCTGCTGGGACGACATCCCTTTCACCACAAAATTCCCCGCATGGTAATTTGCATAGTCGGCAAACCATGGGGTACTTGGATCATCCTTCAAAGATATCATCCCAAGTGTCTCGAGAGGAAATGTTTTGGTAATTTCTTTTTTCTCGAGAACACTTTGATGGGGATTTTCAAGTCTGGATAAATGATCAGCGGCTAGATTCTCTGCTCCTTTTTTATCACAAATGATAATATCAAATTCTTGGAGCAGAAGAATCCACCGAAGTAATCTCGGCTTAGCATCTTGCTTAGCTAAGAGATACTTTAAAGCAGAATGGTCCGTATACACTATGCTCTTGGATAAGACAAGATATGGTCTGAATTTCTCAAAAGCGTAGACAACGGCCAACAACTCTTTCTCGGTTGTAGTATAGTGAGATTGAGGGTCGGTCATTGTCTTGCTAGCATATTGTATCGGCTGAAAGTATTTTGATTTCCGTTGCCCCAGGACTGCCCCGATAGCATAATAACTAGCATCGCACATTAGCTCAAAGGGCAAGTCCCAATCGGGGGCAACCAATATTTGTGCTTTAGTCAATTTCTTTTTAAGAACCTCGAATGCTTCGATGCATTCGGGAGAGAAGAAGAATGGAGTTTCTTTTTCAAGAAGATGGGTCAGAGGCCGGGCGATTTTAGAAAAGTCTTGAATAAATCGTCTGTAGCAACCGGCATGACCAAGGAAACTTCTGATTCCTTTTACGGTAGTGGGATGAGGTAGTTTTGCGATAACATCGACTTTAGCTCGATCTACCTCAATCCCAGAAATAGAGATTTTGTGGCCAAGGATAATGCCCTCTTTGACCATAAAATGGTACTTCTCCCAATTTAGCACAAGATTGGTGTCTTTGCACCTTTGCAGCATTTTGTCTAAATGGGAGAGGCACGAGGAGAAAGAATTTCCATATACCGAGAAATCATCCATAAAGACCTCCACCGTCTTCTCGATCATATCGTGAAATATGGCCATCATGCATCTTTGGAACGTACCTGGAGCATTGCATAAGCCAAAAGGCATGCGTCGGTAGGCAAACGTTCCGTAGGGACATGTGAAGGTGGTCTTTTCCTGATCTTGGGGATCAATTGGTATTTGAAAATACCCGAAAAAGCCATCGAGAAAACAATAGAACTCATTTCCCGCCAAACGCTTAAGTTTTCGGTAATCGATACACACTCTCCATCCGGTGACGAGACGTGTGGGGATTAACTCATTTTCTTCGTTTGTTACAACGGTCATTCCACCCTTTTTGGGCACACAGTGGACCGGGCTAACCCATGAGCTATCTGAAATCGGATAAATCATCCCAGCATCAAGGAGTTTAAGAACTTCCTTTTTTATGACATCATGGATTTTTGGGTTAACCCGTCTCTGTTGTTGGACGGCGGGTTTAAAATTATCTTCCAGTAAGATCTTTTGAGTACAGAACCGAGGGTCTATGCCCTTTATGTCAGAGATCTACCAAGCGATGGCACTCTTATGCTTCTTGAGCATGTCTAAGAGTTGGGTCTTCTCCTCATCTTTAAGGTCTTTAGAAACGATGACAGGGAATTTTTCGGTATCTTCTAAGAAAGCATATTCAAGATGAGGAGGTAAATCCTTGAGCTCGAGCTCCGGAGGATTCTCAGTAGACGACTTTACTTCTTTGATTTATTCTTTGTGAATTTCTTTCGGAGGGAGAGAAGATGACGGACCATTGTTAAGTAACTTCTCAAGGAGAAGAATGTCTCCCTCCGGGTCAAAGTCTGAATCATCAATTTCTAGCAAAACTGATTCATTCTTTAGACAAGCCTCGATCTCTTCCAAGATGAAATCACTTCCCTCAAACGGAGTGAGGGAAGGGGAAGAGTCGAAAAGAATAGGTTGAGAAGAAGGAGTGGGATTGCTGTAGGGTATTCACTAAGCAAGAAACACAAGTATGAGGCTTGTATATGGATCGAATATGTAAGAGTTCTAGAGAGAAGTAGGAGAGTTTTGGGAGCCTTTTAGAGAGAGAAAGAAACATGTGATGTATTAGATTGAAAGGTCCAACCCTTCCCATGGGTGGGAAGGGAGTATATATAGTCCTACATAATATGTCCCTAGTGGACTGTGGAGCGAGCTGACAGAGGGTAAAGACCCGACCCACTCCACAATACTAATTGATAACTAAGCTACTAATAATATTACTAATAATCTTATGAGCTATGATGATCTAATAAGTACTCGGGGTGACCGAGTCTTCTGCTGAATATTCATATTCCTAACAATCTCCCCCTAAGGGAGGTCACCCCAGAAGTAATGTTCTGAAATTCAGCACTTCTTCCTTGGATCTTGACATCATAGCTCGTACTCATTGAATCTTCAATGTCATAGATTGCTGTGCAAACATCAGTGATCTGAAGATGACTTCTCTTTTGTCTTGGATGAATTTTGAATAATCTCTGAACGTATCATCCCACTTGAGTCTCCAAGTCATATTTTTGTAGTAATACTCCATGTGATGAAATATACTTAGAGCCGACATGCTCACACGATATGGGGTCATGATCTTCAGCATCAGAGTTAGCAGAAGCTGTGTTGAAGGTCTTTTAGGGTGATCATGACTTCTTTGATGATGATGTAGTGTGAACATGTGGTGATGGATTGGCATCTTTTCTGCAACCAGCTACAACAGCAACCAGCTACAGCATTCCACTGCTACAATCGCCAGAAGTTCCTGCATACGACAGTTAGCAATAATTCGACCGGTACTTACAAGTTTGGACTTCGAGATAGTCAACAGCATATTGTGAAAACTCTCTCTAATCCTTACCAAGACCGTTCCTAATCGAAAACCCACAGAGGGCTTTTTAAGATTTTACCGTAGTAAATCAACGATTAGGTGAGTCGCTGGAGATCACTCCACGACTGTAGACCGGTTGAAACCGCCGCGACCACTAAGCGTAATCCACGAGGAATTACCGAAGTGACCTGCTTTCAGGGCTGCTTGATGTTGACCCTGGCAGGAATTTCCATTCAATCATTGAGAATTACATAAGCAAATTCTCTCATAAATGTTCTGGCAGATTGCTAAGATCTGCGTAGGACTCATGAGATTACAACTGGTGTCCTTAATGTTGAACAACCAGTGTAGAAATGATTCGTGTCCCTATGAGATCTTATTATGCATCTCGTGGCTCTAGACTCAATTGTGCGTTTTGATTTGGTGATCGGAGGCTGGAGAGGACTGCCACCTTTTCAATATCATCTAACTCGGAGTGAGAGAGACGACAGGAATGTATTGAACTCCGTGACAATTGAAACAAGAATCCTTTGAGGGACCTTGAGTGGCTAGGGAGGGTTGTGCAGCGTATCACTGGGTCCATGATACTTTGTCTTCAATGTCAGCAATCAACTAAGTGATTCTGACAGCATATGTATTGACCCGGTTTCTGCCTAAGTTGTAAGGAGGGCTTCTTTCTTTTCACCCTTTATCTTTACAATTCTTTTTCATTCTTCAACCCCTTCAGTGCTTACCGAGACTTCATAACTAGCACCTTGTTGGGTTTGTTCCAGTACTAGTTCCATCTCAGTCGGCACTCATCCCTCATTCACTTTTCTCCTTTTTAATCATACCTAAGGACTTCTACACTAACTAGTGGATTGTCCCTGGGTAGATCCCTCCGGCTCTGGCGGGATCGTGGGAACTTGAGCCTAACCTAACCATCCTTATAACTCCATGCATTAATTAAAATGGTCGGTCTTTGGTGTACTTCCACGATTGCCATAAATCAAATCTTTGAAAAATCTCTCAAAGTGTTCATGATTTGGAAACACATTTTTGTAAACACTTGAGAGTTTTATATTTTTCAAATGCTCCCCCTCAACATGTGCTCGGGTGATAGTTTTATAAATTTGCACATGTTAGGTAGAGCTTGCACTTTATGAATTGATCCACTTTCAGTGAACATGACCGATTCGAGACACGCTTACATCACTGGTTAGACCAGCTTGAAATTATTACCCGTCCTGGTCAAGTCCATAGAAAGTTTCTCGAAACGGTACACTCTACTCAGATACATCTTTTTCGAGACACGCTTACATCACTGGTTAGACCAGCTTGAAATTATTACCCGGCCAAGACGTATCCTTTCGATTGATGACAATTCAAGTTTCGTCAATTCTTTGGTGAAGTCTGAGCCTCGATCTCATGTTATGCCAAATCCTTTGTTTTGTAAAAACCATTTGCTCCCCCTCAATATGTGCATCGATATACGAAAGATTTTAGCACACATGGAAGAGCTTGCTTTTATGACCAAAACATTTTGCTCCCCCTCAATATGTGCCTTGATATGCAAAATGGTTTAGCACATACGGGAGAGCTTACATTAATTTCCAAATCATCACATTTTATCAGAATTTCCTATTTAAATCACATTCTCTCCCCCGATCAAAAATTTCAAACCAGTTGAGATTTGTGATCCCAATTGATTTAAATACGTTTAGAAAAATTTGGGAGAAAATGTGGTCAGGTTTAAATGTATTCTGATTTTGAAGCATACTATGCTTCCTCATAAATTAACGAGAGAGGATTACTTGTCAATATACACAGATCACACATAGAGTATTACATGATTATAGGAAATTACATTGTAACATTACAAGAGCCCAACAAAAGACTAATATCACTATAGAGACCACTTGTGGAGCGAATCAGCTCATGTCGTTCTTTCCATCAATCTGTAATCTCCTTCACGAACTCTACCTCCAACGAAGCTTTCCAGGTTGCGAAAGATCCTTCTTGTTTTCAGTCTGCGCTCTATGGCTTTCATAAACTCTTTGCTCCTTTGTACATCCAGATCAGTCCAGAACTGAGTCTTCAATTGTGGGATGTGAGGATTTAGCTTGAAATCTTTAATCCTGAAATCCAGTGCTTCATCGATCATCCTCAGGGTACCATCGCTGAATTTATGAATCTCACTGAATTGCATCATCATAGGAGTCCCATGTTGGTCAGTGAACTTGACAGCTCTTGGAGATTCGATTACTTTATAGTCGTGAATGTACTCGAGACCCTCACGTTCCCAATATGGCTTAGTGAGATTGAGTTTGGTCTGATAGCTCTCTATCCCTAGTTGAAAATCACTCACCCTTTGCCTGATAACAAGACCCCGGATCCATAAGTTAACAGCAGCAGCAAGCGCCTTCTTGTCGTGAGGTGGAAGATGATTCAGGTGTCCTTGAAGATTCAGAAGGAAGAGATCCTCGAAGTCACTCGGAGATAGATATTTGAAGTCGCTTTCAGAAATGATATACTCCTTCTGATCAGCACGACGAAGCACTATCCTTTTAAGATACTCATACCCATACATTGGGTGAACATCAATTTTGATGACACTTAAGATTCTTAGATGTGAGCGTATACCCCGACGACTTCCCTCTCCTGCGTGCCTTTCAATGTAAAATCGTTTCTTGTGGAACCACCAATGTGTGACCCCATAAGATGCAGTAATATCAAACTTGTATTCTTCATCTGACCATACTTGATCAGGCACCATTTGTTCTAGCCCAATGTCAGGGTAGTAAGCCGCCTTCATCTTGGAAATGGATAATGCCTGACGATCACCATTATTCCCAAACCGGAGATAACTCAGATCGTTGTTAAAGAAGAGATCTGCTTGAAGGTTCCTCTGACCTGGTGGACCATCAAAGGGAAGAGGTCGGTTGATGTTGTAGGAAAGGATCCGGTCATCCACTTGATCAGTAAATAGTCTATGACATTCTTCCATTTGATATTGAAGATGAATCACATCAGGATGAAACACCTTGACGATTTCATATGCAGGACCTTCCAAATCTTGGGGAGTGAGATTAGTGATGCCTTTCTTTTTACAGAACCAACTAATAAATGCCCCCATGTCTTTTGTTTTCGCCGGCAGTGAGTTCTCTGGAGGTGGGTTGTGTTGTGATGCAATGGTAGCTGCCCAATTGTTTTCAGGAACACTTGTGACTGATGATGGAATAGACCAATCTGTTTCAGGAACTGGTTCTCTTTCTTCTTCAGGTACAGGTTTCACCCAAGATTCCCTGTCTTCCTTGGTGAAGCGTTTACTAGTGGGGTTAGAGTCATCCGATGTATCTGTGCGTAAGAATTCCAACCACCATTTTTGATTAGGATCAACTGTTGGGATATTGGTGTTTGCAGAGACATCTTCTTCATCAGTTTGAGTAGACAAATCATCTGCAACCGATTCCTCATTCATGACAAAATCCTCAGGAGCTGGCGAGAACGAGGGCTTGTATCTGTCATCAACAGTGGTCCACGCAAGCGAGCCTGCCTTTGAAACACCCTTAGATGTGCTTGGGCCAGAAGAAGTAGTGGTTTGATCTTTACCACCAGAAGATTCAGTTGGATGATGATGAGCTTGAGCTTGGGTGGATTCTGAAGCTCCTGACATCTTTGCTGCTCCAGATCCACCAGCAGGTGGAGGAGGTGGAGGAGGATGTGGTGGAGAACCAGGGGGCGTACTGGGTTTAACTTGTCTTCTTTTCTTCTTCTTCCGTTGTTCTTCAAGCTCAGCCATGAGGAAATCCTGATTATCACGACTCATCGATTTTTCCAAGGCTTCATAAAGCCGTTGATGATCTTCGTGGCCTTGATACTGACCACATTCAAACATTCGATCATAGAGGATTGATTTCATATCAGTAGTAGGAAGATCTCTGAATCGTGTCTTCATAGGGGCTTCCATTGCCCATCTGACTGCTTCCTCTACCTGATCATTCACAGCTTGAGCCACCTTTTGATCTATATTAAGCTTTTCCACCTCAAGTAGTCTCTGCTCATAATTATTCATCTTTCGCGACATGTCATCAATGAGCTTTGTGGCGGCAGTTAGTTGGGATGCTAAGTTAGATGGTACTTCTGGAGGGATGGGTGTTGCTGGTGTTGCTTCTGGTGAGGGATCTACTATGATAGTTGCTATTGTGGACACTGGAATTGTCATAGATTTAATACCAGACATGTCTTGTTTGATTGGTACGGACACCATTGACTCAACTTCCTTATCATCATGTGGTATGTTAGTCTCTGTGGTGTTGTCGTTGACTTTATCCAGAATGAACTGATCACCATAGTTGAAATCAGTGTCAAGGTTCTTCAGAGACGATAGAGTGCCAGTGGACCCTGTTGGTTCATTCAGGTGAGTTTGCTCATCCTCCTTCATTTTCAGATTCTCATGAATCCCCGGGTATGTAGAAGCTACGAATTCTTCATGTTGTATCTCTTGTGGAGGTTCTGTAGTTGTTGTTGTTATCTGATCATGAGCTTCCTTGACGATGTTATCAGACTCAGCTTCTTTCTGAACTTTCTCATCTTGACTCTCACCTTGATCTTGTGGATCCTTAATTTCAGTATGTGTGACCTTCACCTCCTCCTTCTTTTCTTTAATAACGTTACCAGACTCAGCTTCCTTATGAACTTCCTCTTCTTGACTCTCACTTTGATCTTGTGGATCCTTTACTTCTGTATGTGCGATCTTCATTTCCACCTTCTTTTCCTTGTACAACCGTTCATCGCTTTCTGTATCACTGGAATCTTGAGCAACTTCTAAGCTTGGTGATTCTTCTTGATGTCCTTCTGAGAGGTCAAGTGCTCTAGATGATCCCTGCTCACGTTTCCTGAGCACAAATCGTGTGGTTGTCTTGGATGCCGGAGATGATATGGTAAGAAGAGTCTTAGCAGCTTGTACCACTGTAGCTACTCCTTTACCTTTGCCCTCTACTGCAGGTAATGGTTTACTGCTCTCAACAACAGGTTCTCTAAGGACAACTCCTTTCGTAGCACTCTTCGTTGATTCAGCGTGTTCTTTAGCACTCAGCTCCAAGGCTTGTAGTAAATCCGGATCTTCTTCATCTCTTAGACTTAGTTCAGGAATCACCATCTCTTCATCATCATCTCGACCTTTTGTCTTGATTTTCTTAGATTTCACCTTCTTTCTTGAAGCCTTCCTTTTGATTTTCTTATATTTCTTAGATCCCTCAATTTCTGTGGGTGCATCCTTTCTTTTCTTTGATTTCGATTTAGATTGGGTTTGTTTGATGGATTTCTGGGTTTCTGGTTCAGAGGTTTCGGCTTCACTTCTTACCTTCTTAGAGAGAGACTTTTGATATCCCTCTACTTTGCTCAGATATTCCTTATAATAGGAAGCTTGACGAATGTTATCTGAAATAAGAGGCTCAGGAATAAGCTTTCCAAAGACTTCTTGTTTGGCCCCTTTAGCAGCCCATTTGAGATTTCCCAGAACAAATTCTTCAGAGGACAAATGGAGAGGAGAATCAGTTCTAGGATGGAACTTGTGACGAGAGTAGAGATGATGGATTATCATTTTAGTGAATCTGATGCTAGGAATTAACATCTTCCTCACTGTCTTCCTGCTGGCCAGATTAGATTCCAGTTTTGCTTTGTCTTCTAGGAAGGTGTGAATGGAGTGAACGAATTCTTCCCAGATCCTTTCAGCGAAATCTATGTTGGAACGTTTTATGATTCCCCATAGAATTTGAAGCACTGGAGCCCTAGGTCTTTCGTAAGCAGAAGTCTTCCCAGTAAGACATAAATTGAGAATGGTGGCGAATGTCCTCCATGGTTGATACATTTCACTGGTGACTACCGTTGACACCTTGAGGACGGTTGATGGATAACCCAGATCATTAACGAAGTGGACGAGAGCCTCGGATGTAGGAGGTTGGGTAAAGGGTTTATCAATGACAGAAGGTGATATTTGAAGAGCCTCTCTGATGGTGTCTGATGTCAGCTCGTACCATTGTTCATCTAACTGACAGTGGTAATTACCAGTATCTTTGTTGAGTTCAATCGTATTCCAAAACTGTTGAATGTATATAGACGGAACTGTTGCACGTGCAGTGAATGCTCTGAAGAAGTTGGTCTCCTTTAAGATATCAACAGATATCTTGTAAATGGGATTGGGTTGAGGTCTTGTCTCATCGACATAACAGTTGCTCCTTCCAATAGGGATCCATTTGTTCTTAGGAAGTATTTGTTCATCTGTACGAACAGGTGTTGGAACTGCAGGGTTTGGTTCTGAGGAAGTAGTGATCCCTGTATCTGTCATTGTATCTACATACACATTCACAGGACGAAAGTATGTCTATGCAAGTTAGATGGGGAATCAATCCATGAGGTTAGCACAGAGACTATGTGTACAGAACACAAGACTACAGTAGATCAAGTAACACCCAATTGTGAGAGACCTAAAATGCAGCAACCATCATTCACATTATAAAGTATTAACTACACAGCTGCATTTGTAAGCATGTAGACAAACGTATAGACATAACATGACAATACAGACAAATTGCATCCATGACCAAGTAGACAAACAGCATTCATGACAGTTTAGACAAACCGCGTTAGTAATGAAACAGTCAAACCGCGTTCATGTTTAAACAGACAAACCGCGTTTGAGATTAAGCATACAAACGGCGTTTGTGACTAAACAGACAAACCGCGTCTGTGACAAAACAGACAAACCGCGTCTGTGACTAAACAGACAAACCGCGTCTGTGACTAAACAGTCAAACCGCGTCTGAGACTAAACAGACAAACCGCGTCTGTGACTAAACAGACAAGCCGCGTTTGTGATTAAGCGGACAAATCATTATCCATAGTAGCACAAACAAACCGCATCCATGATGAATAGACAAACAGCATTCAAACATATTCACACAAATAGCATCGATGAACTAACCTTAAAGCAACCTACACCCTAGATCATGTGGAGAGTATTAATTACAGATTTCACATTATGCAAACACCTCATAACACGCCAAACACTTCACAAATGAATCACATAATCCCATACAGTGTTTACTCTCTACACATTGCAAACAATTGACATATGCCAAACAAACCGCATCGACGAATATAACACCACTAAATCGATAATTCATTCATTACCATACGATTGTATAAACATACAACAACAACACAACATGAGCTTATAACAATCAACCCCATCATGGTCCAGATTCATTCTAACTTAACCCATCTATCAATCGACTTGACAGATCTAGCCTTAAAGGAGCAAACAATCGACTTAACACTTTATCACCTCAGGTTTCTCATCTGATTAGTGAGAAAAGAAATTCATTCTATCCTAGAGGCTTACTAATCGAAACCTGATTGAACAAATCCTAGACCCAAGAATGATTTTGACTTTTGGAGTCAAACATCATTCGACAAATCACACTAATCCTACACACAGGATGAAAGATGAAGCAATCTAAGCATGTAACACTTATCATTACATACAAAAATGAAAAACCCATCAATCAAAACAAGAAACAACAAACACACCTTAGATCGAGAGATGAGCCGTACGAATCAACCTAGAAAAACCATGTAAAACATTTAGAATCTAGGAAAGATACAAGTAACGACCTACTGATATGGGTGAGGGTCGATAATTACCTAGGAAGAATCTCGAGGGATGGATTAAAATAGCGATCGTGAGTTTGGTAAGAAAGAGAGGTTTGTTCGGTTTGATATTGGAGGAGAGAGAGTGGTGATGGACAAACCGCATGCGTTTTGATTCTTAAGTATCCTTACCTATCATTAACTTAACTTTAATGACACTTTTGGTCCCTGACTTTGTACAAGTTTGACAAACCGCATAAGTTACAATTCAAACAACTTAAGCTTAACCTTAATGACACTTTAGGTCCCTGTCTTTGTACAACTTTGACAAACCGCATAGGTCACAGTTCTAACAACTTGCTCCTAATGACACTTTTGGTCCCTGTCTTTGTACCAGTTTCACACTCTACTCTTAACTCTCCTCTTTTTACTAAATGACACATGTGCAACTTTGACAACTTTGACAAACCGCATAGGTCACAGTTCTAACAACTTGCTCCTAATGACACTTTTGGTCCCTGTCTTTGTACCAGTTTCACACTCTACTCCTAACTCTCCTCTTTTTACTAAATGACACATGTGGTCCCTGACTTTCCAATCAATGTACCTTCTACCACACATAGGCATCCCAATCAGATATGACACACTAAATCCCTAAGGACTTAATAATAGCTCAGTCAGATGCCATAGATTCAGAGATTACACAATGAATATTCATAGACACGTTTAAATTGCTATTGTTCTCCCCCTCAATCAATGACTGCACTTCTGTAGAGAGATTCAGACATTGATTGAACAGCAATTTATCACTTGGTGAGATCAACTGAGAGAGTCTTTAGGCCAACAGAAATCACCAGTATGAATGAACATGAATATGAAGTAATCCATGCTCAGGTGAACATCACCTTGTGGGAGGGACAGCCGTCTTTTTGGCGACGTGCTTTCCCCAAAATGAAGCGCAGGTTGCTATCTAAAGTAATAGCAAGTCACAGAGACATGATTTACTTATTAGGATCTACTCCTGTTCGAGCTTCATTTAAAACCCCGTGTCATTATTGAATGACATTTCTAGGGTCGTAAATGTTATCGATATCCAGAAGACATGCCTCTCTTAATTCAAGAACACATAATACTATATATATACAAGGAACATGTACCTAGAAAATAGGAGAAACTATATACACCAAGAAAAAGGATACTTGAGATTTTCTTTGTAACATCTGTACGAGTTTTGAACTGAATTGTTCAAAAATCATTGTCCCCGTACATTACCGGTGGGTTTTCCGAACCTCCTCTGTGGGAGTTGATGTCCCCTTTGGTAGCCACACCTTGAGTTTTTTTATGATGCATTCTGTGAGAGTAGCTGCACGCGGAAACCGTCTCCCTGCACTATCATAAGTATTTTGTATGCATGTATATTGGTTAGTGACTATGGGGTCCTGTCTCTGTGATTTCTTGCAACCATTCTTAGAAGCATTTGCCGTGTCAGTAGGTACCCACTGACGACCGACTTGCTTAAAGATTCTACCAGTTGGCAACCATCTTAGACACGCTCTAAATATGCTCTGTTTCTGAGGCACCTTAGTGTTTTTACGATAGAAAGTTTCTTGTTTTACATCACTAGATCTATTAGGCTTCCTAGGGTGCTTCATTGATTTTAGAGGCCTGTGGTGATTGTTTGTCGAAGTAGAGGATGCAACGATATGAACATTAACTTCCTTTGTTATTGTCATGTGAGACTTATCCTGAACGTGACTCTTCGCTAATGTTCCCTTATGTCTCGGTTGTGAAGTGACTGATTTTGGCAAACTCTTAGTCTCACCAACTTGGGGGGCACACCTTGGAGAAGGTGTTCCCAAGACTGATGGTTTGACAGACTTAAGATTCACCCTGTTCTTGGCCGACTTCTTTGAGTTATTCCTACGAGAAGCTAATGAGAAATTTTTCCCAAGGTTTTGTTCAGCTTGTAACTCAACAGTGTTTGAGTCATGTGAGGTTTTATCTTCATTGACCTTTTCTTGCAAGTCACTTATTTTGGTCCTTAACATGTTAATAGTCGCGTTCTTGGCCACCAGCTGATCTTTCAACTCATTTATCATGAAAAATTCCCGAAAATCAGGTAATTCCGGATTTTTTGATGGAAGGTTAATTTGGAACTTTTCTTTTAATTGTTGCATTGAAATTTCAAGATCAACACAATGTTTTTCCAGTTTTGAAAATCCTTTTAAAAGTTCATTGTAAACCTCTTTTTCAATCATATCATGTGATTTGAAAGACTCAGTCGTAGGCAGAGAACTCGACGAATTATCATGTACAAGTTCATTAGAAACAATATTATCTAGATAAGACAGATGTACCACAGTAGACCGTGCTTGGTGATTTTCAGATTCTTGAGATTTCTTCTCACATCTTGAGAGGTCACTTCCTGTGCTAACACTATCATCCTTCTTGTCTGATTTTGTTCCATTCCTACCCTGCTGACCTTTTTCCTCAATGAACCCATAGACATCCCTTATCCGCAGTAGCAGTGTCGTTTTGTACATTTCTATTTCAAACCCAGTATATTTAGCGAAACGCTCTTTAGTCACTTGACAGTCACAAAAATAGTCCCCAGTGTATTGGGAGTTGATGAACATTTGGAATTGATTGTTGATCACATTGAGAGCGTCTCTGGATTTACCTTCAGAATGTTCTTCCTTGACCAGCTCCTGTTCTAGTTGATCCAGATATAATGTCATCATGACTGTGAAATCGCTAATTTCCTGACCAAAGAGTGAAGCAAACGCTCGTCTGTACCCCATCACATATTCAGAGTTACCGAACAAAGCCTTAATGTGTGATAGAAGTGAACGGAAGCATGCTACTTGACTTTCCTTTTCATTAGCCAACTGCCTATCCTCAAGGCATTCATTCATGTGTGAGTGCAAGTTTGACACATCAGTTCCAGCAGAATCAGTATCATTTGTTTCTGTTAGAGATGTGTAGTCATAGTTCCCATGATCCTTAATATCATCATACAGTTTGAGAACCTCCGATATGATGGAGTCTGAGTTAGTTGTCATAGAGAATACAATATTATACGGATCTTGTGATTAAACCGAGAGATCGAGTCTTTCGCGGGAATTTCTAAAATCACCAAGACACAAACCGCCTAGACAAACCGCGTAGACACAAACCGCGTATGTGCCTAAGAGACAAACCGAGTTCACACAGGAGATACAAACCGCGTTGACACAAACCGCGTATGTGCCTAAGAGACAAACCGAGTTCACACCAAAGATACAAACCGCGTTGACACAAACCGCGTGTGCACCAAAGAGACAAACCGAGTTCACACCGGATATACAAACCGCGTATGTGCCTAAGAGACAAACCGAGTTCACACAGGAGATACAAATCGCGTTGACACAAACCGCGTATACGCCTTAGAGACAAACCGAGTTCACACCAAAGATACAAACCGCCTTGACACAAACCGCGTATGCGCCAAAGAGACAAACCGAGTTCACACCGGATATACAAACCGCGGTGACACAAACCGCGTACGCACCGTAGAGACAAACCGCGTTGGCACAAACTACCAAACCTGTCACTTTCAATGCAGTTTGTCCTTTTGCCTAAACTAGTAAAAAAGACAAACCGCGTATCCGATGTACCACAAACCGCGTTCAAGATCGTCCCAACTACACAAACCGCATTCAAGAACACTTCCACAAAAACCCACGAATTGCTCCAAAATCACCACACCGTTCTTAGATCTGTGAATCCAAACACTAAATACCACTCTAATACTAATCTTAATCTAGAAAGTACAAAGTAAAACAACTTCTAATCACTAAACAAAGTACAAAATGAGATTTATGCTATAAAACAAACCGAATCCAAAAAAAACATAAAACTACAAATCGAACCAACAAGAAAACCTCAAGAACTACACAAATCCGTGAATACCAACTCTCATGGACCTAACCATGGCTCTTGATACCAATTGTAGGGTATTCACTAAGCAAGAAACACTAGTGTGAGGCTTGTATATGGATCGAATATGTAAGAGTTCTAGAGAGAAGTAGGAGAGTTTTGGGAGCCTTTTAGTGAGAGAAAGAAACTTGTGATATATTAGATTGAAAGGTCCAACCCTTCCCATGTGTGGGAAGGGAGTATATATACTACTACATATTATGTCCCTAGTGGACTGTGGAGCGAGCTGACAGAGGGTAAAGACCCGACCCACTCCACAATAGTAATTAATAACTAAGCTACTAATAATATTACTAATAATCTTATGAGCTATGATGATCTAATAAGTACTCGGGGTGACCGAGTCTTCTGCTGAATATTCATATTCCTAACAGTGGGATTGCCACTCAAGGATTTATCGAAAAATCCAAGAACTTCTTGAGAATACTCCTCCGAGGCAACATCAATCACATCAATTCGATTAACCGAGACGGAATCGTGATTGGAGGAGTATTTGAAAGTTCGGTCGAGGTTAAAGGTCACGGCCTCATTATCCACCCGCAATGTTATTTCTTCACAATATACGTCAATCAAAGCACGCCCGGTCCTGAAGAACGATCGTCCAAGAATTAGAGGAACGCGGGGGTCGGCATCAAAATCTACAACCACAAAATCGGCGGGGAAATGGAAATTCCCCACCTTGACAAAGACATCCTTGGCGATTCTGAGTGGACGGGTAATAGTAAGGTCCGCTAGCTCGAGGCTCATGCTAGTCGGGGTAAGTTCCGGGAGAGAGAGCTTTTTCCACACGGACAACGACATTAGGTTGATGCTTGCACCGAGATCGGCCAAGGCGTAGCAATCAACCATCCCCAGAAAATCACATGGGATGAGAAATTTTCTGGGATCTCCAAGATTTTCGGGAAGCTTTTTGAGGAGTACCGCTGAGCAATTCTCATTTAACGGAGTTTGTTGGGAATAAAATGTTCAAGTCAAAGAGCCTGCCAAAGATGTCAAAGAGCCTGCTAGTTGATTTTGAAGTGTATGAAGATGTACTAACAGTACCTTCTGGGTAGAAGGTACTGCTGGTTGACAAAGGGCCTGCCAAGCTATATGTCAAGTTGATTAGATATTTTGTAATAGATATTTAGTTGAATTATTAGTCTTTGTACATTGTTATACGTTATGTAGAGGTAGATAAGTCTTCTGTGTTTCACAGAAGAATATTACAGAGTTGTACATTGGTAGTTGTATTTAATTGTAGGCTAGAATAGTCAAAGTAAAGTATTATATTCAACCACTTGACAACTTGTAATTAGGGTACCTTATCGTATAAAAGGTTCCCTAAGTCACCACTTCATGCATGCATCTCTCCAACCATTAACCAAAACCGAACTATCTCTCAAGTAACTCAGTTACTCAACTCACAAATCCTTTTACAATCTAAGATTCAAGATTACTTTGTAATCCCGGTGATATTTAGATCATCCGTATTATTTCATCAATAATATTGAATCGTTTTGTGTTAACTAAAGTTGTGTTCTTTGTTCATTGCATACTCACGTTTACATAACTCACCACCTTGTGTTCTTTTAAGTGTGTTGTAGTAGATTCCGCATGCTAAAACACATTCATACATAAATATCTCACAAACACGTTACTAAGATTCACATCTCAAGTGTTTGAATCCTTTCCACAAGTGGTATCAGAGCAAGGCTGATATTTACAAATTAAAAGAACAATGGATGTTGAACATATTCAAACAAATGTTGCAGCTAAACTTCCATTACTCAAGCAAAATGAGTTTGATATGTGGCGACTAAGGGTAGAACAATACTTTCAAGTGCAAGACTATGCACTTTGGGAGATCATTGAAGAAGGCAACTCATATAAACCCTCAATCACCACTACAACAGTAAACGATGCACTTGTAACACAAATACAAACAAGCCCATCAAGTGCAGAAGAAAGAATTCAGAAGCGAAATGATCTAAAAGCCAGGAGTATGTTACTAATGACTATTCCAAATGATCAGCTTTTGATCTTTAACAAATACAAAGATGCCAAAACCCTTTTTGAAGCTATTGTGGCTAGATTTGGTGGTAATGATGCTACCAAGAAAACACAGAAAACACTTCTTAAACAGCAGTTTGAGAACTTTACAGCCACAACCAATGAGTCTTTGGACAGTATGTTCAATAGACTTCAAAAGCTTTCAAGCCAGTTAGCCATCCATGAAGTGATGATAACTCAAGAAGACCTAAATTCCAAATTTCTTAGGAGTTTACCCACAGAATGGTCCATGCATGTCATTGTCTGGAAAAACAAGCCAGATATTGATCAGATGAGTCTTAATGATCTCTACAACAATTTCAAAATAGTAGAGCATGAAGTAAAGAAGACTACTGGGTCAAGCTCAGGAAATATGGCTTTTGTTTCATCACCAAGCACCTCAAAGGTTGTTAATGAAGAAAAAGATGGCAGAGAAGAAGGTACTGCCAACACAAACTTTGGAACTGCTAGTACTTCCAGCAGTACCAAAACCATTTTAGATGAAACAATTGGGTGTGCTTTTCTTACATCTCAACACAATGGGTCCATATTAACTTTTGAAGATCTTCAAGAGATTCATGAAGATGATCTTGAAGAAATGGACATTAAGTGGCAACTTTCACTTCTGAGCATCAGGGCTAAGAAGTTGTTAATGAGGACTGGTAAGAAGATAATGATAAATGGAAATGAGCCTGCTGGGTATGATAAGTCCAAGGTGGAGTGTTACAACTGCCACATGAAGGGTCACTACTCTAGAGAGTGTAGAAGACCTAAGAAGCAGGATGACAAGGGTAGAGGGTTTGACAACAGGAATAAAGGAAGCTTTGAAAGCAAGAGTAAGGCAGTAGAAGTTGCTGAGCCTAAAGCAATGGTTGCTATTGATGGCATGGGTTTTGATTGGAGTTTCATGGGTGAAGATGAGTCAACTTCAGATGAATTGGCTTTGATGGCATTCTCCACTCCTGAGGTACAAATTACAAAATGTTCTACTACTTGTAAAGCTTTTGATGAATTAAAATCTTATATAAAACTTTATGATGAGCTGAAAGTAGAAGAAAGAAAAACCAATCAAAACTTAGTCAACTATAAGTGTGGTATGGCCAAGCTTGAAAAACAAATCATTCACTTTAGAGAAAATGAACTTACCTTTTCTGATGCAAAAGCTAATCTTAATAGACAAATATTTTTGAAAGATTCAGAAATAGAAATGCTAAGAACTGAGTGTACTAAAGTGACATTGGCTAGAGATAATATTCAACTGACTCTTACTAAATTGGAAATTGCTTCTGATTGTACTAGGAGCATAGTAGAAAATCAGATGAATAAGAGAATAAAATCAGGGATAGGATACAATAAATGTCCACCTCCTTATAGAGGAATTCCTTGTCCCCCAGGATCAGATCTAGCTGAGTCAGGTTTACATGAAATCATCAACAAACCACTAGCTAAACCTGTAGAAAAGACTGAACCTTCTGAGAGTGCTAAGAATGCCTCACTCTCCAAGGTGCTCACTGATAAGAAACCATATATTCTAATCATTGAAGATTGGGTATCTGATGATGATGAAGATGAGACTGTTCCTATCAAAGGAAACAAAGAAGGACCAATCAGTCCTAAGAGAGTAGAAATTAAGGCTAAAGCTAAAGCTGTTTTGAAAACAGTTGAAAGTTGTGAAAAATGTAATAACAAACCTAGAGGAAGCCAAAGAAATTGGAATAACCTTAAGTCACAACAACTAGGTGATGACTTTGTTATGTTCAATAAGGCTTGTTATTACTGTGGTAGCTTTAATCATCTTCATGCTTACTGTAATAAATGGGTTTCTGGGAGTAAATCAAAGTCTAAAACAAATGTTACTCACCCCAGAAAAAGTTTTGTTAAGTCTAACACCACAAAAGTTAAACATACTGTTAGACAAAATAAGCCTGTTATTACAAAACCAACTGATAAGGGTACAAGAAACACTTTCAAATATGTACCAAAAGTTGAGAATAGTCTTATTCAAAAGAAATCAGTGGTCAAAACATAAATTTGGAAACCAAAAACCAAAGGTCCTGCTAGACCAAATGGTATTGCCAAAATTGGTACTGATAGACCAAAGACCACAAAATGGATAAGAAGGGAAAGTGCTGTTAAGTCCTCAGCATGTTGGATCTGGAAACCAATCCAATCAAAAGGTGCATCAACAATCCTGAAAAGGTTTGATTTCATTGATGCAAGAGGCAAACCCAAGTCTGTTATGGCTTGGGTACCCCAAGGAAACTAATATGTTTATTCATGTGCAAGAACATTCATCTGATATTGGAGATCAAGGATATGTTGATAGTGGATGTTCAAGGCACATGACAGGTAACATGTCATTCCTCTCAGACTTCAAAACATTTGATGGAGGATATGTTACCTTTGGGGGAGGAATAAAAGGAAAGATCACTGGTAAAGGTACTATCAAAACCAGTAAACTAGATTTTGAAAATGTGTATTTTGTGAAAGAACTTCAGTTTAATCTCCTTAGTGTCTCACAAATGTGTGACAAAAAGAACAATGTTCTATTTACTGACAATGAATGTATGGTTCTTTCTTCTGATTTTAAGATGCCTGATGAGAGTCAGATCCTTCTTAAAATACCAAAAAGGAACAATATGTACAGTGTCAATTTAAAAAACATTGATCCTAAGGAGAGTTTAACTTGTTTGGTAGCAAAAGCCTCATTGGATGAATCTATGCTTTGGCATAGAAGACTTGGTCATGTAAACTTTAAAACAATCAACACTATTGCAAAATATGATTTGGTAAGAGGTTTACCCAAAAAGATTTTCCAAAATGACCAAACCTGTGTTGATTGTCTAAAAGGCAAACAACATAGAGCTTCTTGTAAGCCCAAGACCCAAAACTCTATTTCTCAGGCTTTACATATGCTTCATATGGATCTCTTTGGTCCTACTAATGTGTGTAGCTTGAATGGTAAAAGATATTGTCTTGTTGTTACTGATGATTATAGCAGATTCTCTTGGGTTTTCTTTTTAAGATCTAAACATGAAACTAGTGAGATTCTTAAAACTTATATCACTGAGGTAGAAAACCAATCTGATAAGAAAGTCAAAGTCATCAGATGTGACAATGGGACAGAGTTCAAGAATAGGGTTATGGATGACTTTTGCAAGGAAAAAGGGATAAAAAGAGAATTTAGTGTAGCTAGAACCCCACAGCAAAATGGAGTAGCAGAAAGGAAGAATAGAACACTTATAGAGGCTGCTAGAACTATGTTAGTAGACTCTAAGTTGCCTATTTCATTTTGGGCTGAAGCAGTTGGTACTGCCTGTTATGTACAAAACAGGGTTCTTGTGACAAAGCCACATAGAAAGACACCTTATGAACTTTTCTTTGGTAGAACACCATCTTTAAGTTTTATGAGACCCTTTGGTTGTCATGTCACTATTCTAAATACCAAAGATCATTTAGGCAAGTTTGATGGAAAAGCAGATGTAGGCTATTTGATAGGGTATTCCTTGCAGAGTAAGACCAATAAAGTGTTTAACACTTGCACTAGGCTAGTGGAAGAGAATCTTCACATAGAGTTTCAAGAGAAACTAACAAATGTGAAAGGAATTGGACCAGATTGGATGTTTGATATTGATAGGCTTTCAGAATCTATGAATTATGTGCCTGTTACAGGTATAAATACTAATGATAATGCAGGTTTTGAAGATAATGTTGAAACTCCTAAAGATCAAGATTACATCTGGATGCCAATTTGGAAAAGTTTGGATCTATCTTCAAGTCAAGAAGAACCTTCAAACACAACAAATGAAGGCAATGAAGATGATCAAGGAACTCAGAATCAAGAGAATCAAGAAAGTGGTGCTAATGACAATGGTACTGCTAGTTCACCAGATGGTCCTGCTAGTTCAAGTATTGATACTGCTGAGCCATTGAATGTTCAAATAGATGATTCTTTACCAGAAGAGGTGGGGATTAGCAATCTTCCATCTACCTATGAAGTTCCTAAAACACCCAACACTAGAATTCTCAAAGATCACTCAACTGATGATGTGATTGGTAGCATAAATTCTGGTGTTAGAACAAGATCTCAAGTTGGTTTATCTCAAGTCTTAACTTCAGATGAAGAAGGGTTTATCTCCTCTATTTATGAAGAAAAGAATCATGATATTGCCAACATATGCCTGTTTTCATGTTTTCTATCTCAGGCTGAACCCAAAAACATAAACAAAGCTTTAGATGATGCAAGTTGGGTGGAAGCAATGCAAGAAGAGCTTCTCCAATTCAAGATTCAGAAGGTTTGGATATTGGTTGATTTGCCCAAAGGTCATAGGGCAATTGGAACCAAATGGGTGTTCAGAAACAAGAAAGATGAAAGGGGTATAGTGATCAGAAACAAAGCAAGATTGGTAGCACAAGGATATACTCAAGAAGAAGGGGTAGATTATGAAGAAGTGTTTGCTCCAGTTGCAAGACTTGAAGCAATTAGGCTATTCTTGGCCTATGCTTCATTCATAGGCTTCACTGTCTATCAAATGGATGTTAAGAGTGCATTTTTATATGGTGAAATTGAAGAACCAGTGTATGTATCTCAACCTCCAGGCTTCATTGATGCAGAGTATCCATACAAGGTTTATAAGGTTACCAAGGCTCTTTATGGCCTACACCAAGCTCCTAGGGCATGGTATGAAACATTGGCTTGTTTTCTACTAGAAAGTGGATTCCAAAGAGGCAGGATTGATCCAACTTTGTTCATCAAAAGAACAAAGAAAGACATCTTGCTAGTGCAGATTTATGTTGATGACATTATCTTTGGATCAACAAATCAAGACTTGTGTGTAGAATTTGAAAAACTTATGCATAGTAAGTTTGAAATGAGTTCCATGGGGGAACTTACTTTCTTTTTGGGTCTTCAAGTGAAACAATCAAAAGAAGGAATATTTATCAGCCAAGATAAGTATGTAGCAGAGATCCTAAGGAAATTTCAGTTTGCTGATTCTAAGGTTGCAAGTACACCAATGGATCCAGATAAAGGGCTACTCAAGGATGCTGAAGGAGAAGATATGGATTTGCACAATTATAGATCAATGATTGGGTCTTTGATGTACCTTACATCATCAAGACCAGATATCATGTTCTCAGTATGTGTATGTGCAAGGTTTCAAATACATCCCAAAATCTCTCATCTCACCGCAGTCAAAAGAATCTTTAGATATCTCAAGGGTCAACCTAGGTTGGGTCTTTGGTATCCAAGGGAATCATCTTTTGAATTGGTGGCTTATTCGGATAGTGACTATGCTGGTGCAACTCTAGACAGAAAATCCACAACTGGTGGATGTCAATTTCTTGGTTGCAGACTCATCTCTTGGCAATGCAAGAAACAAACAATGGTGGCCAACTCTACAACTGAAGCAGAATATGTTGCTGGTGCAAGTTGTTGTGGGCAAGTTCTTTGGATCCAAAATCAAATGCTTGACTATAGGTACAATTTTCTTAACACCATTATTTATATTGACAATAGCAGTACTATATGTATCATTAAAAACCCAGTTCAACACTCAAAAAAAAAAAACACATTGAAATCAGACACCATTTCATAAGGGATTGCAATGAGAAGAGGTTAATTCAAGTTGTTAAAATTGATTCTGAAAAGAATTATGCAGACCTTCTCACCAAAGCTTTTGATTTAGGTAGATTCAAATATCTTGTAGGAGGTATTGGAATGATAAATCTTTGAAAAACATGTGTTTTTGTATATAAAATTAACTGGTATTGGCTTTTAAACATGGTACTGCTTGTTAGTCAAAAGGTACTGTCAATTCATAATTGGTCCTGCTGATATAAAATAGCTATGTTTTGTTCATATTGATGCTTAAATGTTTAAAATGCTATAGATCAAGTGCTTTGCACTTTGTTCTTTTGGTTTACAACTAACACATTTCATGTTGATATCAAAACAAGAGATCTTTCAAACAAAAAGGGGAAACAAAAGTTATATTAATCTCAGGGGAGGTAACACTCTCAGGGGAGGAAATAATAGCCTAGAATGGAAGAAAAACCAATTTATGAATGAAAAAGACAAGAGCATACAAGATGATGCAGAGGTTGTAAAAGATAGAGTTAGATCACATATCTAGAAGGGATGAAGCATTTCTAAAGGAGAAAGTTCTATCTAGATCAAACTAAGAAAAGTTTCAACTCAAAGGCATGCTATTAGATGATTTCACTTGTTGAACCAATCATCCAAGATACACAGCATCATTGCCTTTTTAATTTCCTCCATCCAAGGAAATTGCACCATCTTTAGGCCAATATGGCTTTTGGTATTCAGTTCGCCAAGTTTTTACAAACTTAAGAGCTGGCTAGTCCATAAGCAAACGGCTTTTGGTAAAGACAAATCAAATCCGTTGATGGTTGATAGTTTACCAAAAACTATATGGTTGTTAACTAACCATACTTAATTGTAAATAGTTAGCTAGTCCTTAAGCAAACGGCTTTTCGTAAAGACAACTCAAATCCGTTGATAGCTGGTAGTTTGCTAAAAACTATAAGGGATTTTTGCAAAACTTTCAAAGGTACTGGTAGTTCAAAAATTGGTACTGCTAGAGTAAAATGGTACTGCTAGATAGCCGTTGAGCCTGTCAGAAAAAGTTTTAGCCGTTGGGCCTGGTAGTTAAAATTAGCCGTTGGGGTAGTTATGTAAATTACTGATGATTATATTATATTATATTTCACATATAAAAGATCTTTTTAACCGCCTTTTCATTTACTTATTATAATCTTTCTTATTGTCGGTTAAAAGTAATTCTCACAAATCATCTTTCATCAGTCCTTATCATAATTCACATACACCTTTCATCTTCTACCAGTACTACCAACAAATCCCACCATCATATTCAAAATTTTCATTATGGATTCCACAGTTGTTCTAAACTTTGTCCAACGTCACAATCAATTAGCATTTTTGGAGAAGTCAGAGGATAATGCCTCATTTCATCAAGTAGTGGACTTTTTAAATAACTCCTACATCAGGTTTGCTTTACTAGTCAATCCCACTATTTATGAATCTCAAATTTTACAATTTTGGAAAACAGCTAAAATTGCAACTTCTGAAAATGAGGAACAAAGGATTAAGGCCAAAGTGGATGGCAAACATTTGACTCTTACTGAGTCATCCATAAGAAGACATCTTCATTTGGATGATTCTGATGGTATTAGTCAGTTGCCAGATACTGAAATTTTTGAAAATTTAGCAAGAATGGGGTATCATGCTACTTCTACAAAACTCACTTTTCTAAAGAAGCATCTTACTCCACAATGGAGATTTTTGATTCACACAATCCTTCATTGTTTGAGCCAGAAGAAAACCTCTTGGGAGCAATTTAGTGGAAACATGGCTTCTGCTCTCATCTGCTTGGCTACAAACATAAAATACAATTTTTCCAAACATATTTTTGAAGGGTTGATTAAAAATGTGGATAGTGAAACAAAGTTTTTGATGTATCCAAGATTTATTGGATGCATCATTGCAAAATCAAAACATTTGTTACTTCCCCATCACACTCTTTATGCAACACCCAAACTTTCTCACAAAGTATTTTCAAATATGAGAATTGGTTTTAGAGGGGAAGAAATACCACTATTTGATGAAATGTTACCACACCATCCAGAAGAACCAACACCATCAGCTGAATCACCATCATCTAGTTCTTCAACTGGTTACATCTCACCAACACATCAAACATCACCAATACCATCTCCAGTACCATCAACAACACCACCAACATCATCACATCATGTATCACAAACCCAATCACCTCAGACAATGCAAGAACTAAAAGAGAAGGTGAAGCTCTTAGAAGATGCTCTTAAAAGTCAAAGCAAGAAATTTTCTGAAATCAACATCAAATTAGTCAAGAGGGTAAAGAAATTGGAGGGTGAAGTAAAGAAGCTAAAGGGTAAAAGATCTGCAAAGGTTGTTTTATCTAGTTCTTCAACATCAGATGCTGATCGGATAGGTCACTCTTCCAAAAAGGGGAGGATGGATAGTTCTGAAGATGAGGAAGAGGCTCAATTTGAATTCCATGAAGGAACTCAGGTTTATGATGAAGAGCCTGTTGGAGCAGAGCAAGAGCCTGCTGGACCAGAACAAGAGCCTGCTAGGATAGAGAGGCTATTGGCTATGGAGTACAAAGGATCTGCTGAGAAAGTGTACAAGAGAAAGAGGGATTTAGAGCCTCAAGGGAATTTGTTTGTTCAAGGGAGGATTTTTGTTGCTGATGAGCAATCTTCTGCTCCATCTCAAGAACCAACTCCAAAGGATAAGGGCAAGAGCATTATGATTGAAGATGAGCCAAAGCCCAAGAAGTTGAAAAGAACACAGCAAATTCAGATGGCTTTAGGAGAAGAAGAGGCCAAAAGGGTTCATGAAGAAGAACTGAAAGCATTTGAAGCTTCAAGAATGCTTGCAGAAATGAAAGAACATAAAGATGCTGAAGATGCTGCTCAGACTCTTCTTGATACTCAAATTGCTCAAGAAACCTTTGATGCACAGATTCAATGGATTATTGCTAATGATCCAATTGTGAAAGGCCAAGCAGCAATAATAGTGAATGACAAGAATCTCAATTCTGATGAGAAAACAGTAGAGCTTGAATCTTTTATCAACAAGAAGTATAAAGAATCAGCTCTGGCTGACATTTTTGAAAAGATGAAAGAAAGTCAGAAAAGAGGTTTTAAGGTGGGCCAATCTCAAAAAGATCAAGTAACTTTTATGAAGAGATTTCTAAAAGGTCAAGCAAATTGGACTGATTATCAACTAAAGAAGAAATCTGCTGATGAAATCTACTACTTGTATCTTCAAGCCTACAAAAGTCTTTACTACAAAGTTCCATCTGATGCAAAACCCTCCATGAAGAAGCAAGATGCTTAGAAGAAAGATAAAGCAAAATTGGACACAGAGCAAGTAAGTAAGATGTTAATTACTTTGCCAACTATCATACATGCTGATCCAATTAGCTGTAGACGCCCTATTATTGATTGGGAGATCAGCCATGATAAATTAGGAAAGTCATGGAAAATAATAAGGGTTGGGGGTCAGTCTGCTATCTTTAAGAATTTTGAAAATCTAGTTAGAGCATGTGACAGAGCAGACTTGGAAGAATTGTGGAATCTAGTGCAGATTAGGCTAGACACAAATTCTAGTACTGATGTTAAGGAACAAGAACTATGGGTAGAATTCAATAGGATGTTTGATCCTGATCCCAAAGATGTTCATTGGAAATTTCCCTATTATGATCCTTCAACAACATGGGAATTTCTAAGCCTTAGCAATATTCATCATCTTTACACACAGAGTGGGATAGAACTCTTTATGTTGGCTGAGAAAGAGTATCCACTTAGTTATGAAGTGCTTAAAACTATGATCTCCAAGAGATTAAGATGTGACAAAGATGAAGAGGATTCAGAAATTGTTCAAAGTTTGCTGAGGAGCATATTTGAGCAATGTGAAAGAAAAAGGAAGAACAGAGAGTGAAGGTTTTTGGAAGAGTTCCCTCAAATCCTCAAGGTATGTATTTTATTCATCAGAAACTTGTGTATTTTAATGGAAATAACAAGTTTAGGGGAGGATTGTTGGGAATAAAATGTTCAAGTCAAAGAGCCTGCCAAAGATGTCAAAGAGCCTGCTAGTTGATTTTGAAGTGTATGAAGATGTACTAACAGTACCTTCTGGGTAGAAGGTACTGCTGGTTGACAAAGGGCCTGCCAAGCTATATGTCAAGTTGATTAGATATTTTGTAATAGATATTTAGTTGAATTATTAGTATTTGTACATTGTTATACGTTATGTAGAAGTAGATAAGTCTTCTGTGTTTCACAGAAGAATATTACAGAGTTGTACATTGGTAGTTGTATTTAATTGTAGGCTAGAATAGTCAAAGTAAAGTATTATATTCAACCACTTGACAACTTGTAATTAGGGTACCTTATCGTATAAGAGGTTCCCTAAGTCACCACTTCATGCATGCATCTCTCCAACCATTAACCAAAACTGAACTATCTTTCAAGTAACTCAGTTACTCAACTCACAAATCCTTTTACAATCTAAGATTCAAGATTACTTTGTAATCCCGGTGATATTTAGATCATCCGTATTATTTCATCAATAATATTGAATCGTTTTGTGTTAACTAAAGTTGTGTTCTTTGTTCATTGCATACTCACGTTTACATAACTCACCACCTTGTGTTCTTTTAAGTGTGTTGTAGTAGATTCCGCATGCTAAAACACATTCATACATAAATATCTCACAAACACGTTACTAAGATTCACATCCCAAGTGTTTGAATCCTTTCCACAGAGTTTTTGCTAGTTCAAATAATTTTTCCTTGTTGCTCAATAAACTTTTGATGGTGGAAGCAAATTTAGGCATCAGAAGTAAAGCATCCGCAAAGCTTATGTCGAAATGCAAATCTTGGAAGATTTGAAATAATTTCTCCATTTGATTTGAAGATTTTTCACGGAGCTTTTGATCGTTCAATCTAGATGGATAAGGAAGTTTGGTTTTGAAGGGAGCTTCTTCGGGCTCGAAAACAATCTTTGGTTTAGACGGTTGGACAACCGGAGGTTGGACGACTTTGGTTCTTCCGTTGTTAGTAGGAAGTTCCGTGTCCTTTGTCGCTTCGGTCTCACGGGTAACAACCTTGGGAGGAAGAGAAGAGGCGGTAGTCAGAGCCGTGGGTCTATCATATGATACACCACTCCTTGTAGTAATCGCTTTCACATCGCCCCTTAGGTTAGCGATCGTATTGCTAGGAAGAGTTCTAGAGCCCGAGGGTCGATCATTTAAAGACTTCTTAATTTCTGATATTTGATTAAACAACAACCGATTAGTTTCTTCTTGGGCTTTATTGAAACTTTGTTGATTTTGACTTTGAAGAATTAGTTGTTTTAACAATTCATCCGAGGGTGATTGATTTTGATTAAAGCCTTGATTCTGATTATTATTTCCTTGATTAAAATTTTGCCCTCGGTTGTTTTGATTATAGCCTTGATTCCTTTGGTTTTGGTTAAAATTTCTCTGATTTTGATTTTGAAAATTCCCTTGATTCGGGGATTGATAATTTCCTTGAAAACCTTGGTTCGTCCGATTTTGATTTTGATTGTATGGAACATTGCGGTTTTGCACATTCGGATTTTGATTTTTGTTGAAACCGGGTGGTCCGAGAAAATTGTTAGAACGGTAGCTGAGAAGATTACGGTCTCCTTGCGGTTGGTAACCGTTACCTCCCGTGTTAAAGGTTCCCGTTGCAGCGTAAACATTCTCTTGAGTGTAGCCACCAGAGGCTGGGCACTCAAAATACGGATGAGGACCGCCACATGTTTCACAACTTTGATTAACAACATTGACTTGATGATTATTGTTATTTTGATTCATATTTTGATGTATTCTTAAGCAGTGTGTTGGGAATTAAATATTCTGAAGTTAGAGTATCAGAAAATACTTCAAGAAGAAGGTACTGCTAGTTCATGATCAAGGTACTACTAGAAAAAGAAGGTACTGCTAGAACAAGAAGGTACTGCTAGTTCAAGTAGAAGGTACGGCTAGTAGAAAATGGTACTGCTGATCAGTGAGTCATAGAGCTGCTACAAGGATAAGATCGAAGAAGATATTATTTGTATGAGTCACTCTTATGCAAAAATAATATCTAGATATGTTCTCAGTCAACAAGTTGATGCATGTGCTTTCATTAATTCATTTGAACAACTTGAAAGACATAATCTTCCATACGCTAACTCGACATGACTTGTGTAAGACATAAGTCGGCTAAGACTTTTAAGCAATATTGTAAGAGATCTCTTGGACTATAAAAGAGATCTTAGACTAGTGATTTTATATGTGTATACGCTTAATTAAGAACTCATATCTGTTAAGACATAGAACAAACACAAACATATATCACAAATCTAGAAACATAAGATTCAAGGTCTTTGTAACCCTAGTGATAAATTCAATATTACTCGTATTATTTTGAATAATATTGAATCGTTTTGGTGATAAACTTTCTTTGTTCATTATTAAGTAACAAACATAATTCTTCCATTTCCATAACATACACAACCTTCTAAGTGTGATTAAGTAAATTCCGCGTACTTGATCATATAAACTCAATATATCATTGCACACAAAGTATACAAGGTTTAACCACCTTAACCGTGTGTCGAATTCCTCTCAGTTGGTATCAGAGCCAGGCTGATATAATTGAATTAGAAGAAACAGAAATGGATGCACATGATGCTCAAACAAATGTTGCTGCAAAGTTGCCCATGATCAAACCAAATGAGTTTGAGTTATGGAGGATGAGAATTGAGCAATATTTCATGGTCCAAGATTACACTCTTTGGGATATCATTATATATGGTGATTCTTTTTCACCAAGCTATTCAGATGTTGTCCTAGAAGGTAAAACACTTAGGAAAAGAAATACTGGACCAGTTTCAAATGAAGAGAAGATACTAAAGAGAAATGATCAGAAAGCAAGAAATTTGTTGCTTATGACCATTCCTGGTGAATAGATGTTATCTTTTAACAAGTATCTTGATGCAAAAACTCTTTTTGAAGAGATTTGTGCATATTTTGGTGGTAATGAAACTACCAAAAAGACACAAAAGACATTACTAAAGCAACAATTTGAAAACTTTACTGCTTTTAGTAATGAGTCTCTTGATAAGCTATTCTCAAGGTTACACAAGCTTGTCAGTCAGTTGGCTGTGTTGGGTGTTGAGACAGAGAAGGAAGATCTCAACATGAAGTTTTTGAGAAGTCTACCTGATGAGTTCCATACTCATGTTATTGTCTGGATGAACAAACCAGACATTGAAACAATGAAGCTCAATGATTTGTACAACAACTTCAAAATTGTTGAACAAAGTCTTAGAAAGTCTGGAATTTATGGTACTAGTTCTGGGAACGTGGCACTTTTGTCATCTCCTAGTATTGGTAAGTCTGAAGAGGTAGAAGAAGTTGAAGGTGTTTCTAATGCTACTTTTGGTGGTCCTTCTACTAGTTTACAAAAGACTGTTGCAGGACTTGGTGATCCAGCATTCTATGTATTCATGTCTAGTCAATCTAGTGGCTCTCCTCTAAATCATGAAGACCTTGAGCAGGTTGATGGTGATGATTTGGAAGAGATGGACATCAAATGGCAGGTTGCTTTGCTTAGCATGAGGGCTAAAAAGCATTGGCAGAGAACTGGGAAGCAGATTACCATAAATGGTAATGACACTGCTGGGTTTGACAAGAAGAAAGTGGAATGTTTCAACTGTCATAGGTTGGGACACTTTGCTAAGGAGTGTAGAAGCCCAAGGAAGCAGGAAAATAGAAACACATGGTATAAGCAAGATAGGAGAAAGGAAGTTACTGTTGAAGAGCCAAAAGCTATGTTGGCTATTGATGGTATTGGTTATGATTGGAGCTCTATGGCTATTGAAGAGGAAGTACCACCAAATGCTGCTCTTATGGCCAATGAATTTGCTCTAATGGCTTTTTCTGATTCAGAGGTAAATTCTATTCAAAAGTGTACTGAATCATGTCCTAATCTTAAAGCTTATGAAGACCTTAGTAAGAGATTTGATGCTCATAGAGAAGAGCTAATTGATGCTCTTTTTAATTTAGCTACTCACAAAAGAGGTCTAGGTGTTGTAGAAAAACAAGTCTTACATTTTAAAAGTAATGAATCTAATTTTACTAATGACATTAATATACTAAAAAATGACATTAAGATCAGAGATGAGTGTATTGTTGAGTTGAATGATTTAGTAGCTAAACACAAAAATGAAAGAGAAAATGTTAAGGTATCTGTGGATGTTTTGGCTCATGCCTCAGATGGATTCAATAAGCTTTGGGAAGCTCAAGTAATTGATAAGGTTAATTCTGGTGTTGGATTTAAGTCTGTCCCCCTCCATACAGAGGTGTTCATTCACCTCCAGGTATTGATTTAGCACACACAGGATTAGCTGAGTTTCAAGAACCAATCATGGAATATGGTTCTAAGGCTAATAAGAGTCCTAAGATAGAAAAGGTAAGTAAAAGTTTATATAAAACTTTATCTTATCAGGACAAGGTGTCCTTTGTTAAGAAAGGAGATGCTATAGTTGTTGAGGATAGTACAACTGATAGTGATGATGATGATGAACGGGTTATGTCTAAACCTGTCTTGGTTAAGAAAGTAGGAACAAGTGTTCCTAAGATAGTCAATCACAACACTAACAGGCCTAAGAACAATGTTAAACATGTTAGGCAACCAGTTAGATATTCTGAACAATATAGAGCTACAAACAAGCCCAGAGGTAACCAAAGGAATTGGAATGACCTAAAGTCTCACCAACTAGGTGATGACTTTGATTTTTACAACAAAGCTTGTTATACATGTGGTAGTTTTGACCATCTTGCAGCTTTCTGCAACCAATGGGTAACTGGGTATGAAAACAATAGGGTGAACTACAAAAGGCAAACTCCTCACACTCACTTTCACTCTAACACTCATAGAACAAAACCCAGAACAGTCTCAAACAAGTCTGGACCAAAAGGTCCTGCTAGGCCAAAAGGTCCGGCTAGTACAAACAAAAAGGTACTGCAAGTACAAATAAAAGGTACGGGTAGAACAAAAGGTACGGTTAGACCTTTGATGACTGTTAATCCAAAATCAACAGCTAAGGATGCAAAAACAACTTTCAAACATGCATCTACAACTGTTCTAAGGCCCATTCATACAAAGGCAGTGGTCCACAAACAAATTTGGAAACCAAAGAGTTCAATTACAAAGTTAGCAGACTCTGCTGCTAAACATGTGATTCACTCTGCTGCTAAGGGAAATAGGGCAAATGCTGTTAAGGCCTCAGCATGTTGGATTCTTAAATCCAATGTTGCATCAACTGTCCTTAAAAGATTAAATTACATTGATGCAAGAGGCAGATCCAAGTCATTAATGGATTGGATCCCCAAAGAAAACTAACACTCTTATTTGTGTGCAGGAACATTCAACTGATAAACAAGAAGATCAAGGATACTCAGATAGTGGATGTTCAAGGCACATGACAGGCAACATGTCTTATCTTTCAGATTTTCAATCTTTCAATGGAGGATATGTTACCTTTGGAGGTGGTTTTCGTGGCAAAATTTCTGGTAAAGGTACAATCAAAACTGGAAATTTAGATTTTGAAGATGTGTATTATGTACAAGAGCTAAAGTATAATCTTTTTAGTGTATCACAAATGTGTGACAAAAAGAACAATGTTCTCTTTACTGACACTGAATGTCTTGTTCTCTCTAAGGATTTTAAGATGCCTGATGAAAGTCAAGTGCTTCTTAGAATTCCTAGAAAGGCCAATATGTATAGTGTTGATATGAAGAACATTATTCCTAAAAAGGATTTAACTTGTCTTGTTGCAAAAGCCACATTGGATGAATCAATGTTATGGCATAGAAGGCTTGGTCATATTAATTTCAAAACCATAAATAAAATTGTTAAGAATGGTTTGGTAAGAGGTTTACCTCACAAAAGATTTGAAAATGATCAAACATGCATTGCTTGTCTAAAAGGCAAACAACACAAAGCCACTTGTAAGCCCAAGATTTTTAACTCTATTAATCAACCATTGTTTACGCTTCATATGGACTAATTTGGACCTGTTTCAGTAAGGAGTATGCAACATAAGAAATATTGTCTTGTTATAACTGATGACTATAGCAGATTTACATGGGTTTTCTTTTTAGTGTCTAAGGATGAAACATCAAGCACCCTTAAGACTTTCATAACAGAAATAGAAAACCTAGTAAGCAAGAAAGTAAAAGTCATTAGGTGTGATAATGGGACAGAATTCAAAAATAGAGTTATGGATGATTTCTGCAAAGAAAAAGGTATTAGGAGAGAATATAGTGTTGCTAGAACTCCACAACAGAATGGAGTGGCTGAAAGAAAGAATAGAACACTAATTGAAGCTGCTAGAACAATGTTAGCTGATTCTAAGCTACCTATAATCTTTTGGGCAGAGGCAATCAACACTGCTTGCTATGTTCAAAATAGAGTTTTAGTTGTGCAGCCTCACAATAAGACATCATATGAACTTTTTAATGGTAGAACTCCTGCAATAGGATTTCTTAAACCTTTTGGATGTCATGTGACAATTCTCAATACCTTAGACCATTTAGGAAAATTTGATGGTAAAGCAGATGAAGGTTTCTTAGTTGGATATTCTCTTGTTAGCAAAGCTTTTAGAGTTTCCAACTTAAGAACTGAGAAAGTACAAGAAGAACTACATGTGGAATTTCTGGAAAAGAAATCCAATGTAGTAGGCCAAGGACCAAAATGGATATTTGATCTTGAGTATCTAACAAATTCTATGAATTATCTACCTGTTGTTGCAGAAACTAATGATTTTTCAGGTTCACAAGCAACAAATGAGGCAGAGTTAGAAAAAGATCAACATGATGGCACAATGCCAATATGGTCAAATTTAAGTGTGGAATCAACTTCAACAAATGATGAATCTTCTTCTAGTAAAGCTAAAGGAGATGTTGAAGATGACAGCAAGGATGATGGAACAAAGGAACAACTCAATATTTCAAATATTGATGGTACTGCTGAGACAGAGCAAGGTACTTCTAGTATCTATAAAGGTACTGTTAGTACATTTAGAGGTACGGCTAGTTCATTTGAAGATACTGCTGGTCCTTCAAATTCAAGAAAAGCAGAGTTCCAAGAAGATGAAGTGGATTTGGGTAATCTTCCACCATCTTATCAAGTTCCTTCTACACCACACACAAGGATTCACAAAGTCTACTCCCTGGATAATGTGATTGGAGATGTACAATCCGGTGTGAAGACAAGGAAACAATTGATGTCTTTAGACCAACAAGGGATTCTTAATGCCCTTTATGCTTCAAAACAGCATGAGGTTTCAAACTCTTGCTTGCTTGTATGTTTTCTCTCACAAAAGGAACCAAAGAACATTCTTACAGCCCTGGATGATTCAAGCTGGGTAGAGGCTATGCAAGAAGAGCTTCTTCAGTTCAAGATTCAAAAAGTTTAGGTGCTAGTTGATTTACCTAGGAATGAAAAGGTGATTGGCACTAGATGGGTTTTTAAGAACAAAAGGGATGAAAGAGGGATAGTGATTAGAAATAAGGCTAGATTAGTAGCCCAAGGGTACACAAAAGAAGAAGGGATAAACTATGATGAAGTTTATGCTCCAGTAGCAAGGATTGAGGCAATTAGGCTGTTTCTAGCTTATGCTTCATTTTTAGGCTTCACAGTCTACCAAATGGATGTCAAGAGTGCATTTTTATATGGTACAATTGGAGAAGAGGTGTATGTTTCACAACCTCCAGGCTTCATTGACCCTGACCATCCAAACAAAGTGTACAGAGTAATGAAAGCTATATATGGCCTACATCAGGCACCAAGAGCTTGGTATGCAACACTTGCTTCCTATTTATTAGAAAATGGATTTCAAAGAGGAAATATTGATCAGGCACTTTTCATCAAACAGCACAAGAAGGATCTTCTGTTAGTGCAGGTGTATGTTGATGACATTATCTTTGGATCTACAAGGAAGGAAATGTGTTTAGAGTTCGAGAAGCTTATTCATGATAAGTTTCAGATGAGTTCTATGGGAGAACTCACATTCTTTTTGGGTTTGCAAGTTAAACAATCATCTGAAGGCATTTTTATCTCCCAAGATAAATATGTTGCAGAAATTCTTAGAAAGTTTCAATTTGCTGATTCAAAAATGGCAAGCACACCAATGGACTCAGAGAAGCACCTTCTGAAAGATGAAGATGGAGAGAATGTAGATGTACACACTTACAGATCTATGATAGGCTCTTTGATGTATCTTACATCATCTAGACCTGACATCATGTTCCCTGTTTGTGCTTGTGCAAGATTTCAAGTAACTCCAAAGGTTTCTCATTTAACTGCAGTCAAGAGAATTTTTAGATATCTCAAAGGACAACCAAGGTTGGGTATATGGTATTCTAGAGACTCTCCTTTTGACTTAGTAGCATTTTTGGATAGTGATTATGCTGGTGCTAGCTTGGACAGAAAGTCAACAACTGGAGGATGTCAATTCCTTGGATGTAGACTTGTCTCATGGCAGTGTAAGAAACAAACAAGTGTGGCAAATTCAACAACTGAAGCTGAATATATAGCTGCTGCAAGTTGCTGTGCTCAAGTCTTATGGCTTCAAAACCAACTTCTTGACTATGGGTACAATTTCTTAAACACTGTTATTCATATTGATAATAGTAGTACAATTTGTATTATTAGAAATCCAGTGCAACATTCTAAAACAAAACACATTGAAATTAGACATCACTTTATTAGAGATTGCAATGAGAAAAGAGTAATTCAAGTAATGAAAATTGCTTCAGAATATAATTTTGCAGATCTACTTACAAAAGCTTTTGATGTTGGAAGATTTGAGTGCTTGGTAGCAAATATTGGAATGCTTAATCTTTAAATTTTTTCAAATGATGTGTTTATGTACATAAATTTTTGTTCGTACTGCTGGATTTATAAGGTACTGCTAATATATCATAAGGTACGGCTAAGCACACAAGGTGCTGCCAGTACAAAAATGTAAATTGTGTTATTCATACAGTTGGTCCTATGCTTATTCTATTGCAAGACAAGTACTTTGTACATTGTTCTTTTGGTTTTAGACTAACTATTTCAGGTATGAATATGTGAACACAAAGGAGATTTCAAGTGAAATGGGAGCAGCAGAATGCTTATCCAGTTGCTAACATAGTAGGTTTATGATGGACTGAGTTTAGGAATTTAAACTCCTTAAAACTTCTTTCTTGAAACCTAGTTATGATATTTCACATTGAATTGATGACTTAGTTGATCAGATAGTAACTGATGCAACTCACTTTCTATCATTTTATACTTTCAAGTATAATGTGCAAGTTTGAGGACATCTGATAGAAAGAACAGCTAGTAAAAGTGAATCTAACACTTGTGTTAGAGGCAACAATTGCTATGAGCTGGAAACCCTGTCAGGAAAGCTCTTTGAATGAGTTTATCTTTACACAGGCAGTTATTTATAACTGAAAACATTGGTTCTCACACAACCAGAGGTTGCTTTAAACCGAAATTTTGATTAAGTGTCTGTTACACACTTAATCCTTTCAAAATGGTTGAAAGTAGTATGATTTTTCAATTCTAAAATCTTGAACATACTGCTAAGTCAAATGATTTCTTAAACAAGGATTTTTAAAAGAGATTCAGAAAAACCATCCATTGACGGATCATGAATCAAATGTCCACTGATTCACCTCTCATAAGAGTTAACACACCTAGAAGTGATGAGGACAGCAACTTAAACTTTTAAGGAATTGATGGCTTCATGTACAATATTGTCTGACAACAAGTTCACATTGATAGATCAGTCAAAGGTACATAGTGAGATCTTCCAAACAAGGGGAGGGAACAAAAGTTATTTGCTTCAGGGGAGGTAACAATTTCAGGGAAGGAAATAATTGCCCAGAAAAGGAAGAATAATCCAATAGAAGGAAGGAGAAGATAAGAGCATACAAGATGATGACATGGAGGTTGAAAATGACAAGAATAGAGCTTATTCTGGAGTATTATATATATTCAGAAGGGATGAAGCATTCCTAAAGGAGAAAGTTCTATCTAGATCAAACGAAGGAAAGTTTCAATTTCAGTTCATTATGTTTGTTCATAACTTGCAAAGGCATGCTGATAGATGATTTCACTTGTTGAAACAATCATCCAAGATACACAGCATCATTGCCTCTTATAATTCCTCCATCCAAGGAAATTGCACCATCTTTTGGTTCAATGTTTTGATATTGCTGAAGTCAAAGAAGAACAAAGCAGATCAGTTCAGAATAAGAAGAATAGTTCAGATTCATGAAGTGTTTGAAAGATCTTCTCAAGTCCTCATTTAATTCAGAAAACATGTTTGAAATGATTCACATGTTTAGGGGAGGATTGTTGGGAATTAAATATTCTGAAGTTAGAGTATCAGAAAATACATTAAGAAGAAGGTACTGCTAGTTCATGATCAAGATACTGCTAGAAAAAGAAGGTACTGCTAGAACAAGAAGGTACTGCTAGTTCAAGTAGAAGGTACGGCTAGTAGAAAATGGTACTGCTAATCAGTGAGTCATAGAGCTGCTACAAGGATAAGATCGAAGAAGATATTATTTGTATGAGTCACTCTTATGCAAAAATAATATCTAGATATGTTCTCAGTCAAAAAGTTGATGCATGTGCTTTCATTAATTCATTTGAACAACTTGAAAGACATAATCTTCCATACGCTAGCTCGACATGACTTGTGTAAGACATAAGTCGGCTAAGACTTTTAAGCAATATTGTAAGAGATCTTGGATGATTGTTTCAACAAGTGAAATCATCTATCAGCATGCCTTTGCAAGTGATGAACAAACATAATGAACACATATAAAACCTATCTCTGATACCAACTGAGAGGAATTCGACACACGGTTAAGGTGGTTAAACCTTGTATACTTTGTGTGTAATGATATATTGAGTTTATATGATCAAGTACGCGGAATTTACTTAATCACACTTAGAAGGTTGTGTATGTTATGGAAATGGAAGAATTATGTTTGTTACTTAACAATGAACAAAGAAAGTTTATCACCAAAACGATTCAATATTATTCAAAATAATACGAGTGATCTTGAATTTATCACTAGGGTTACAAAGACCTTGAATCATATGTTTCTAGATTTGTGATATATGTTTGTGTTTGTTCTATGTCTTAACAGATATGAGTTCTTAATTAAGCGTATACACATATAAAATCACTAGTCTAAGATCTCTTTTATAGTCCAAGAGATCTCTTACAATATTGCTTAAAAGTCTTAGCTGACTTATGTCTTACACAAGTCATGTCGAGCTAGCGTATGGAAGATTATGTCTTTCAAGTTGTTCAAATGAATTAATGAAAGCACATGCATCAACTTGTTAACTGAGAACATATCTAGATATTATTTTTGCATAAGAGTGACTCATACAAATAATATCTTCTTCGATCTTATCCTTGTAGCAGCTCTATGACTCACTGATCAGCAGTACCATTTTCTACTAGCCGTACCTTCTACTTGAACTAGCAGTACCTTCTTGTTCTAGCAGTACCTTCTTTTTCTAGCAGTACCTTGATCATGAACTAGCAGTACCTTCTTCTTAAAGTATTTTCTGATACTCTAACTTCAGAATATTTAATTCCCAACACAGTGTTTTGAAAGGCTCGAGGCGCATTAAGGCGGAAAGGGGGTCAAAGAGCCTCGAGGCGAGACGCACTTCAAGGCGCGGGATTCATGAATACGAGGCGCACTAAATACATTAAGTTTTTTTACAACATATATGACCATTTATATAGCTTAAATAATACAAAATAACATTAAAATACTTAATACATGACACATATTGTCGTTATAAAGATTAAAATGGACCAGTTGTCACTTCTCAAACGGATCAACTCTTTGGCTCGATGACCTATATAGAGATTAAAATTCATATCAGACTAAATATGCTTGTTTCCTACACTTGCAGACTTACATTTAACAAAGCTCACAATTTAACCCAAAATATCAAGCAAGCAACGTATTTATACTCAAGTCATAATGCTACATTTTCATGATAATATGTAATAAAGAAAAATCTTAATGAAACAAAGTAATTTCTTAAAGAAAATTTCAATCAATAAAATAAACATAAAATCAGTTCAAATTTACAAATCATACAAATACTCACCCTATGACTTAAAAGGCCCATGTATATAACTTATAAGGTCGTTGTATTGATGCGTGCGTGCGAGTGCTCTAATTTATACCCACGGTATGTCGTTGTGGTTTTAGCAGTATTCAAGTTTTAAATTTATATTTAGCTGACTTATCAATAACACACACACTTTAACGAGAAGTGTACCCGGTCAGTATGTATATAATGGTAAGTAGAGTGTCGATCACTAAGAGTGGAACGTATTATCTAGTTATTCTAATCAGTATTTTAATATCTTAAGTTAGCTATACAACCTAGTTTAACGCAAGGGGGTTCAGCTTGAGAGACTGGCACGGTTTGGTTGCAATTAAATAATAAACTAACTAATAGGCACGAATCAGCGAATAGCACACACGTACACAGATAAATACTCGAGACAATAAGAAGACCTGTCCTGATAGTTAAGTAGCTTGTCACTTGTTTTATTGCTAGTTTTATATGAAGTGTATAGTTCGATGCAACGCACCGAGATTAAGTCCTTTCTCGTTGGTTCTAATCTTATCGGCGAGTAAACCCTTAATGATTACTTATGACTATCCCATTTATCTTTCTTCCTACTTTTCTACAGACGATAGAATGCATAGGCGATCTAATAAATAGGCGAGGAAGGGGCATGGCGACCCAAGCAATGCTCAGCTAGACACAGAGGTTATCAATGCACTAATAAAAGTCACCAAAGACATCAACATATAAACTTTAATTAATGGGAAAGCAATTTTAAGGGGAGTTGAAGTGAATGATAACATAACACAAGCCCATCAATCCTGATCAATTAAAGTGTACTAATACAATAAAACAAAACTACTTAATGAATTGAATACATGCAGGACCTTCTTACAGCTCTCGTATCTTTGTTCAAGGTGTGTCTTGTGCTGCTATCACGACTGAATTCGGCCTAGGGCTTCTGTCCTTCAAATATCGTACGTACCAAAAAGCCTCTTTAAAGTCGTCTGACTTTGGGTATTTATAGTTTCTGTCTGAGGTAAGATGCGACGCATCTAATAAGTAGATGCGGCGCATTGACTTAACTTCGCGTGGGGTCCAAGATTAATATATTCAGGAATATTCGTACACCGCCAGAAGATGCGGCGTAACTCCATTTATAGATGCGGCACATGTCCTCTTGTATCTTGGATCGTATCTTGTGAAATCTGGATAGTGATGTGCCGTATGTAATAAGCAAGATGCGGCGTATCTGGAGCAGAATAGTCTTGATCTTGTACATTTCAGTAGACTCTTAACTTCTTGCTTGTTTTGCTCCATAATTGGTCCAAAATCGCCAAGTTTCACCAAATGCTTGTTTTTACCTGAGAATTACAAAAGTAAACATTAACGTATCAATTCTCACAGATAATATAATAAAACAAGTCAAATAAATAGGATAAATGATAGTAATAAAATGTACTTATTTGAGTTCATCAAATATCCCCCCACTTGAACTTTACTTGTCCCCAAGTAAACCTTAGAATTAATCTTATGAAAATGTATCCTAAAAGATATTAGGATTTATTTTTATATTTAAGCATGTATTCGTTTTTTGTCATAATCACACAACCAAACACTTAACGAATTAGAAGTAAAATAAAATATTTTGATAAAAGCAAATCTAATCGTTTAACTGTCCAGTCGTGATGAATATTCTATCATAAGCTTGGCAAGTATACACATCTCCCCCACTAAAGCCAAGGAATAACAAGTCTAAAGCGGTAAAAAGGGTTTGTAGGTTTAAGGGTTAATCATTCTCCTTAATCTCTATCGATCTCAAATTCCAGAAAAGGCGACAAAAACACAAATACATGATCGAATCCACGAACACGATACATGCAATTGCTCAAATCCTTAACTCGAATAGGCTAAAGATAGGACCAAGTAATCTTCACCAATAATATTATATCAAAAAGGGCGACAAAATCATAAATACATAGCCGAATCCACGACTACGATACTTAAGATTGCTCAAATCCCTAATCTCAATAAATCAAAGGTTTGGATAAAGAATAATATAGGGTATGGATAATATTTGGGATATAAATTAGTGTAAAATGAAAAATAAACAAAACAAATAAATTAAAATCCTAAGTGTGGTTAATCACTATCCCAACCATCCCATGAATAAGACTCATATCATAGAATAACTCACGCTTTAACACTTGAAACACACGCTTTAGGTAGACACGAATTATACTCAACAAGATCTTAATCAAAGAATAACCTTTAGTTGGCGTTCCCATAACTGCCAACTCCCATTCAATCCATAGATATAATATACAACAACTAGTGGTGATATCGACCACTTAATACAAAACTTTACATAAGTTGGTTAAAACAAACTTCCAACTCTTCCTTTTTTTCTTTTTCTTTTCTGGATGTGTAAAATTTCACCACATCACTATAATGATAACTCTGGATAATTTTTCCATACTTTTCATAACTTCAGAAATCACGGTAATAGTGAAAGTAGTAAACACACGAAAAACAAGACTCAAAGATATACAATATTTACTTTCACTCCAATTGCATTGTGCAATTTCCCGACCTAACCATAGATAATGAATTACGCACGCGAACACAGGTAATGTAAGGAAACACACTTTGCCTAAAGCAATTAACCAACCACGGATTTTAATCTACAGGGTAGGCTAAGGTGTAAGGGTGTAACGAAACATTTTAACAAAGGTGTAAGAAACGAAAGGAATGGCTCTGAGTGTTTTTCTAGGGGTATCTTACTCTAAAAATGAGAGTAACAAAAGGGTTTATACGGGGGTTAACTAACCAGTGTAGTTAGCTAATAACACATAACATATAATAGGCTATTTGGGTGTAATCCTAGAATTTTACCAATTTAGACAAGTCATTCCAATTATATAAATAATACTTATTATGGTGGTCTCGAATAGTATACAAGCCAAGTTCTAAAGTTTACAAGTCACCGGCACACTCATAGATTTGTGAATTTTGGAAAAATCACAATTTTTGAAAATAACGTCATGTGTGCAGCTATGCAACTTAGATCTCAAACAAAAACATGCTAAAAAATTTTAAATTCTTATATATTAAACGCATTTTAAGCATATTTTGAAAAGTTTAGGACAAGTAAGTGTCAAGTGTTCTAATTCTCCAATCCCCCCACTTAAGTTAAACAACGTCCTCGTTGTTTGGTTAAAAGACTAAAAACTGGAAAATAAAAGAATTTGAACAGAAAAACTCCCCTGAGATTTGCTCGGTATGATCCTCCATTTGTATAAGAGCAAAAATCATCTTCTTGTGGATTAGAACGTTTAATCTTCATATTTGATGTATCCACAGGAAATGCAGGAGTCTATAATACCACCAAGACTTTAAACACACCTAAGTTAAGAAAGTTCAAACTTGCATAATACATTAGTAGTTAGAAAAAATAAAACTAAAAAATAAAAATGAAAATCATCAGGTCAGTCGATGCGCCGTATCTTATGGAAGAAGATACGCCGTATCTTATGGAAGAAGATACGCCGTATCGAGCCTGGAATAAATACGAAATAAAAACAAAATAAAGGATAGGATGCGGCGCATCTGTTGTACCAGATGCGGCGCATGTGTTCACCAGACAGACTGTTAACAGTCTGTTGTAAAATGGCTCGTTCCATGGTTTTCTCTCACGTCCTCTCGTATTATCATGTTGAACTTAATGCCATTCTTTGTCAAGCATAATAAGAAATATAAACTGAAACATCAAATGCATAAATGATTAATACAATCCAAAAAGAATAATAATAATATGCATGGAACAATGTCAATAAACACGTAGAATCAAGAGATCAAGGGTCAGTGTGGTCGTGTGGGTGGGTCCCCGAAGTGCTGGCATCATCAGTCCTAGCCCGGACTCTGCGAGTGTATGCAAGTGTCACTCCTGCAACATGAGTACCATCCGGACGAGTGTGGGTAATACCCTGCTGCTCCAAAAGTCGGCTCACACTCGTAACCAGCCACTCTGAGTCCCTCCTCATACCATCTACAATGCCTCTCAAGGCTCTCAGCTCTCCCTCAACTGCCTCAACTCTCTGACTCACCGTGCGTACAGGCACTGGTGGGGGTACTGGTGCCTATGGCTCCTCCTGATGGGCTGGAGCAGCGGCCGGAGCTCCCTGGGGACCTCCCTGCTCCGCCTCTGGCCCTGCAGCTCTAGCGGGCCCCAATGCTACCCAAACGTAATCCCCCATAGCCAACTGACAGATCCCAAGTCTAACCAAATAATCCCTGTCAATAACCGGGAGATGGGTCACCACAACCTCCAGCCCTGCTGGAATCTCCTCTCCAATCACTCCAAAATGGCGGGCCAGCCTAGAAACAAAATGCCCGCCAGTCATATGACTCCTCCTATCTCTCCCTGCAGCTGACCGGTGGAGGTAATGTGCCAAAAAGTGGGGGATGTTCACCGACAACCCCTCATCCATGCTCCTCAAGAGGAAGAGGTCCAGAGTGGTCACCTTCTCAGGTGACTGACCCCTCCCAGCTATGGTAAGTGCTATCAGACGGTGGCAAAGCCTCCTCATGGGCTCCCTGATCAAAGTGTAAGAGGGGGTAGAAGTAACGATGTCACCCACCGAAGAAATCCTGTCCCAATAATCACTGAATAATGCCCTGTCAGGGACCACTCTCAAACTATCATTCCAATATCTGGCAAACCCATCAGACTCAAGCTCCTCAACCGTGTGCAAACCCATAGCCAAAATGAACTGTCTCATAGACATCTGCCTCGGCACCCCACCCAGTCTAAACACAAGGGTGTCAGCAATATCCAACCCAGTATCCGTCTCTCTGTAGTAGACCGTACTGAAAAACTCCATCATGAGCTCCTTTACCAAGGGCTCGTCAATCCTGAACAATCTCTCCCAAGCAAAAGATCTGAATACCACCTCCTCATCATCACCAGTAACTACCATCTCCATCCTACGTCGTAAACTCTCAGCAGCATGCCCTCCCCCAATCAATCCCACATCAGCAAAATCCAAAACCTGGACCCTAAATATTCTCTTAAAGTAAATCGATTCTAGTCTCCGCAAGTAATCATCCAAAGTGCTAGGAGTCAGTCCCATATTCTCGAAACGTAGCCACTGATGTCTTTGTGCAGCCTCTGGTAATGCCATCTGAAATAAATTTTCAAAGTTAGTAAACAGTCTGCAAGTAAGGTAGATACGGCGCATCTGATTTAATCAGTGCGGCGTATCTACACAAAATATAAGAGATGCGGAGCAAGAAATGAGATACGGCGTATGGAGATGCATCGTATCTAGATTAAGTAATACGGCGTATCTAGAATTTTATTAATTTGGAAATAGGTCGTTACGCCGCATCAATTAACCTAGATGCGCCGCATCTAAAAGCATATCAGTATAAAATAAAGGGGGTCAGGCATGCTTTCCAAGAATCCGTATCCGTGACGTAAACTCCCACATAATATCATAGTTTCATTTACCAATTATAAAAGTTCTAAGAGCTCATTACACTACCACTAATCCATTTTCTCACTAAAATTCAAAATCGAATTCAAAACCCTAATTTACATTCAAATCAAACTAGGCCAGAAATTCGATGATTTATGCAAATTAAATACGGGGGAGATCATCTAATAAAAGTCCTAATCATATCTCTATATCATTTAAGCCCTAATCGAATTAATCACATAAACCCTAATTTTCATATTAAACAAGATTAAATCGAAATAGAATAATTACCTTAATTGTATGATTAGGTGTAGGATAATAGATCGGATTAGAGGGAGGATTTTAGAAAAATGCTCGGAATTAGAGTATAATTTTACTGCGTGTATGTTCTTAACTGTGTAAGGATTTTGTGGTAAAAATTTTAGATCCGGCGCATTCCCGTCATATTTATAGGGCAAAACGATGCGCCGTATTAAAAAATTGGAATGCGCCGTATCTATTTAATCTCGTTGACTAGTCAATGAGTCCTAGTTGGTCGATGATACGGTGCTTGGGATATTTAGATCCGCCGTATCGCAATGTTAGTGAACGAAATTTAAATAAGGAACGTACCTTGTCCTCCGCAACACAATTCTTTATACATCAAATTGGGGTTAAACGGCATACGATATATATAAATCCAGGATAAGATCAACAAGTATATTCGTTTTATTAGTAATTATAATCTTATTGTTTAGTAGATAATGATTTGTCCCGGGGTTAGGAACAAATATCGTGTTTTGGCTTACAAAATCAAGATTATAAATGTATAGTAAAATTGAGAAAACGCTTTTTAAAGCTAGGTGAATTATTGTAGAGGTTACCTGGAATTCTATTTCAAGAATTTAAGACATTCTCTATTACCAGTACCGAGTTTTCCTCCACTCTAGTTGTCTTATGTTCGATCACTCCAGCTAGCGTCTCTTGGTTTGGTTCAGAATGTAATCTTTCATGGTGATGCTTGAGCCATCATTTATCCTGAAAATAAACAACTTGTGCACGAGAGTAGCGGACCGATCAAAGTAAATATCAAAAATCAACTATATTAATCAAATTATATTCGTCGTATTAACAAAGGTTAATGCGTCGTATTTTCGTTACGTTTCAAAATACAAGATTTTTGATTCAGAAGATATGCCGTATCGACAAAGATCGATGCGTCGTATCTGTTTAATAATTTAAAAACTGTTTTTAATTAAAATAATAGATACGCTGTATCTACTAAAGCAGATGCGTCGTATGGCATTATCGCTTAGAAAAAAATTTCTTATTAAAAACAGATACGCCGTATCTTGGGGAAAAGATGCGTCGTATCGAATTAATTAAACGCGTTGTATTATAAAAATTAAACGCAATACGCCGTATCTGAGAAATCAGATGCGCCGTATCATTTGAATAAGCTCAGTACAACGATAGCAGAACACAGAAAATACGAAAAATAAAAACAAATAAAAACAAACGAAAACAAACACAAATAAAAGCTAACAAATAACACACAAAACAGAAAATATGCAAATAATACAATGAATGCAAATTAACCTAATATACAACACAATTAGCGGTTAGATTAAAAATTAAAAAAGAAAAACCAAATTAAAATACTAATCAAATTAACAGATAATAACAATTCACTCCCCGGCAACGGCGCCAAAAACTTGGTGCGTGCGTGCGAGTGCTCTAATTTATACCCACGGTATGTCGTTGTGGTTTTAGCAGTATTCAAGTTTTAAATTTATATTTAGCCGACTTATCAATAACACACACACTTTAACGAGCAGTGTACCCGGTCAGTATGTATATAATGGTAAGTAGAGTGTCGATCACTAAGAGTGGAACGTATTATCTAGTTATTCTAATCAGTATTTTAATATCTTAAGTTAGCTATACAACCTAGTTTAACGCAAGGGGGTTCAGCCTGAGAGACTGGCACGGTTTGGTTGCAATTAAATAATAAACTAACTAATAGGCACGAATCAGCGAATAGCACACACGTACACAGATAAATACTCGAGACAATAAGAAGACCTGTCCTGATAGTTAAGTAGCTTGTCACTTGTTTTATTGCTAGTTTTATATGAAGTGTATAGTTCGATGCAACGCACCGAGATTAAGTCCTTTCTCGTTGGTTCTAATCTTATCGGCGAGTAAACCCTTAATGATTACTTATGACTATCCCATTTATCTTTCTTCCTACTTTTCTACAGACGATAGAATGCATAGGCGATCTAATAAATAGGCGAGGAAGGGGCATGGCGACCCAAGCAATGCTCAGCTAGACACAGAGGTTATCAATGCACTAATAAAAGTCACCAAAGACATCAACATATAAACTTTAATTAATGGGAAAGCAATTTTAATGGGAGTTGAAGTGAATGATAACATAACACAAGCCCATCAATCCTGATCAATTAAAGTGTACTAATACAATAAAACAAAACTACTTAATGAATTGAATACATGCAGGACCTTCTTACAGCTCTCGTATCTTTGTTCAAGGTGTGTCTTGTGCTGCTATCACGACTGAATTCGGCCTAGGGCTTCTGTCCTTCGAATATCGTACGTACCAAAAAGCCTCTTTAAAGTCGTCTGACTTTGAGGTATTTATAGTTTCTGTCTGAGGTAAGATGCGGCGCATCTAATAAGTAGATGCGGCGTATTGACTTAACTTCGCGTGGGGTCCAAGATTAATATATTCAGGAATATTCGTACACCGCCAGAAGATGCGGCGTAACTCCATTTATAGATGCGGCGCATGTCCTCTTGTATCTTGGATCGTATCTTGTGAAATCTGGATAGTGATGCACCGTATGTAATAAGCAAGATGCGGCGTATCTGGAGCAGAATAGTCTTGATCTTGTACATTTCAGTAGACTCTTAACTTCTTGCTTGTTTTGCTCCATAATTGGTCCAAAATCGCCAAGTTTCACCAAATGCTTGTTTTTACCTGAGAATTACAAAAGTAAACATTAACGTATCAATTCTCATAGATAATATAATAAAACAAGTCAAATAAATAGGATAAATGATAGTAATAAAATGTACTTATTTGAGTTCATCAAATATCCCCCCACTTGAACTTTACTTGTCCCCAAGTAAACCTTAGAATTAATCTTATGAAAATGTATCCTAAAAGATATTAGGATTTATTTTTATATTTAAGCATGTATTCATTTTTTGTCATAATCACACAACCAAACACTTAACGAATTAGATGTAAAATAAAATATTTTGATAAAAGCAAATCTAATCGTTTAACTGTCCAGTCATGACGAATATTCTATCATAAGCTTGGCAAGTATACACTTCTCCCCCACTAAAGCCAAGGAATAAATGATAGTAATAAAATGTACTTATTTGAGTTCATCATGTATCTTATCTTAATATTTAGAAAAAAAGCCCAAAAACCTGTTACATCTCCTAGGCGCACCAAGGCGCGCGCAAAGTCCCAGGCGCACCAAGGCGCGCGCTTTTTATGGGATTCATGCATGTCGTGAGCCTCGATCTAAAAAATCCCCAAGGCTAGAGCCTTGTGCGCCTTAGGCGCGATTTTTAAAACTTTGTTCTTAAGACAGCAGTGGACAAATCATTCATTTGTTTAGAGAGTGCAGCTATTTCGGAGGTAGAAGAAGTAGTGTCAGATCTAGTAGACTCATTCCTCTCGGCAGAGGAATCCCAATAATTATGGTGGGCAGTCATGTTTTCAATGAGATCATAGCACTCTTCAGGTCGTCTTTTCATAAAAGTACCACCGGCTGCAGCATTGATTGTGTCACGGTGTCTTAAAGTTAGACCATTATAGAACGTATCTATTATGGTGACTAATAACATGTTATGATTTGGACACAGATCAATCGAAAGCTTATAGCGTTCCCATGCCTCAAATAATGATTCATCAGGAAGCTGACGGAAGTTACTAATATCATTTCTCAATTTCGTCACCATCGACGGTGGGAAATATTTCGCCAAGAACTTTGAGACCATCTCATCAAAATTATGAATTGAGTTCTTGGGAAGACGATCAAACCATGAGGTAGCATGATGCGTCAAAGAATATGGGAAGAGATAAAGACGAAGGGCGTCATCGGAGACCCCATTTTGTTTCATGCTCTGGGTGATGATAAGGAATTTATCAAGATGCTTGTTTGCATCGTCACCCAGCAAATAGTGAAATTGACAAGAATTTTGGACTTGTTGGATCATGTGATGTTTAAGTCCAAAATCTGCGTCTTGAATATTGACTGGGGCAATCGGGCTACCACGTCCGTGCATTGTTGGTTGGCACAACTCCTCCATCATTCGGAGATCGGGAGCTGGCATTGGATTATGATTATCACCACCCATTGGCGGGTGTTGATCGTTGTTGTTCATTTCTCCAACGTTTGGGAAATCAACACGGTGGTTATGACGGATAATTCTCTCGGGATTTGAGAGAGGTGAAAGAAGATCATGAGAAGAAGAACGGGTGTTCATACACCAAAAAGAAAAAAAAATCAAAAGGAAAAACAAATTTGAAAAGGAAAATATTTTTGGATTTTTATTTTTAAGGAAAATTAATCACAATATTTTTGGTATCGATCCCTCAACCGATATCGTTTCTCTTAAGACTACTCGCAGAGTGGTGGAGAAGCAAAGGTCCGCTCGAAAGCTGATTAAAAACCCGCCTCTTTTGGTTCGTCAATTTAATGTCAAACCATCCTTAAACCACTTGTATAGGTTGTAATCGAAAGATAATCCGAAATCAAATGATTTCACGATTGTTTTATTGTTTTTCAATTTTTTTGGTATTGCAAACACTTTAGGAAAAGTGTTAATGGTTTTTTAATTTTTTGGATTTTATATTTTTGAAAATATTTACGAAGAAAAACGATAACTTCCCGGGAGAAGGGTCTTCAAAACACGAGTCGAGAAATGAGAACGTAAAATTCACTTCAACCTTCCCCGGCAGCGGCGCCTGATGAACTCAAATAAGTACATTTTATTAGCATCATTTATCCTATTTATTTGACTTGTTTTATTATATTATATATGAGAATTGATACTTAATCGTTTTACTTTTGTAATTCTCAGGTAAAAACAAGTATTATGTGAAACTTGGCGATTTTGGACTAATTATGGAGCAAAACAAGCAAGAAGTTAAGAGTCTACTGAAATGTACAAGATCAAGACTATTCTGCTCCAGATACGCCGCATCTTGCTTATTACATACGGCGCATCCCTATCAAGATTTCACAAGATATTATCCAAGACGGCAAAGGACATGCGCCGCATCTAAGAATGGAGTTACGCCGCATCTTCTGGCGGTGTACGAATATTCCTGAATATATTAATCTTGGACCCCACGCGAAGTTAAGTCAATGCGCCGCATCTACTTATTAGATGCGCTGCATCTTACCCTCAGACAGAAACTATAAATACCCCAAAGTCAGACGAATTTCTGGGTTCGACATATATACGCGTACGAGAGTACAGAAACCCTAGGACGAAGTCAGACGAATTAGCAACACAAGACACACCTTGAACGAAGATACAAGAGCTGTAAGAAGGTCCTGCATGTATTCAATTCATTAAGTAGTTTTGTTTTATTGTATTAGTACACTTTAATTGGTCAGGATTGATGGGCTTGTGATCATTCATTTATTCATGCACTTCAACTCCCCTTAAAATTTCTTTCCCATTAATTAAAGTTTATATGTTGATGTCTTTGGTGACTTTTATTAGTGCATTGATAATCTCTGTGTCTAGTTGAGCGTTGATCGGGTCGCCATGCCTCTGCCCTCGCCTATTTATTAGATCGCCTATGCATTCTATCGTCTGTAGAAAAGTAGGAAGAAAGATAAATAGGATAGTCATAAGTAATCATTAAGGGTTTACTCGCCGATAAGATTAGAACCAACGAGAAAGGACTTAATCTCGGTACGTTGCATCGAACTATACACTTCATATAAAACTAGCAATAAAACAAGTGACAAGCTACTTAACTATCAGGACAGGTCTTCTTATTGTCTCAAGTATCTATCTGTGTACGTGTGTGCTATTCGCTGATTCGTGCCTATTAGTTTAGTTTATTATTTAATCACAACCAATCCGTGCCAGTCTCTCAGGCTGAAACCCCCTTGCGTTAGATTAGGTTGTATAGCTAACTTAAGATATTAAAATACTGATTAGAATAACTAGATAATACGTTCCACTCTTAGTGATCGACACTCTACTTACCATTATATTCATACTGACCGGGTACACTGCTCGTTAAAGTGTGTGTATTATTGATAAGTCGGCTAAATATAAATATACCGTGGGTATAAATTAGAGCATACGCACACGCACATCAAGTTTTTGGCGCCGTTGCCGGGGAGTGAATTGTTATTATCTGTTAATTTGATTAGTATTTTAATTAGGTTTTTCTTTTTAATTTTTATTCTAACCGCTAACTCTGTTGTATATTAGATTAAATTGCATTCATTGTATTATTTGCATATTTTCTGTTTTGTGTGTTATTTGTTTTCTTTTATTTTTATTGCTTTTCGTTTGTTTTATTTTTTTTTTATTTTTCGTATTTTCTGTATTCTGCTATCATTGTACTGAGCTTATATAAACGATACGGCGCATCTATTTTCATAGATACGGCGTATTGCGTTTAATTTTTATAAAATACAACGCGTTTAATTAATTCGATACGACGCATCTTTCCCCAAGATACGGCGTATCTGTTTTTAATAAGAATTTTTTTCTAAGCGATAACGCGATACGACGCATCTGCTTTAGCAGATACGGCGTATATGTTATTTTAATTAAAAACAGTTTTCGAATTATTAAACAGATACGACGCATCGATTTTTATCGATACGGCGTATCTTCTGAATCAAAAATCTTGTATTTTGAAACGTAACGAAAATACGACGCATTAACTTTTGTTAATACTACTTATTTAATTTTAATAAGTATATCGATTTTTGATAATTAAAACTGATACGGCGCATTCTAATTTCTAAGCGGCGTATCTATTTTCTGAATAAAGTCTGATTAAATTTTAACGATGATAAGATACGGCGTATCCAACTTTTTGGATACGGCGCATCGTCTGCAGATATCAGTTACTTTAATTTTTCGTATTCCGTTTTCGTTGTTGATTTTCTGATATATTACTTTCTTGAACATACCCTACTGATGCTTTTGTGATAGTTTCAGGAAGTGCATGACCAGGAGTTCTACGAAGAACTTGATTCAACCTTTCGAAGATCCTGAACGAGCTTTTCATTCGCTTAAAAGGCTTTTCAACACAAAAAGCTTTGATATCTCAAGTTCATTCGAGCTTGATTACTTTTCTGAAGAGAAAGAGGAAGAAGAAACAGAAACAATGGTCGAAAACACTACTATGGAGGAATACATGAACAAAACCCGTGCTGATTACACTTCAGGAGTTGCTAGACCTAAGTTTGATGAAAAGTCAAAATTTGAGTTGAAGGGTCAGTTTCTCAAGGAGCTAAGAGAAAATGCTTTCAGTGGATCGGAACATGAGGATGCTAATGAGCATGTTGAAAAGGTCCTCAAGATTGCGGATTTGTTTACTTCAGAAGGAGTCACTGACGATCAACTCATGCTAAGAGTCTTTCCAATCTCGCTAAAAGGAGCTGCTAACAAGTGGCTAAGGAATGAACCTGCTAGTTCAATTACTACATGGGAAGATTTGAAGAGCAAATTCCTGAAGAGATATTGTCCACCTGCTAAGACTGCTAAAAAGATGGAGGCTATCAACAGTTTCAAGCAAGAGCCTGATGAAACTCTTTATCAAGCTTGGGAACGATTTAAAGATTTACTGATAAAATGTCCTCAACACTATCTAACCCCTATGCAGGAGATAATATTGTTTTATCAAGGATTGGACGTGCCTACTAGACAAATCTTGGACGCTAAGGGAGCTGTGCCTCAAATGAGTGCAGCCAATGCTAGGAAAGCTATCCAAGAAGCTGCTGATCATTCTCAAAAATGGCACGATGGGACCTCTACTAGATCTAAGAGCAGCACTAATTTTGACGGGTTTGCTGCTATTCAAGCTCAATTGGATAAAATTAGTAGAGAGATGAAGAAGCGTGATGAAAAAGTGTATGCTGCCCAAGTTGGATGTGAAAAATGCGAAGGACCTCACTACACTAAAGATTGCCCGAATAAGAATGAAAGTGAGACGTTTGAAGAAGCATATTACACCCAATTTGGACAACCATTCCGACCTTCAGGAAGATTTAGGGAAGCCACCCCGGGATTCTATCAAAAGAACAACTTTAATCCCACTTATCAAGAAAGGAGGCAGACTTTAGATGACACTCTAAAGCAAATTATGGCCGATGCTGCTAAAAGACATGAGGAGAATACTGCTATGATCAAAGAAATCCGAGCTTCAACGGACACTATTACAAGAAATCAAGGAGCTTCGATCAAAGCATTAGAACAACAAATTGGTCAAATGAGCAAAGTTCTTCAAGAAAGGGGATACGGAAGTTTACCTAGCTCAACTGAAACCAACCCAAGAGATCATGTCAAGGCCATAAGCACTACTGATGATGTCACGCCTAACATACCTAGAAGATCGATGAATGGTGATGATGGTGCAAGACCCGAATTTTTCTTTAATTCTTCAATCAGTTTAAGGAGATTACTCAAAGAGAAGACAAAGATTGAAGAGGAGATCAAGGCTACAATGAAAGAAGAGAGCTCTGCAACCGACTTACATGCCTTGCCTCATAAAGAAAAGGACCCAGGAAGTTTTACTTTACCTTGTTCAATTAATGATATATCTTTCAATAATGTGTTAGCTGACTTAGGAGCTAGCGTTAGTGTAATGCCCCTTAAGACATTCACTACCCTAGGACTAGGAAAATTAGCACCAACTAAGTTACTTATTGAATTGGCTGATAAAACGGTAAAACGACCTGAAGGGATTGCTAATAATGTGCTAGTTAAGATTGAGAAGTTTGTTTTCCCTGTAGACTTTGTTATATTAGATATGCCCGAGGATGTTAAGATTCCTTTAATCCTTGGAAGACCTTTCTTGTCTACCGCCCGTGCTAAGATTGATGTGTTTAAAAGAAAAATCTCATTAAGGGTAGGGAATAATAAACTAGTCTATAAGTGCCAAGATCCTGTTAAAAGCATAATTAGAGGCATCTATGTGCTAGGATTAAGAGAGCGTATGGACCTCGATCTTGAAGCTAGGCTTATGGGAGAAACATTGATTCAAAACAACTCAACTAATCCTAATCATGAGAACTTTGAGGAATTTATTGACCTTAATGTACCCACCGAACTTAGACGCGATATTGTTAATGATTCTGATGACGAGTGGTATGATTGCGTAGTAATTAACAAACGTAGGAGAATAGTTGAGAATACAAATTTGAACAATGATGTGTTTATTGAACTACCACCCCACCTTGCATATTTGTGCCCATATAATAATAAGAATTTCCCGTCTATCATTTTGTCATCTCTGTCCGAAAGGGACAGAACTTTATTTATACAGATATTAAAGAAGAACGGCGTGGAAATTAAGGACGAGCAAGGAGTGTTCAATGTTACTGAATTGGCGATGAGGGAGCGCGATGTTTCTGACTCCTTCAATGATCGATATTAAAGAGCTGAACGTGAGTCTAACTTGAAGACTCTGGAATAAAGACAAGTGCTGACCGGGAGACAACCCGGAGAAATTTTTTACTATTCTATTCTGTGTCGAGTCAGTCAGGCCCGCAGAGGATACGGCGCATCTCAATCCTAAGATGCGACGCATCTCCTGCACTGGTCATATCTTACTTTATTTTTCTGCATTTTTATTTTTGACTTTAAAACTTTTTATCAGTTTATTTTAATGCGGCGCATCCCTGGTTAAGGATGCGACGCATCTTTTATTTTGATTCGTATTTATTCCATGCTCGATACGGCGTATCTTCTTCCATAAGATACGGCGTATCGACTGACCTGATGATTTTCAGTTTTAATTTTTAAGTTTTATTTTTACTAACTACTAATGTATTATGCAAGTTTGAACCTTCTTAATTTAGGTGTGTTTAAAGTCTTGATGGTATTATAGATTCCTGCATTTCCTGTGGATACATCTAATATGAAGCTTAAACGTTCTCATCCACAAGAAAGATGATTTTTGCTCTTATACAAATGGAGGATCATACCGAGCAAATCTCAGGGGAGTTTTTCTGTTCTAATTCTTTTTATTTTCCAGTTTTTTTTAACCTTTGACACAAACAACGAGGACGTTGTTTAACTTAAGTGGGGGGATTGGAGAATTAGAACACTTACTTGTCCTAAACTTTTTCAAAAATTATGCTTAAAATGCGCTTAATATATCAAAATTTAAAATTTTTAGCATGTTTTTGTTTAAAGTCTAAGTGATGTGGTGAAATTTTACACATCTATGTTTATGTTTCAACTCCCCTTAAAAAATCAAAAAAAAAAAAAAAAAAAAAAAAAAAAAAACAAAAAAAAAAAAAAAAAAAAAAAAGAGAAAAGAAAAAGAAAAAGGAGGAGTTGGATGTTTGTTTTAACCAACTTATGTAAAGTTTTGTATTAAGTGGTCGATATCACCACTATTTGTTGTATATTATATCTATGGATTGATTGGGAGTTGGACGTTATGGGAACGCCAACTAAGGTTTATTCTTTGATTGAGATCCTGTTGAGTATAATTCGTGTCTACCTAAAGCGTGTGTTTCAAGTGTTAAAGCGTGAGTTATTCTATGATATGAGTCTTATTCATGGGATGGTTGGGATAGTGATTAACCACACTTAGCATTTTAATTTATCTGTTTTGTTTATTTTTCATTTTACACCAATTTATATCCCGAATATTATCCATACCCTATATTCTTCTTTATCCAAACCTTTGATTTATTGAGATTCGGGATTTGAGCAATCTTAAGTATCGTAGTCGTGGATTCGACTATGTATTTATTATTTTGTCGCCCTTTTTGATATAATATTATTGGTAAAGATTACTTGGTCCTATCTTTAGCCTATTCGAGTTAAGGATTTGAGCAATTGCAAGTATCGTGTTCATGGATTCGATCGTGTATTTGTGATTTTGTCGCCTTTTCTGAAATTTGAGATCGATAGAGATTAAGGAGAATTTTTAACCCTTAAACCTCAAAACCCTTTTTTACCGCTTTAGACTAGTTATTCCTTAGCTTTAGTGGGGGAGATGTGTATACTTGCCAAGCCTATGATAGAATATTCGTCACGACTGGACAGTTAAACGATTAGATTTGCTTTTATCTAAATATTTTATTTTATTTCTAATTCGTTAAGTGTTTGGTTGTGTGATTATGATAAAACGAATACATGCTTAAATATAAAAATAAATCCTAACATCTTTTAGGATACATTTTCATAAGATTAATTCTAATTTTTATTTGGGGACAAGTAAAGTTCAAGTGGGGGGATATTTGATGAACTCAAATAAGTACATTTTATTAGCATCATTTATCCTATTTATTTAACTTGTTTTATTATATTGTATATGAGAATTGATACTTAATCGTTTACTTTTGTAATTCTCAGGTAAAAACAAGTATTATGTGAAACTTGGCGATTTTGGACTAATTATGGAGCAAAACAAGCAAGAAGTTAAGAGTCTACTGAAATGTACAAGATCAAGACTATTCTGCTCCAGATACGCCGCATCTTGCTTATTACATACGGCGCATCCCTATCAAGATTTCACAAGATATTATCCAAGACGGCAAAGGACATGCGCCGCATCTAAGAATGGAGTTACGCCGCATCTTCTGGCGGTGTATGAATATTCCTGAATATATTAATCTTGGACCCCACGCGAAGTTAAGTCAATGCGCCGCATCTACTTATTAGATGCGCCGCATCTTACCCTCAGACAGAAACTATAAATACCCCAAAGTCAGACGAATTTCTGGGTTCGACATATATACGCGTACGAGAGTACAAAAACCCTAGGACGAAGTCAGACGAATTAGCAACACAAGACACACCTTGAACGAAGATACAAGAGCTGTAAGAAGGTCCTGCATGTATTCAATTCATTAAGTAGTTTTGTTTTATTGTATTAGTACACTTTAATTGGTCAGGATTGATGGGCTTGTGATCATTCATTTATTCATGCACTTCAACTCCCCTTAAAATTTCTTTCCCATTAATTAAAGTTTATATGTTGATGTCTTTGGTGACTTTTATTAGTGCATTGATAATCTCTGTGTCTAGCTGAGCGTTGATCGGGTCGCCATGCCTCTGCCCTCGCCTATTTATTAGATCGCCTATGCATTCTATCGTCTGTAAAAAAGTAGGAAGAAAGATAAATAGGATAGTCATAAGTAATCATTAAGGGTTTACTCGCCGATAAGATTAGAACCAACGAGAAAGGACTTAATCTCGGTGCGTTGCATCGAACTATACACTTCATATAAAACTAGCAATAAAACAAGTGACAAGCTACTTAACTATCAGGACAGGTCTTCTTATTGTCTCAAGTATCTATTTGTGTACGTGTGTGCTATTCGCTGATTCGTGCCTATTAGTTTAGTTTATTATTTAATCACAACCAATCCGTGCCAGTCTCTCAGGCTGAAACCCCCTTGCGTTAGATTTGGTTGTATAGCTAACTTAAGATATTAAAATATTGATTAGAATAACTAGATAATACGTTCCATTCTTAGTGATCGACACTCTACTTACCATTATATGCATACTGACCGGGTACACTGCTCGTTAAAGTGTGTGTGTTATTGATAAGTCGGCTAAATATAAATTTAAAACTTGAATACTGCTAAAACCACAACGACATACCGTGGGTATAAATTAGAGCATACGCACACGCGCATCAGCGCCAAAAATTGATTTGTCAATTATAGTCCAAGGAATTACAAAGGAAAAATGTAAAACCCGAGTCGTTTTCCCGTGAAGGTGTGAATGGAATTTTGTGTTTTCGGAACGTGAAACGTGATGTGAATGGTGAATAAGAGTGAGATATGTGGTTTTAAGCTAAAATAAGCTCAGAAGAAGCTTATTAATTTTAACAGTTGGCTATGAAGGAAATGAGTAAGAAACAAATTAAGCAATCTAACTATTAAGCTACTAATAAGCTAAATGAAACTGGATTAAGCTAAATAAGTAAAGAAATATCTGAATAATCCTACAATCCTCAGAAAATGCTAACCTCAAAAGAAATTAAGCACTACAAATTTAGAAAAAGCAAAGTTGCCCTGGTGCAGGCCTAAAATGGGGTCTGAGGTGATGATAAGGCTATTGAAAAGCAATTAATAAGCTGTCCTAAAAATTCAAAAAATTAGGGAACTTCTAGATAAGCCACCAATGCACAACTGTACTAAATTTCAGATTAAATGGACCTATATTGGTGAAATTAAAAATGGAAAACACAAGCAATTTAGGCAAATTGGGGACTGATGCAGTCTGATGTAACAGTTGGGGTTATGTGACCTTAATGCCTTCAATTCTTAATAAAATAACACTAAATCTTAAATTCTCACTTTAAACACTGATATGCACCTAAGTTGATAAAAAATAAGGACCCAAGAAGCTCAAGCTTATGAGAAGCTTATATGGGCGGTAAACATCCTAAACTTGCACTATTCAACTCAAAACTTCCAAATACACATATTTAGCTTAATACCTTCTGAAAACAACTAATCTTGGTTTAAACAAGCTCAATCAAAGTTCGCAATATGGTTAATGAACAGTACACACAAGTTTAATCCCAAAACAAGCTTTATGCCAAACACTACTTATAAAACTGATTTTGCAATTTTACACTAGAAACAACTGATTTAAGCTTATGATACCGATTACTACTGATTATCTAACTTATATTCAAGCCTAATAAGCAACTATCAGCAGAAACTAAGCACTAAATAAGCTATAATCTAGTCGACTGTTTTGGCTATTTCTGGTTTTTTTTTTTATAGTTTTGAAACACAAAACTAATTTTAACTAATTTAAACTAATTAACTAATATCAGATAGACTAAGCTACTACTAAATAAGCACTAATCAAGCAAAAGCAATGAAAAAGCATGAAAATAAGCAATAAGCAGTTTTAAAAGAATAGAATATCAAATAGATCCTACATAATCCTTGTTTAGATCAGGACTGAACGAATGAGAACACAACCCAGGCTTGTTACACAAGCCAATAAACAACCAAGCTTATCCAAACAACCTTATTCCACCAAGAGCTTATTTGACCATATCTTTGACTTTTGTTGACTTTTTAGAAAATTTGAGATGGAAATAGTTTAAACATAATCAAAAACTCACAATAAGCTATGACAGCTTATATGAGCTACTACTCCAGATATACAAGCTTATTGAAGCTTGTTTAACATACTTGAGATTATTTTTGTATTTTTAGAAGGTTATCTTATTTTTATTTTTTTTACTTTTCAATATGAGACAGAAATTATATGAGAGACATTCTAAAAATGATTTGATAAGATTATAAGAGCTTAATGAGAAAGAAACAATAGCTTAACTAAGATTATTCTAATGAAAGCTTGAAAATGAAATCGCAAACGATTTGAAAATATAAAATCAAACTATATTACTTCTAAAATTTGATTACAAAAACACTCTTAAAAGAGATTACAACTGAATTTAAAAGCTTAAACAAACTAGGACTCAAACTACCATAATAACGACTCTAAAATTATGACTCTCCAAAGCTTGTGAGCAGGGGGTATTTATAGCTGAGGAGGGAGCAATTAGGGTTTCTCAGAAGCCTCTAGATCTCTATTTGCAGCCTTTAGATCAACCTTGGTCACCAATCTTCGATTATCATCCCTAGGATCATTTTGGTGAGGTGTATCCACTAATAGGATGCTGGGATTTGTCCACGTTGGCAATCCTTGTGTCAGTACATGTCAGGTAGCTTCTGGAATCATTTTAATGTACGGGTGAATTGGTGGATAGGGTAAAAATGGAGGTTGGGGATAGATGAGCAGTACTGTGAATATTTGCGGGTTTGGATAATGTTTGATTTGGGTATTAATTTAGTTGACCGGGTGGGATAGAGTATACGGGTTAAGATCCAGATGGGGTTTTAGTAAAATGGGAGTGGGCTGGGTAGGGTGATGTTTGGGCTGGATGGGAATTGGGTTGGGTTTTTGTTTTTGATCCAATATTTTAGTATGGGATTTGTGGTGAAAATGGATTAAATTTATAGGGACTATTTCTGCCAATTTATGTAAGTATCAACAAGGACTGATTTTGTAGATCCGAAATAATCCAAGGTCTTTTCTTTAAATATCTTTTCCTTTTATGATTTCTTCCCCGTCATCGGCTTTAAATATCTTCTTCCAAATCCGTGCTCGTCTTTTTCGGATTTTTCTTTATTTTTGTCCTTTTTCTTGTATCCGTTGCCTGCATAAACATAAACATAAAAACACAAATATCTTTGGCAGTTTGGTTAGTTTTTTGTCGTTTTGGTCTTAATTTGGTCAAGAAAAGGTATGTGAATAAGCACATACCAAAATCCTCCAGACTAAGATATTGCCGTGTCCTCACACAATGTTATAAAAACACGCTTTTGAAAACAAAAATTTCCAATCTCTTTTTACTAACTTTGAGAAGTAGCAAAATATTCAAAAGAGATTAAGAATTTCAAAGTTCTAAAAACTCCCCGTTTTTCCATTTTATTCTCACTTATTCTATTTTTATATTTTTTCTCATTTCCATGTGACGGTTTGTTGAATTTCATTATTTCGCAATAATTTTTAGGATCACTGAGTAGGAAACACAACCCATAAAGAAGTGACCATACGGATAAAATTCATCGTTCCTGATTTTTCACGAGTCCCCAAACTAAGCTTAAAAACGAAATCATTTTTATTTACAAGTTAGATTGCTATCACTACCCATAAAAGCTAATTGTGTATTACTTCTTGTTCCCAAATTCCTATTTTCCTATATTTATTTTATTTTTAGTGAGAAATGAATTTCTTCATATTCTCATTTCGATAAGTTTTAGTCCGATAAAGATACCTAGTTTAGACGCTAAGTAGTTTCCAATCCTTCCCTAGAAAACCGTTGCATACAAAAATGAGGTCCACATCAAGGTCTCTGATTTAACATGATTTTGAGGATATCCCTTCTATATACGACCGAAACAACTCATCTACGAGTCTAGAGCCAGAAGCTTTTATTAGGAAACCCCCGAAGTCAAAATTTGACATTATTAACATTTTTAAGCGCATATTATTATTCCTTGGCCTTTTAAACAATCTCGACAACGGGAGCGAACTGTCAAGAATCGGGAGTAACATCTAACAACAAAATTTTTCAAGGATATCTTCAAGCTTGGATACAAAGTAACATCTAACAACAAAATTTCTAGGTATACATTGCGAAACATTTTTCATATTATATTCTGCTTCAATGTTAATTTAATACATGGATCGTACTCCAGTTTAAAAACCATTTGTTTTGAAAATGAGAGCCACGTGGCTCTCATACCAATTGTGAAAACGTAGAGGGGGGGGGGCTGAATAGGTTTTTGTTTTAAAATCTTAAAACTTGTTGTATCAAATATTCGTGTAAGCTTGTTCTAATATGAAAGATGTTTGTTGTAGTTTATGACTACCATATACTTAAACACGTTGTCATCTAAGTATGATCATCACAACACAAGCAATCATATAATGCAAACATAAAAGTAAAGAGTAAAGAAATCGCAAACCGAACACGATGATTTATAGTGGTTCTGTCACGGAGCTCATCTCCGCCCTACTCCAATCCCCAAGTACCCAACTCGAGAGTTACTTCACTAGATCAACAAGCTCCCTTCTCGGCGGAGAAAACCTTACACATGTCGCTTACACTTTTTCTGGTACAAATCTAAATACCGGGTTCTAGTTCGAGGTAGAACAAACCTAACGTCGCTTACACCTTTTCCGACACTAAGCTAGATGTCAAGTTCTTTACAAGGATACAACCACTCCCGCTAGTTCTTTTACAAGGGTACAACCACTCCCGCTATGTTTTATGGCCCAACATAAAAACCTTGTGTTTTATGGTACATACACATAAACCATCTAATCTAATAAGAATAGATTACAATGATGATCCATGACATAAATGGGTCATGGATATGAATGCCTAATCTAAATGAACTTCCATTGATAGGAAGCCTTCAACGGATGGAGATTACAAGCTCCCTAAACTTGTTGTGATGGATCTTCATATATACATATGGAATCTACATGAACTTCTTGAATAAGAAGTCTTTAATCATTGAGGATGTCAAGTGCCCTTGAATCTTCATATGTTGGAATGCTATGGAGAATGATGACTTCAAGATCTTCTAAAATTCTTGGTAGATTAGGAAGTATGCAAGCTTATGATGGATGATGACTCACGATATCTGAGCTAGCTTCACAGGATCATTACGAGTGTATGCTTACAACATAATGAAAGTTAGTAACATTATGATCATTATGTAAAGGGTGATTAATGTGTGTTTCTACATGATAAACTACTGATCTAAATGTATGCAAAAGGTAGAGGGAATGTGTGTTCTTGTTGCTTAAAAACTATGGGTAAACAATGGGATACTATTTATAGAAAAAACAATTTGTACATGCCACGGATTTGGCGGATCCAAATAAAGGGATCCGCCCTTTATGCAGTTTGGTTCCGCCGGGACCTGACAGCTAATATCTTAACAAATCTTTCCATATCATTCCATATCATGTTATGTCATGTCAAGATCTTGCAAAGTCAACTTTGTAACTTAAAGATCTTTCCAAAATATCACCTAAATCAAATCTTACATGAAATCTATCCAAGATCCTTCCAAGATATTTCCAAAATCAAATCTTACGTAAAATTTATCCAAGATCTTTCCTAAGATTTATTGAGTGAAGATATAAGTAATATATTCATATGATCTTCAAAATCTTCTAAGATATCTAAAGATCTCTAAATGATGTATGCCATGATGTCATGAACATATTTCCATTTTAAGAATTAAAATGTAAATATTGTAAATGTATATATGTATGTCCTAGCTTAACTAATATATGTTTACCAATATGTATCATGTTAGTTTGACACCTAAAGTGTACTTATCCTATTAATCTCAGGAAACATGATGTACAAGTAAAAGTACTTGTATATGCAAAGTGTAAAATGAGGTTCTAAGTAGAATGGTTAACCTTTTAAAATACTTAATGACCTAACCGTATTTTAAACATTCTAAATGGTTTGTTAAGGGTTTGATCATAATGCCACATAACAAACATGTACGAACCTGTGTTGTATCATATGAGGACTTAAGAGGTATTGAATGTATGTTGAGACAAAATAAGATTACAAGTAACTTGTACATTTTACTTTATGTATCAAGTTACATGTTTGTCATCAATCAAAACAAACGAGATTGCTTGCACTAACAATCTCCCCAACGAGACTGCTTGCACTAACAATCTCCCCCTTTTTGATGATGACAAAATATGTAAACGTGATAGAAAGTAAAATGAAAAAAGTTACTTGTATCCGTTTCTCCGTTTACACCTTTCTCCACCTTTTTTTGCAATTACTTGTTACTCCGTAATTACTTACTTTCTCCTTTTACACCTTCATCCCCCTTCTGTTGAAACAAAAAGGGTGTGTCCTTGGAGTTAACTGCATTTCTCCCCGAAATGGCGAGCTTGCATCATCCCTAGTGAAGTTAAATAAACTACTTCAATCTCCTATGGTTGTTGCGTTCCCTAGGTTGTTAGCGGATCCATGAATCAAATTAAGACTCTTAACCTACATCAAGATTAGTGGTGTGTAACATAAAAAGATTATATATGAAAAATGCATGATGAATGAAATGCATATAGCCAACGATACACGTGGGTGAGCTATGTTGGACTATGTTGACCTATCTCCTCCTTTTTGTCGAAACACAAAAGTGTGTCAAAGAATGAGAATTCTTAAGAATGCGAGCATGCTCCCCCTTGACTGTAGCTCCCCCTTAATCAATACTCCCCGTTGCTAGGGTACCAACGTATATGATGTAAGGATTATGAATGCTATAAAACAAAGATTAGTACATGATATGCTCTCCCTTGATCAATACTCCCCGTTGCTAGGGTACCAACGTATATGATCTAAGGATAAGAGATGCTACGAAATAAAGGTTAGTATGTGATATACAACAATGCGTGTATATGATTGCATTCTAAAAATGCTTGACGAAAGCTCCCCCTTGCTCTAGGGCGTCAAGATAAACCTACAAAACAAATATTAGTACACTAGAAGCTATGTCTTAAGACATATATGTCATATACGACCAAGTGTATAGACGATGCAATATGAGTACTAGACTGATAGTCCTCCTGGTTTGAGGACGTCAAGAAGCACCTACAATAAAAGACGAAAAATAATCGACGCAAACTTCATCCTTAGATGAGTATGCTATATACGATCGAGCGTATATGATGATGAACCTACAATGAAATGGTTAGTGCAATATATTTTATCTCAAAGAAAAATATGATGCAACCTATCAATAATCTAATCACATGCAACTTAAGTCAGAAAACTAAGATTATTAGGCAAACCATGTCATACCAATTGTGATATCAATTTTGATTATCTAGTAGACCATGTTATAAAGTATGTATTCTTCTAATAAGAATTACAAATATAATATGATAAAATTCTACAAAACAATGCATATGAGGAGGATATGAAGTGGAGTTAAAGTGAGTGATGCTAGTGTTTGTGTTAGTATACTAGTGATAACTAAAGGTTGATGTAAGTAGGTTTTTCGCTAATCCATGGGGTTGATGATTAGTGAAAGAGGTGATGGAAGGTGGTGGTTATAATGAAAGCAATGAATTCAGAACCCTAATGTATAGCAAATGCTATAAGAGTGTAGAAGATGGTTAAGGTTATGATATTATCATCTACCAAAGATGATGAATCGTGCCATATTAAATGCTCGAATGGAAATAAGAGGAAGTGAAGACAATAATCACTTAGGAATAGAAATTCCATATGCAACAATTAGAAATACTAGATACCTATATGCGGATGACATCATATGATGAAAGTGTTGGTTGGACCAACGTGTTGAGAGTGATGATTCTATTTGCATCGACAATGACGTGCTTGATATGTATCAAGATTGAAAAGAATGAGATCCTATGATGGTGTTCTAGACACTAAAGATGTTCTAGACAATTAAGTTGTGAGGTTAAGGTGAAAATCCTAGACTCATTGGTTACGAGAAGGTTGTTTGGTTTCTGAATGGTTAAAAGCTAATCAGGTACCCGCGGATTGGGCGGAACCAAAATCTCTGGTTCCGTCTGTCTTATCCTAGGGTGCCGTGGGACCAAAAATTGATTTGGTCACTTTTGTCATTTTTGATAAAACGAAGGTTCAAACTAAGGTCTATTTACTTATAACTACATATTTGGATTCACTAATCCTAGTCAAAGTCTAAGGAGACTTAAAGCTTCTCGTTTAAGAGGTTTGTCAAACGCATGATGTGTTTTTCAATTGACGAGATATTGGTGCTAAACTGTAATGTTGAGCTAATAAGGTTTGAAACACTTTGTGATTTTGAGAATTGATTTAACTAAGTGGTGTGAACCTATGTGTCAGTATGTGTGAGTGTTTTAATACAAACAGACAATTATGTGAATGAATTTCTCTCCCCCTTAATTGGTGGACATCCATCATAATGTGTGATGTTAAGAATGATGAAGCAAGTTAATGAGAGCGATGAGCTTAGTAATGTTTTTGCGGATGTTGGTTAGCATACAAAGTACTTCATCCTCGAAGTTATGTTGCTCTTCTCCATCAATGCTAGATGATTGCACGAAGAGGCATGTGGTTTCCTAATGGAAGGTGTATTGTTATAACTAAAGGATGATTGAGATGTTGTTAGGAAAGCCGAAGTAACAATACGATTTGGAGAGAGGTATGTTGAAAGATACCCAAACATAAATTTCAAACCTCTCAAACTTAATCCTATTATCTTTTGAAGCTATATGCAAGAAAATGAATCTCATAAACATATTATTAATCAAAGTAGCAATAATGGGACAATAATTATGCAAAATAAGCATAACAAAGAAAATAACAAATAATTTGTTATCAATCTACAAGACAAAAGTCTTAATGAAAAAAGATGTTAATATCATATAAATCATAGCATCTTATGTAAACAAAAACAAATATTCATCTACTAGACAAAAAGCTACCACATGGCATCAAGACAAATAATCATATTGCAAGATTGCATGACATTGTTTTAGATACTGTAGAAAACTAGAAGGGGGGTTGAATAGTTTTATGTCTTTTTAATTTATTATAAAAACTTTGTTTACTTTTAAAAACTTAGATTCGAATTTATGTGAACTCAACTCTTGAACAATATGAACAAATATAAGTAAATCTAAATTAACAATGCAAGTAAAGTAATGAAATGAAATGAAAGATAGAGATGGAAAGATCGAACCGCGAGACAAAGGATTTATAGTGGTTCGGCTACAAGGACACCTTCCTTGCCCTACTCCACTCCTCGAGCACCTAACTCGAAAGTTTTCTTCACTATGTCAACAAGCTCCCTTATGGCGGAGAAAACCTTACACAACTTTCGCTTACACCAATTTTACGACACAAAGCTAAATGTCAAGTTCTAATCATAGCTAGAATCAATCTCACAACTTCAATCACAACTTCTTCACGACTTCTTCACAACTTATTCACTACGGCTTCACAACTTTTTCACAACGGCTTCACAACTACTTCACAACGGCTTCACAACAACTTCACGACCTAGCACTACTTATATACTCTTCTACTTCTTCACACCTTCACTACTTACACACCTTAACTTCTTCACAACTTCACTACTTACACACTAATCTAGCCTAAACAATTATGCTCACACCTATCTAACAAATATACACAACTTATACAAATGAATGAATGATTTACAATTTTTATACACCAACAAATTCGATGGAAGAGATACACCAATTTGTAATACTTCTTGTCTTGAAGGATAGAAGTATTCTTCTCTTGCACTTGAGAGGTTGAAGCTTTGGATCACTTGAAACAAAAGCTTATAATTATATGATCAAAGGGTTTTTGAAGATATGAAATGAGATCTAAATCAGAAAGTTTTTAGTGCAAAAGGTGAGGAAAAAGTCCAGGAATGAACAAGTATTTATAGGCAAAGCTGGGGACTGGAGGAGCGTGGCCGGTCCCCTTAATTAGGGTGCCGGTCCCTTTAATTATTAAGGGGGCCGCCTGCTTAATTAAGGGGGCCGCCCCTTATATCTGTTGTCCAGCTTTGTCTTTTTGTGGGGAAGGTTTTTCTGGAACATTTTTGCCATTTTTGGTTGAAAATTTGTATTCATAAATTTATTATGGATTAAACATTTTCCTTTAATTTCCAAAAATGATTTTGTAAAAGATATAAAATGTTTGTATCATTTTATAAAAAATCTAGTGATTAAGAAAAAGTTCCTTTGATCATATAATGCATTAGGCATTTGTTTATTCATACCTTAAGTGATTAAGTTGTTAAAATAGATATTTACAACTAAATACTTGTTTACGTCATAATCTTTCGTTTAATGATTTTACATTTTGTAATTATCAAAATGTAGAGGTATCGAAAAATATTAATAAAGTTTTTAGGCATTATTTATATCAACAATCTCCTCCTTTTTGATGATTACAAAATCTAAAGTCATTAAATTAAAAAATTAATTTTAGACAAGTATTTAGTGAGTTTATCTCTACTTCTCCCCCTTTTTGTAGAATAAAAAAGGTTATGCCGACAAATACCATTAATCCTAGATTTTAAAAAATGGTTGTTAAAGATCTCATGCTCAAGGGAATTGGTTAAGGCTATTTTCACATGCTACCCTTTTCTACATATCCTATGGTCATAAGGAAGTGATGACAAAATTCTATATGTTTGATGCGAGAGTGTTGAATGGGGTATAACCTAACATCTATAGCTCATTTGTTGTCGCACACTTATCTAACTTGATTCCATAGTCTACGAGAGCTTGTTTCATCCATAGTTTTCTAACGCGAGAAATCTAATCTTACTTCTATGTTAATGTCTAATCCACTTAACTCATTTCACTTCATCACCATGAGTTTTCTAATAGTGGACATAGAAGATTTCCATTTTAAACGTTATAGCTTAATAGGGCCAAAGGGAAAACAACAAGTGATTCTAGGTTATAAGTAGATTCATATAAGCTATTATGTATATATATATATATATATATATATATATATATATATATATATATATATATATATATATATATATATATATAACTAGGCATTATGAGCTAAATAGGAATGAAATAACTAGTCATTAATCTAAGCATATATTATAACAATGAGCTTAAAAGAACGTACCTTTTAGTCTTCAGTAGATTTTCTTCAAATACTTCAAGGTGTCATATTGACTTATAGAAGCCAATCATAGATGAGTTTCCGAATTATTCAATGAATGACGATTTAGCCACTTGGTCCCCATTGTCTCATTTATCCAAAGTTATTTGAACCAAACATGGTTTGCATTTGCATGTATGGTGGAAGTATTACCCAAGGATTAAAACTTGGTTGATGTGAATAATTCCACATTGGGTGACTATTATTAGGAAAGTTTTGTCTACCTTGATTTCTTCTAGGTTGAGGGGTTTTAGGCCGAGGATGAGGATTATTTGGTCTATTTGGAGGTGGAGTTTTGGATCTTAATTTTGGTTTTGAAAATCCGGTTTTGGTTTTTAACGATGGTTTATAAAAGCTTTTTACTTCCTCATCACTAGGAATGGGTATTTTTCTATCTTTTATAAGTATATACTTAGGTTTTGACTCTAACAGTTTTTGTTTACTAGACCCACATTCAAACTTTACATTTTTATTTTCACTATTTGAAATATCGATTGAATTGATTCCTAGACCGGTTTTATCTTCGGATGATATTTAAACACTTATTATTTTCTTAAGTGAGTTACTACTATTTTTAAACTTGTCAAGTTTGAAAATTTCATCTTTAAGTTTTTCGTTTTCATTTTTGACTTCTAAGCATCTTTTGCATTCTATAAAAATTTCTTTTCCTTTTTCCAAATGTTTTAGTTTAATTTTTAATTCGAGTAGTTCATTTTTTAATCGATTATTAATATGTTTTAGTGACTTATTTTTAGCTATAACCTTTTGACCTAATTTGCATAACCTATTATATTCATTATCTAGGTCTTTTTAATCTAATGCTTGATTTTCATCACTAAAGTATTCGGTTTCCGAAAGTACCTCATTGGATGCCTTTGCTATAAGACATTTTTCGTCCTTTGTTATTTCTTTCTCATCTTCATCGCTATCACTCCATGCTCCTCCAACAAACGCCTTTTGATTTTGATCCTTTGACAACATTGGACATTTTTCGATGAGATGATTTGGATCACCGCATTTGAAGCACTTCCTTTCGCTCTTGCTACTTTTTTCGTCTTTGTTTCTTTGGAATGCCTTTCTTTCATCATGTTGTTGTCTAACGAATCTTCCTCGTCTTTTGAAGAATTTCTTGAAGTCTCTTACGGCCATGGCATATTCTTCGTCATCACTTTTGGAGGTTGAGCTATCCTCGTCACTAGATTCTTTCCTAGCTTTCAACGCAATTGACTTGCTTTGCTCTCTTTTTCCTTTGACCATCTCGGAGTCTTTCTTTATGATTGCTTCGTAGACTTTCAAGTTGCCGATCAACTCGTCAAGTTGAAGAGTTGACAAGTTCTTCGATTCTTAAATCGCCGTAACTTTAGCCCGCCATTTTGGATGTAGAGCTCTAAGAAATTTCCTAACAAAATTCTTACTAGAAAAACTCTCATCAAGTGCTTTTAAACTTGTGATGATAGTGTTAAACCTAGCAAAAGTATTATCTATTGATTCCTCCTCCGGAATCGTAAATTGTTCATATTGTTGAACAAGAAGATCTATTTTATTATCTTTGACTTGACTATTACCTTGGTGAGTTATTAGTAAGGAGTTCCAAATTTCTTTTGCGGTTTCACACATAAAGATCCTTTCTTATTCTTTACGTGGTAACGCATTATAAATAACCATTTTTGCCTCATTATTTTTAGCAAGTTTTCTTTTTAATCATCACTTTGTTTTTCAAAAGATACTACTTCATCCTTTTTAGTTTCGGGATTATTTTGAATAGGGGGAAATCACCATAGGTAATAACATGCCAAAGATCAAGATCTTTTGATTTCACATAAGTTTCGAATCTAATTTTCCAATAAAGAAAACCATCACTTTCAAATAGTGGTGGTCTTTGCATAGATTGCCCTTCTAAATATTTTTCGGATTCCATAGATCGTTTCAAGTTTTAAAATACAATTTATTTTAAAAATCTTGTTTGACGTGGCTCTTGATACCAATCGTGGAAAACTAGAAGGGGGGGGGGGTTGAATAGTTTTACGTCTTTTTAATTTATTATAAAAACTTTGTTTACTTTTAAAAACTTAGATTCGAATTTATGTGAACTCAACACTTGAACAATATGAACAAATATAAGTAAATCTAAATTAACAATGCAAGTAAAGTAATGAAATGAAATGAAAGATAGAGATGGAAAGATCGAACCACGAGACAAAGGATTTATAGTGGTTCGGCTACAAGGACACCTTCCTTGCCCTACTCCACTCCTCGAGCACCTAACTCGAGAGTTTTCTTCACTATGTCAACAAGCTCCCTTATGGCGGAGAAAACCTTACACAACTTTCGCTTACACCAATTTTATGACACAAAGCTAAATGTCGAGTTCTAATCGTAGCTAGAACCAATCTCACAACTTCAATCACAACTTCTTCACGACTTCTTCACAACTTCTTTACTACGGCTTCACAACTTTTTCACAACGGCTTCACAACTACTTCACAACGGCTTCACAACTACTTCATGACCTAGCACTACTTATATACTCTTCTACTTCTTCACACCTTCACTACTTACACACCTTAACTTCTTCACAACTTCACTACTTACACACTAATCTAGCCTAAACAATTACGCTCACACCTATCTAACAAATATACACAACTTATACAAATGAATGAATGATTTACAATTTTGATACACCAACAACTTGGATGGAAGAGATACACCAAGTTGTAATACTTCTTGTCTTGAAGGATAGAAGTATTCTTCTCTTGCACTTGAGAGGTTGAAGCTTTTGATCAGTTGAAACAAAAGCTTATAAATATATGATCAAAGAGTTTTTGAAGATATGAAATGAGATCTAAATCAGAAAGTTTTTGGTGCAAAAGGTGAGGAAAAAGTCCAGGAATGAACAAGTATTTATAGGCAAAGCTGGGGACTGGAGGAACGTGGCCGGTCCCCTTAATTAGGGTGCCGGTCCTCTTAATTATTAAGGGGGCCGCCTGCTTAATTAAGGGGTCCGCCCCTTATATCCGTTGCCCAGCTTTGTCTTTTTGTGGGGAAGGTTTTCTGGAACATTTTTGCCATATTTGGTTGAAAATTTGAATTCATAAATTTATTATGGATTAAACATTTTCCTTTAATTTCCAAAAATGATTTTGTAAAAGATATAAAATGTTTGTGTCATTTTATAAAAAAATCTAGTGATTAAGAAAAAGTTCCTTTGATCATATAATGCATTAGGCATTTTTTTATTCATAACTTAAGTGATTAAGTTGTTAAAATAGATATTTACAACTAAATACTTGTTTACGTCATAATCTTTCGTTTAATGATTTTACATTTTATGATTATCAAAACGTAGAGGTATCGAAAAATATTAATAACGTTTTTAGGCATTATTTATATCAACAGATACTACATTGTGAAATTGTTTTGAAGTTAGGCTTAGTCACTTAATCATACTTACCCATTAATTAACATAATGATCTATGTGTAAAATAAAATGACTTCTAAATGTTCATCATACCAAAATCACTTAGACAAATTGCACACATGGAAAACAAATAGTGTGACAAAGTTATAAAAGAAATAGGACGACAGATTCATTGCAAATAATTTCTAACATTTTGGAAGCATGCATCATTTAGACTATCCTATGAAAAAGTTCAATAAATGTCAACTAAAGACAAGAGCTATCTAAGACCATGTATTAAAAATGACATATCGTAAGTTAACAAGAACCATGTTAATCTTGTGAAATATCATATAACAAGTATCATGCGAATCATGTTAACATCTAGTAGCATGAAACATATATAAGCATGCAGACAAAACCTTTCAAAGGTTTACACATATGACTATCAATCAAATAATTATCATGGTAACATCAAGACATTTAAACATATCAAACACATAACATGTAATCAACACATATATATGTAATGCAAGAAAAATCACATCTATTACTTGATTGATTAATATTCCTAAGACAAGATAAATTATTATTTTTTAATACTTACTTTAGACAAGTATAGGAATACAGATTTTTCAAGTTGGAGAATGAATATGAGACTATTACTAGCGGTGCTTAATTCAGGCTAAACACGACTAATTTTTACAGGTGATTCCACATACCTAACTTCTCTGCTGGAAGCAATTTAACCTTTAGGTTAAATTAAGTTTCTAGTGCAATAGGTTCTCCAGTAGTCATTCTTATGTCTGAAAGATAGGAATTCCTATTTTTGCTAATTGAAGTATAAAAGATGATAATTCACCAATACATGACTTAATGAAACTCAACTATTTCTATTAAAACTAAGGTGATAAAAATGTCATGATATACACGAGAATTTGACAAATATATGTCAACAGATTTTAATCTTTGTGTTTGGAATCTAAGGTTGAATGATCTAAAGGGTGACATCTTTTATGTTGAGTTTAAGTATGTGTTATGCAAGTGATTTGATCATCTAAGACCAAAAGATGTGTGATAATGGAATATGTTCTCAAGAAAGTTCTTTAGAACAAGTATCTAAATAAAGTTACCAACTTTAATAGATCTTGTATATGCTTCGGAGATGTGGATATGTACAAGATTTGACCAAGGTTTGGTCTTGAAGGGAAATAGATACATAAAGTATCTTTCAACAGATAAGATTATCTCTTGGGATAATGTTATCATGTTTGAGAGAGATGTGCTAGTTCATAGAACTTGCAGATGTTTGTTTAAGATCATTTAGCCAATGAGGTGTGATTAAATTTCTTGTAACACAACCTTTCATGTTGCAAGGAAAGAATGATGCATAGGATATATGTTATCCTTTTAACAAGATGAAAACTAAACACATAATGTTTTTCCGAAACATTATGTTTTTCTAAATGAAGATATGAACCCAAAGTGTTTGAATTGGATAGACTTATCCTAAATAAACTAGGTTTCAATATTATGATAACTAGATGATGACAAGATAAACCTACTTGAGTTTCTTATGTATACTCCTCAAGATTCATTGTCATTTGGGATGTATGAGGTTGTCTTTTTGCATTTTAACATATGTTGTTAAAATATTGATTTAAGGTTTAACGAGACATATGCAGAAGCTTGGTGACAAAGTATTACCAATACTTTGATTACTTGTGAAAGTGGTCCTAGTTGAAATTGATAATGAGTGTGAGCATCATGCTCATTTGATGGTGAAGGTTCTAATCCTATAGGTGATAAAATATGGTTGAGTTGATTCAACATGTATTTGATTTGGTATGAGTGTTTGGACAAAGGGCTTTTTGAGCAATGCACTTAATGGTATGAATTATGGTGTTGTAGGGGTTTGTTGAAGACAACAAGGATGGAGACTAATTTTTGTGATCCATTGGTTGGTATAGCTAGTGGGTTATTTGAAGCTTAAGGCCTGAGACATATCACAAAAGTGAATGTGATGGGATGATGGTGAAAGTACAAGTGTACTTAGGTTACATGAATGTTGAAGATGACAAGAATGGATACTGATTCTCGTGGTTTACTAGAGGATGAAGTGCTAAGTTATGTTTGTGACATCTAAGGGCTGAATGTGATGAGTTGATGAAAGAACACATGTTCTAGTTATGATGGGATGCTTGTTTTAACATACATTGTTAAAATACTTGGGAGTTGATTGTTTTAGATATGACTTTTAATGACTACAATCGTAAATCAGATATACTTGATTATTTCGGACGAAATACTTAAGTTGTCAATCCAACTTTGAGAAGAGGATAACAAGACTTGATAATTACATATATAACTTAAGTGTGAGCTATGACTTGATGCAAATTGTCTTGAAGGATGAAATGTTAACCAAGTAAGGCAACATATGTGGATACAGAACAATATCTATAGTTATCAGTTGGACTTGAGATGTTACACCCCGTGCCCGCTTAGACCAAAAATTAAAACTTTTTAAGCGGAAACACTTAACTTTTGAGGACATCTGGTTACTCTTTTGGCCATTGACAAAAATCTAAAAACATTCAGACCTTGAGACTATTTTTAAATAAAACTAGACTCAATTACCTTCGAAACAACAGGTGGCACGACCCGTGACGACTTACGGATTAAAAGATATGATTTATCAAAGTTTACAAAAAATCTGACAGACACCTCCATCCGATCGGATCGTCAGCCATCCGAATCGGATGGAGCCTGCTGATCCACCAAAAACACAAAAATGTTCGTAACTTGCAAAACAGACCTCGAAACTTCACCAAACTTTCCAGATTTACTTGGTACACTATTTGGCTCATTTTCATATAAAAACATTCACCGTTTGACCTCCCGAGATAGTACTACTCATATTAGACACATTAAAACCATTTTGACCCAATTCACTACAAAACCACTTATCCCCTTTCATTTTGTCACCAAACTTGACCACTAACATTACTTTAACATATAAAACATGATCCATAAGCATTTGACCCGTTTACAACATAAAATGGGTATATTCATACATTTGCCAAACACCCCCTTAAACAATGTTCATAACACATTAAACACACTTTGACTCATAGTTAGACCACCAAATCGTTATGACTCCATTAACATACATTTTGACACTTGACTTTACATTACAAATCATAAAAGGACTCTCGGGGGGTACAACCTTGTCATGAGCTCGGTATTCTACCTAGCTCTACATTCTTACCAAATACTTCTACCATTGCATATCCCAACCTTTGACCTTAATCCAAGCTATAGCGTCACACATGAGCCTACAAAACATTAAACACTTAAACCGTAAGGACGAATGCTTAGTAAGTAAAGTGGACATAATATATCATTATACTTCATTCAACACATTACACATTATACAACCATCAATCCAACAACATTGAATATAACTACATACCTTAATCACTTAAGCCTTAACCTTCCCTTTTTCCTTAGGCCACTCATAACTAACACATCCACTAACCCTATAACCTCTTACACAAGACTAATATTATACTAAACAACTAAAATCTTAACACATTAGCCACATAACACATAATGTATAGAAATCATTATAACTTTATATTATACCGGTTTACTTACCTTGAATCCAAGCTAAGGCTATCACTAACATCATCATCATCATCTTCTTCTTTTATCATCATCATCATCATCATCATCATCATCATCAACTTGTAGAAGATCATTGATAGGGAAGACTATTAACATTTGATCCTCATCTTCTTCTTCTTAGGCCATTATCAAGATTTTTCCCTCTTTTTTTCCTTCTCTAAAACCGGACATCAAACACCCTCTAGAACCTTATGGAATTTTGTGGATAACTAGATATTTTATAACTAGTTAGTTGGAAGTTTGGCCATTGGGCAAGATTGGTCCTTCTAGTCTCTATCTTCCTACTTTGGCCACAACCATCTTATAACACATTTAGTCTAATACATCTTTAGTCCATTAAGTCTATTCTTTTCTATTTGCGACACAACATATTTATATAGCCATAATATACGTACTTTGACTATCGGGTTTGACCGCTACACAGCTTCCGTTGACTAACCAATTACATCAAACCTTATTCAACTCATATAGAGTGGGGCCTATTTGTATCCGGGAAACGTGTCTAACAATTCTACCCCCTTATTTAGATTTCGTCCCCGAAATCTATCGTCCATTTCTAACAAAACTTTGTCACATAATACATCTCATTCCTAGCACTTTGGATTCTTAGTTCATTTAGTTGCAACGATCTAATGGTCTTGCAACTCTAGACACACTATAACGTAATACGTGTCCTTAATCCACATTATTTTCCACTTACTTCTATAACCATACAACTCTTACTTAGCTTATTACATAATACGAGACACACTTACTATAACTAGTTATCCTTCTGATCCTTTCTATTACCGCTACATCACATTCTCACTTGCTTTATCCTCTATTCTCATTCTTCGACTACTTGATAATTGAGAAACTCATACTACTTGACTTTACATAATTACACTCGGGTAATACTTTCACATTCTATCCTTACTACTTAACCATTCTTTTAACGTTCTCTTCAAACACCTCATTTCGTCTACTTCTTTCTTCATGACATGTTCGCTTATCTTTATAAGTCTCAAGTATTATTACATAAATTGACCTCATAACATCGTACTTTAACACTTGCCGTCACATTACACATGTCACATATCATTAATTATTTCCATTACTCACGTTTTGTACCACGCCACAATTATAACATTTTTAAACCTCATTACAATTCCTTAATTTCTTCAACTTATACTTATCATTCAAAACGTAGGTTTCTCATAGACCTCAACTAGAAGTCTTAATCTAATTTTAGCCCTCCTATCTTAGACCCTATGACTTCTAACTAATTCTAGGCTTTTACTTTCTACTTCTCTAACCCTACTCGTGTCATGTCGACAATACATAAGCCCATTCATTCATGCTTCCTCATTTACATGGAAAGGCGTCCCCATCGATGTAAATAAAGAAACATAAACTCATGGGTATATATTTTCAACACAACACAAGTACTCCTATTTCCTAATTTAACTTTTATTCTCTCATTCTTTTTATTACGTTACTTTTACCCTTCTTAGACTTGGATCCATAACATATCACATTCATTATGGAGATAATTTTATATGCCATGGACGTAGGCAGCCCCTTGCCAGTGAAGGCAATACTTTTCATCCCGAAGGATCTTTAACATTCATCCCGAAGGATTTCTTAACATTCCTTTACTTGGTCATCCCGAGTGATACCACATTTAACATTCATCCCGAAGGATCATTAACATTCATCCCGAAGGATCATTAACATTCATCACTTTACCACTTTCACATTTTAACGTCGGATCCAAGCCATTAACATTTTATCCTACACGCATTATCTCAACCATTTATTTTAGTGAACGTAAGCGCATAGAGCATATGAGCCTGCTTATTATAATTACACATTTCCTTTGTGTTTATCATCTTACATTCTAAATCCACATTAATCATTTTCACCTTCTTACTTTACCTTTTAGTCTACCCGACTCTTTCCCTTTTTAAACCTTGCATAGGTAAATCTTCATTCGTCACTAGCATCATTTATTCTTCTTGTGCATTTTAAGTCACTTTCACATTCTTTTGCTTAACTTATCACGTTTTATTATTCAACACCTTCATCATAATAATCACCGCTAATGGAGCACATTAGCCGTGATATAATAATTTCTAAACAAAAACACTTTAACCTCATGCATACTCTTCTCATACTCTCTTACATTCTTAGCTCATCGCATTCTTATTCTCATACCTTATCTCATTTTTTTTTTAATTATTTATGTATTTAAGCGATATTATTTCATCTCGCTTTTTACATATCCACCCTTCATGGATCATTTAATATAACACCTTCATTAGCGTTACCTTTTCTTCGTACAATTTCTATTACATAAGTTCGTTACGTTTACCACACAATATTTCATTACATCTTGGCTTTCGCACTCAACTCATCTCATTACTTATCTATACATTTAGAGCAATGCCGCTCTTGGTCATCATTTACATATCATTTTGCTTAAATCTCATTTTATAACCTTTGTTTTATTAGACATTTATAAATCAATACGTCAAGTCATTCTCGCTTTCATTACCTATCACCATAACATCGTCATCTTTACTACACATTCATGTACATACTCAATCCTCCTACCTACTCATCTCATCCTCATTTACATTATGAACTTATTGTAATTAACTTTTAGTATTCAAACTTTTTCGTTTACTTTCCATCATTTATATACCAACACCCTTTATCACAATCTCACGTTTAGACTTAACCTTAAGTACTTTACCTTACCGTTACCCTGTCTCTATACCACTTTAACATTAGTCTTTAGTCACTATATATAATGAGACCATATGTTGGTCACATTTTATGCCATCATTCCCTATCCTCATTCTTTAATCTTCAAGTCTTTAAACACTTAATCATTAATTTGCTAGTTTCATCTTGTCTTTTCACACTTTACCTTAGTACGCTTAATATCATTACGATTTACACTTAAAACGTCATTGTTTAATTCACTTGCTAGCCCATCTCTAATACCACTTATCATTCCTATTCATATCCCATTACCGTTACTTTAACCTATATTCATATAATCACAATATAATCACCGGCACTAATCAAAGTGCATGGTAAACAATTCGCTACGTGTAATTACCAATCAATCGCTTCTACTTTACTAATTCTACGTTCACTTATTATTCATTGCTCAAGCACTTCTTAGACTATACCTTTTCGTATTCTTTTCCTCTTGGTTTACGCATTTTTAATTACTCACCCATTACCTTTCATTACTTGACACCATCTTAGTAATATTCATCTTTTTCATACCCTCGTACATTTGAATATATATACATTATATTTCATCCGAGTTGTCACATTACACTTATCGTTTTCTTGTTAGCTTCACATTATCCTCTTACTCCATTTTACACACGTTCATTCTTTTAATGTTGTCTATTTCAATACTGATTGACTCACTTTAATCTTGACATGACTTATCCCAACGTTAAACATGAATTATTTTCTAGACCATATATTGGTCTTACATTGTAATCTAAAACTCGTTCATCTATCCAGTTTCTAACACTTCCTGTGACTACAAGAATTCTAGTCGTGACTTAACTAATTCAAGTTCCCTTGTAGTTTGCTTTTTCACTTATTCTATACATCACATTATATCACGCGTTCATAATTACATTGCCTATGACCCAATAACACCTTACACATAAATGAAAAACACATTAGTACATATTCAATCTCATTCATACTTAAAGTCTGCATTCGATCATGCTTTCCACACGAGATAAACGTTACTAAACATTTACACTTCGTTAATCTATTCTCATTTGAACACGTCTATGACATATCATTTGTCTATTATCGTTGAGGTACTTACTACTTTACTTTAACAATCGATGCAATAGCTACTTTAAGTATCATTCATTACTCGTACGTTTCTTTAATATCTTGCAATTTCTTATTTCGACAATTCGCTTTACTCAAACATCTAAGTCCTTGCCACAAACACATTCGCATATAACTTCTCATGTCCATCTATAATTCCTTACTATTACGACATTCTATTTTCATCTTTCTATAGCAAGCATGCTACTTATCCTTTCTATATACATCCTTTATTACTTTTATAACACCATATTCACATAATCACATAACGATCACCGACACAACCCGAGGTGCACGGTAATTCCTATCACTTAAACACATCGAGTCAATCACAAACATATATCATATACATGTTAGCACATAAAACACATTCACAATTTATCATCATTAAGCTCATATAGAAATCACATAATCCGTTTCATAACTTGACAATCACATCCTATAACTTACACCATTATTTGCGCGCATTACTTATACTTAAGCTTAACGCATCTACGAGTGGTTTAAGTCTAGGCAATCCTAAAGAGAACCTAATTCACTTAAACCGAAGCTTTGATACCAAGTTGTTACACCCCGTGCCCGCTTAGACCAAAAATTAAAACTTTTTACGAGGAAACGCTTAACTTTTACGGACATCTGGTTACTCTTTTGACCATTGACAAAAATCTATAAACTTTCAGACCTTGAGGCTATTTTTAAATGAAACTAGACTCAATTACCTTCGAAACGACAGGTGGCACGACCCGTGACGACTTACGGATTAACAGATATGATTTTTCAAAGTTTACAAAAAAAATCTGACAGACACCTCTATCCGATCGGATCGCCAGCCATCCGAATCGGATGGAGCCTGCTGATCCACCAAAAACACGAAAACGTCCGTAACTTGCAAACCAGACCTCGAAACTTCACCAAACTTTCCAGATTTACTTGGTACACTATTTGGCTCATTTTCATATAAAAACATTCACCGTTTGACCTCCCGAGATAGTACTACTCATATTAGACACATTAAACCCATTTTGACCCAATGCACTACAAAACCACTTATCCCCTTTCATTTTCTCACCAAACTTGACCACTAACATTACTTTAACATATAAAACATGATCCATAAGCACTTGACCCGTTTACAATCCAAAATGGGTATATTCATACATTTGCCAAACACCCCCTTAAACAATGTTCATAACACATTAAACACACTTTGACTCATAGTTAGACCACCAAATCGTTATGACTCCATTAACATACATTTTGAAACTTGAATTTACATTACAAATAATAAAAGGACTCTCGGGGGTACAACCTTGTCATGAGCTCGGTATTCTACCTAGCTCTACATTCTTACCAAATACTTCTACCATTGCATATCCCAACCTTTGACCTTAATCCAAGCCATAGCATCACACATGAGCCTACAAAACATTAAACACTTAAACCGTAAGCACGAATGCTTAGTAAGTAAAGCAGATATAATATATCATTATACTTCATTCAACACATTACACATTATACAACCATCAATCCAACAACATTGAACATAACTACATACCTTAATCACTTAAGCCTTAACCTTCCCTTTTTCCTTAGGCCACTCTTAACTAACACATCCACTAACCCTATAACCTCTTACACAAGACTACCATTATACTAAACAACCAAAATCTTAACACATTAGCCACATAACACATAACGGATAGAAATCATTAAAACTTTACATTATACCGGTTTACTTACCTTGAATTCAAGCTAAGGCTATCACTAACATCATCATCATCATCTTCTTCTTTTATCATCATCATCATCATCATCATCAACTAGTAGATCATTGATAGGAAAGACTATTAACATTTGATCCTCATCATCTTCTTCTTAGGCCATTATCAAGATTTTTCCCTCTCTTTTTCCTTCTCTAAAACCGGACATCAAACACCCTCTAGAACCTTACGGAATTTTATGGATAACTAGATATTTTATAACTAGTTAGTTGGAAGTTTGGCCATTGGGCAAGATTGGTCCTTCTAGTCTCTATCTTCCTACTTTGGCCACAACCATCTTATAACACATTTAGTCTAATACATCTTTAGTCCGTTAAGTCTATTCTTTTCTATTTGCGACACAACATATTTATATAGCCATAATATACGTACTTTGACTATCGGGTTTGACCGCTACTCAACTTCCGTTGACTAACCAATTACATCAAACCTTATTCAACTCATCTAGAGTGGGGCCTATTTGTATCCCGGAAACGGGTCTAACATGAGACCTATGATATTTTTGCCAACAGCGAGTTCGGATTAGTTTGGAAGTTGTCAATTTACAAATCAAGCTAATAGATGAGTAAAGGACAAGAGGATGCAGTGAATGTGTGTAATGATCACAAATACTTCATGAAAGTGTACCTTGGAGCATTTTCATGAAATTTGAAACTGTGATTGGATATGATTATCCTATTGGTGTGAGTGAGATGTCCTAATCCTAATATGTGTGAATCATTAGTAAAAGAATCCTAGTGATGAAAGTGAGTGATCTTGGATGAGGAATTTAAACGAAAATTTGAAAATCAAACTGTTTGTTCTGGCGGATCCCAGATTTTGGTTCTGCGTAATCCGCAGAGTGAAAATTGGCGGAGCCAAAGTGCTCAACAGACGGAACCCATAACTTGGTTCCGCCATATCCGCCATTCAGAAGTACTAATTCTAACAGAGAGCATGTCATAATTTTCGTTACCCGTTCAAATCCCGAAAATTGTCCTAAACCATATGTAACTACTTATTGGTGATTGATTAAAAGCAAAAACACAGATTCTAACACACTTTTTCATATAGATCAATCAAATGATAATAACTTACCATAAATAGATGTTAAGCCAAACAGTGGCTTAAACACATAAACTTGACAACATCAAAATGTTATCATCCTGCGTTGTTATGTTAATTCACCTAAAAGTATAATACCAATATCCTAATAACACAACAAGTCGTCACATCATTTTTTTGAAATTTTCTTATATCAAACACTCTTTCGCAGATACTACATGTTTACACATTTTAACACTTGAAATTAAGTGAAGGTTTGTGTAAGACAATACATTTTAAGACACTAAATTAGTTTCACTCAGTTCACATTTCTAAGTAAGTTATGCAAAGTTTTCACATAACATATGCAAACAAAAATATCTAAGTTTATAAGTGAAACAAACACAGTTTATTAACTTAGTGCACAAGATCTAGCAAAAGTCCTATTTTGCATCAAACAAGCAATTGATAAACAAGAAAATAATTGTCATGGCAAAACACTTATGTATTACCTATCGACAAATGCAATCACAATTACCAACAGGCAAATAACATATATGCAAATAGCTTAGAACAGATAGTCACATAGCATAGCATAAATGAAAAGATACTTTTCGTCACTTTGTGTTTAAACATGATGATGTATATCAAGCTTGATTTGTTTCCTTTATATTACCAAATTCTTTAGTTTCAAAAGAAATCATATCAATGTTCAAAGAATACCAACTTACATTGCCCGACGTAAAAGTTTAAGTTACTGTGTCAAAATGAAACTTAATATTTTGGACAGATTGTAGTACTTGATTTTTTTCACCTACTTCAATTTAGATTTAGGACATGAGATTATTTTTAAATGAAAGTAGACTTAATTCCCTTCAAAATGATAGGTGGCGCGACTTCTACGGACTTACGGTTAATTAGTTATGAATTTTTGAAGTTTGCAAAAGCTGATGAATAGAGATACACGGATTTCACGGATCCTTTTTGAGGGATCCGCCCTTTGTAACAAAGGGATCCGTGGGTGTCTGTGACAAATTCTCCTAAACTCGTATTTTGACATAAAGAAAATGTGTAGGACTTGCTAGACTTAATATTAAACATATATTACACATATTTAACAACATTTCTACTTATGTGACTTATCTAAACATTTACGTCGGTGATTTCTCAACTTAATTAATAGTTATCCCAAACACTCCCTTAAAACCCGTGTTTTTCGTAAATTAATTTTACGCACACAATTTGACACTCAATACTTCTAAGAAATCTTTTCTTTTATTTTTCAAGGATATCTTCAAGTTTGGATACAAAGTAACATCTAACAACAAAATTTCTAAGTATACATTGCGAAACATTTTTCATATTATATTCTGCTTCAATGTTAATTTGATATATGGATCGTACTCCATTTTAAAAACCATTTGTGTTGAAAATGAGAGCCACGTGGCTCAGATACCAATTGTGAAAACGTGGAGGGGGGTGAATAGGTTTTCATTTTAAAATCTTAAAACTTGTTGTATCAAATATCCGTTTAAGCTTGTTCTAATATGAAAGATGTTTGTTGTAGTTTATGACTACCATATACTTAAACACGTTGTCATCTAAGTATGATCATCACAACACAAGCAATCATATAATGCAAACATAAAAGTAAAGAGTAAAGAAAGCGCAAACCGAACACGATAATTTATAGTGGTTCTGTCACGGAGCTCCTCTCCGCCCTACTCCACTCCTCGAGTACCCAACTCGAGAGTTACTTCACTAGATCAACAAGCTCCCTTCTTGGCGGAGAAAACCTTACACACGTCGCTTACACTTTTTCCGGTACAAAGCTAAATACCGGGTTCTAGTTCGAGGTAGAACCAATCTAACGTCGCTTACACCTTTTCTGACACTAAGCTAGATGTCGAGTTCTTTACAAGGGTACAACCACTCCCGCTAGTTCTTTTACAAGGGTACAACCACTCTTGCTATGTTCTATGGCCCAACATAGAAACCTTGTGTTTTATGGCACATACACATAAACCATCTAATCTAATAAGAATAGATTACAATGATGATCCATGACATAAATGGGTCATGGATACGAATGCCTAATCTAAATGAACTTCCATTGATAGGAAGCCTTCAATGGATGGAGATCACAAGCTCCCTAAACTTGTTGTGATGGATCTTCATATATGCATATGGACTCTACATGAACTTCTTGAATAAGAAGTCTTCAATCATTGAGGATGTCAAGTGCCCTTGAATCTTCATATGTTGGAATGCTATGGAGAATGATGACTTCAAGATCTTCTAAAATTCTTGGTAGATCAGGAAGTATGCAAGCTTATGATGGATGATGACTCACGATCTCTGAGCTAGCTTCACAGGATCATTACGAGTGTATGCTTACAACATAATGAAAGTTAGTAACATTATGATCATTATGTAAAGGGTGATTAATGCATGTTTCTACATGATAAACTACTGATCTAAATGTATGCAAAGGGTAGAGGGAATGTGTGTTCTTGTTGCTTAAAAACTATGGGTAAACAATGGGCTACTATTTATAGAAAAACAATTTGTACATGCCACGGATTTGGCGGATCCAAATAAAGGGATCTGCCCTTTATGCAGTTTGGTTCCGCCAGGACCTGACAGCTAATATCTTAACAAATCTTTCCATATCATTCCATATCATGTTAAGTCGTGTCAAGATCTTGCAAATTCAACTTTGTAACTTAAAGATCTTTCCAAAATATCACCTAAATCAAAACTTACATGAAATCTATCTTTCCAAAATCAATTCTTACATAAAATCTATCCAAGATCTTTCCTAAGATTTATTGAGTGAAGATCTAAGTAATATTTTCATATGATCTTCAAAATCTTCTAAGATATCTAAAGATCTCTAAATGATGTATGCCATGACGTCATGAACATATTTCCGTTTTAAGATTTAAAATGTAAATATTGTAAATGTATATATGTATGTCCTAGCTTAACTAATACATGTTTACCAATATGTATCATGTTAGTTTGACACCTAAAGTGTACTTATCCTATTAATCTTAGTAAACATGATGTACAAGTAAAAGTACTTGTATATGCAAAGTGTAAAATGAGGTTCTAAGTAGAATAGTTAACCTTTTAAAATACTTAATGACCTAACCGTATTTTAAACATTCTAAATTGTTTGTTAAGGGTTTGATCATAATGCCACATAACAAACATGTAGAAACCTGTGTTGTATTATACGAGGACTCGAGAGGTGTTGAATGTATGTTGAGACAAAATAAGCTTACAAGTAACTTGTATATTTTACATTATGTATCAAGTTACATGTTTGTCATCAATCATAACAAACGAGATTGCTTGCACTAACAATCTCCCCAACGAGACTGCTTGCACTAACATGCTGTGACTCGAATCCTCCATTAGGATCCATATCTGGAGTTGCCAAATTAATATTGCTACAACTTGGCGTGTCCATATATGTATCATAAGTGGTTGTTGGAGTAGCAGGATGATGTTCATCATGAGGCGACATATCAAATATTTCATTATTGTGACCTGTATTGAATGATGGTACCTCAGAGACTGCATTGTTGTCATAAACAGGAGGTGTCTCAGAATCCGTGTCATACTTAGCCTCCTAAAGATTTGCCATGAAAATGCAGTTTGCATCAATGTCTTCCATATCATCCATGAGGGCCATAAAATCATTCTCTTCTGCATTCAACTGAAACCCTACCTTTTCCTTTTGTGCCAACAGCACTGCTTTCTGCAGATAGTCGAGATCTTTCTTTTTCAGCCTGGTGGGACAGTTCCTTGCCATGTGACCGACTCCCTGATAGTTGAAACACTTTACCAAATTACCCTGATCTACATTTCTGTAATTCCCAGCAACTGGAGCAGTAATATTCCCAAACTGATTACCAACATTCTGATTCCCAATATTCTGACCCCTCTGATTTCTGACAACTTGACCCATCTGATTCCCTACATATTTACCTATCTGATTCCCTGCATACTGCCCTGCATTACCCATCTGGAATCGAGGATCATATCCCTGCTGATTCCCTATAACTTCAACCATTTGTCCTTGTTGACCCATGTTGAAACTCAGCTGTGCAATCTGCCTGTTGCGAGTGTTCGATGAAATCCTTTGGTTGTTGTTAATTGGTGTGGAATAGCGTCCTTGCAATACCTTTGATAGAAGAGTAAATGCTTGATTCAAATCAGCATTGGTCTCATCATTGTCAGTGATATCTGGTTCTTGGTATTGTGGGTATTGTTGTTATGGAATAACTTGTTGTTGTGGGTAGAATTGTTGTTGTGGTAAGACAGCAGTTTGTGGAATATATTGTTGTTGCATGTAGTTCTGAGTGGAGGATGATGATGATGGTTGTGTATTCACTGTTACAGGTGTTGGTGTTTGAGCAATTAATGCAAGAGGATCATGTTGTTTAGCTAATTTCTCCTTCCTGACTTCATTCGTCTCAGCTTGGTTTTGCTTAAGGAAATCATAGAGCTGATCATAGTTCACCTGGTGAATATCTTTGGTTTGGTTGACAATAGTGACAAATCGTCCCCATTCTTCTGGTAGATTGTTGATAAACTTGATGTTTTGAACTATTTGTCTTGGTGTCAACTTGTTTCTGATGAGCTCGTTCATTAGAGTGCAAAACCTGGTGTCATAAGATTCAATGGGTTCCGCTGGAGTGGATGTGAACTTCTCCCATTCAGTTAGAAGTTTGTTTTCAACATCTTGTTGCCTAATTTCTGTACCATGACAAAGTCTTTTAACTCATTCCCACATATCAACAGCAGCAAATATTTCCCGTGGTAAACCAAGTTGAATTAAGTGCATGGCTAAGTCATCAGCTGCAATTTACTTCAAATCCTCTGCGGTGTATTCATCTTCTTTTTGTTCACGAAAGAACGGTGGTACGGGAGGTGTTTCAGTTGGATCCCCAGGTTCTTGAATCTGACGAGGCTTGAATGGTCCATTCTTAATGGAGTTGAGCAGGAGTTTACCTTGTCCATCAGGTTTAGTTTTGATGTAGCGAACCATACGGCTCGTCCATGGAAGATAACCACCTTTTTCAAGCATAGGAGGACGGTTTTCTGCCCCGGCTGCATGAATGTCTTGCTGAGTAGACATTGATGATGTTTCGTATAATAAAGTTGAACTTGGATCGTTGCAATGAAATAAGAGTTGTGTTTGAAGGTTAAGATCAGTTGTTGTAGTGAAGTTATGGTCTTTAACTGAAGATCGTTTGAAGTTAAGTCCTTAGAAATCAAGCAGCTTGCAATTTGGATAAACTCGGGCAATTTAGATAAACTCCTGAATTTAGATAAACTATGGAATTTAGATAAACTCTTGAATTTAGATAAACTCTGGAATTTAGATAAACCCTTGAATTTAGATAAACTCTAGAATTTAGATAAACTCTTGAATTTAGATGAAGTCTGGATTTTAGATAAACTCTTGAATTTAGATAGATTATGGAATTTAGATAAACTCTTGAATTTAGATAAATTCTAGAATTTAGATAAACTCTTGAATTTAGATAGATTATGGAATTTAGATAAATTCTGGAATTTAGATAAACTCTTGAATTAAGTTAAATTCTTGAATTTAGATAAACTATTGTTTTTATCTAAATTCGTCAACAATTTAGATAAACCATTTTTTATCTAAATTCGTCCACAATTTAGATAAACCATTTTTTATCTAAATTCGTTCACAATTTATATAAACCCTCTTTTATCTAAATTCACCAACAATCATTACAAAAAAACAGGCTTTCAGAGACTGAAAAATCAGTCTCCGATACACCATGATCAGTTACGGATGGTCTATCAAGGACTGATTTTGCTAGTCACTAATCAGTGATAGTAGCTTAGTTACGGAAAGTGACGTTATCAACTGAAATTCAGTCCTTGTTGTATCAAACCAACGAGGACCAGAGATCAGTCTCCAAAATAAAAAAGTCAGTCCTTATTTCTATGGGTTGATATCATGTTATTTCAGTCCCCAATGCATATTATCGGCGACTGAAAAGTCAGTCGCCAATACTATATTAGATCAGTTACTAACACATGGATTTAGGGACCGAAAATTAGTCCATAAACATTGTTTATAGTCCCTAATATGTTTCGTTATTTTGTAGATTACTGTACCAAATCAGTCTCTAATAATAGGATTTAAAAACTGATCAGTCTCTAATGAAAGGCTTTAAAGACTGATTGTTAGTCACAAAAAACAAATGAATTAGTCCTTAATTTGTTTTTCTAGTGAATGAAAATTAGTTTCAAAATATACGTTAATCGATACAAAATAACATTCAAATCAGTCTCCAATATAATGGCGTCGTTCCATTATATTTCTATTATAAACTAAAAGTTAGTGGCAAATACAATTTAATTCAGTCCCCATTCACAATGCATACATGACCCCTTACAATAGTATATAAAACTCCAAACCATAAACAATAATAATAACAATATTTCTTTAAAGCATAATAATCACCAATACAAATAACAAGAGTTTACAATTCAATATGTTTAAAAATAAAACCAAATTCAATAGAAATAAATTTGAACGTCCTATATATCACTATCGGTGAATGGATCATCGTTACCATCACCGTTACCATCACCTTCAGTAGTATTTGGTGAGTCTATCGTGCTCTCGAAGTCCGGAAATTTTTGGCTCAAGAATTTTGCCAATTTCTCATAATTACATTTATACGGTTCAAGTTCACTAACCTTTGCTCTCAATTCATTAATCTCAGTCGAGTTTTGTTTAGGTGTTGAGTCAGCTTGTTGAGATGATTCAGGTGCTTCTTTCATCCAATAATATTTTTTCCTCATTACTAGCCCAACACCCACCTCCCATGCTGACTGTATTGCCTCTCGCTGATGAAACCGACTCCAATTAGCTCCAATTAATTTCTTCTTTTGTATATTCTTCTTGCTCCATTTTAAAGACATGCTGCAAAACCAACATGAATTGTTATCTAGACTCTTCTCAACGATAACCTTGATAAAGATAAGCCCTAACCTGATTGAAATGTTGCTGAAGTTTTTCATTGGTCAAGTTGATACAAAACTGCTCAAAGCTGCCAAAATTTGAACGTATAAGATTAAACATAACGATAGTAGAACTTGAGAACCTAAAATCTGGTGTGAAGACAAATGGGGCCCCCTCGAGGTTACTCCACTTAAACATCAGATCAGGTCGACAATGCAACCAAAGGGCGTACCAGTGAAGCACCTGTTTGTCTTGAAACTCTCGAATCCGTATATGTCCAGTACTCCAATAATGTATTTTGAATCTGGGTCCTGACCAATTGAGCTATTGATCTTATCTACAAGCCTATAAAAAACAAAGTGAATCGGAAATGAATCGATTATGAGCACCTTTTAGACAACGGCACAAAACTATCCATGTGGAAAGTACGGCTTACCAATTAAATAGCCTCGAGTACGCAACTCTTGCCAAAGCATCTCTGCTGACAGCAGCAGATTCTGGATCCAACCATTTGGTGATAGTCTCATCGCGTGTTACCATCACACGTTTGCATAGACAATCCTCTAGAGCTTTCACGTCACACCTGAGAAAATCATTTTAACTTACTTAGATATATAATTGTGCTTCCTATAAGAGAGGGCAATATCGACCCATGTACTTATGAATGGGTCAATTCGGGTTGTGTTTTATCTCAAAGTCAAATGGGTCTATTCAAAAAAATTTGCAAAAGGGAAACATGTCAAACGGGCTGAAAGTCACCGAAACGCATACAGCCTCCTAAATCATTTTATTCATCATCTATAAGAAAATTTTTAAAATGTCAAAAAAATGCAAATGAGTCAACCCACCCTGCCCGGCCCATTTCGGTCCCATACTAAAGATGACTCGTTTCAACTTAAACCCGTTTTGACTGTCACCCAACCCGCCCATCTTGCCACCTCTACTTCCTACAATAAACTGAATATCATAATGTAAAACACTAGTCGATTGTCTTTGTCTGTGCAAAATACTTCTGACAACTTACATGAACAACTCAGCAGCAGTCTTAAGGTGGAATATAGATTTTTCATCTTTGGGCACAGATGAGTCGATCTCTTCTCCTTTTGCAAAGTCTATATTTCCCAGATGAAGTATTGCAGCCACAACTCTAAATATGGCATCCTGCTCCTCAGAACTGATTCCTACAACGTCCATTGCATTCCGTGTAGCAATATATTCTTTTGCTTCGTCTAAACCATCAATTTGGTAGCAGTTTGATTGATTTAAGTAATGATATGTCTTTGGATCTCCTAATTTAAAATTTTCACAATCCTACAAGCACAACAGATAGTAGGAAGTTAAGGAAACTAATTTAATAAACATTATATAAGGAAGTAAGTTGAGGACTTGTTACCTCTGGTGGTGCAGCACAAATCATGTAAAAACAATGACAATTTCTTTCGTGATCTGACAGTTGACAAACACGAGATCTTTCTAGCAAGTATGTTCTAATAGCAGCCCCTGAAATCCTTCCCTTCTGATCAAACTAAATTTCGACAAACTTTCCAAAACGACTGAAATGGTAGGAATTAAAAAAGCATTACTGGAACTGACTAATGTAGAACAAATACAGGTATTAAGGTAATTGTGAATGGAAGTTTACCCACCTTGAGTTGTTGTTTCTCACGGTTTTTGCATTACCAAAAGCTTCTAAGACAGTATTGGACTACATAACAGAGAAGACATGTATATAGTTTAGCTGATATCATACATAAATTTTTTTTTTTTGCATAAAACGTCAATGTACTTTTCGTTTGTGCCATTTTAGTCGTTGTACCTTTTTTATAAAATTGAACATTAAAAGAAGGATTCTTGTCCCATTTGAGTTATAAAAAATCCTTTAAAACTGGGTTTCAAAAATATTATTGTATAAAATATTAGATTTATAAGTAATGGTAAGTTTTACATGACTCGGTTGTACAAAAGTACAATGACTAAAACGGGATACATGAGAAAGAACATTGGTACTTAATATCCACATTTAAAATCGATTTGATTTAATTATTACCTCCAGGACTTTTTGTTCGACACTCCTTCCTTCTGAAGCATCTCCAACTCTATCCTTGATAACCAAGATATCCTTGAAACCGACTCCAAACAGCTGAAACTTTATATAATAGCACAAAAAATTATCAAAAGAGATCAATATGCTTCACCTCTGACTGGCTAAAATAGTCCGCAACCATATGTACTTTAGCTTGTTGTGGAGTCCATCCAAATGTCTGCAAGGCGCAATGGATCACATATCTTATAAATCATGGCCATAAGCTCCTATAATCTCTAATAAAGTTCTATAAATAGATACATTTATGTAAACTATGCCTTATCAAACTTTATTAAAACAAGATCTAAAAAATTCTATAAATAGATACATGTTCTTGGAAATTAAGCATTTAACAAGAATATATACAAAAGAAATAGTGTGTAAATACTGAGATGGTATCTTTAACAGTCTAAACTCTACTAAAAATGGAACGATTAGGCAAATCTATTCACCAGATAATCAGTTGTATTATAATTTGTAAGAAACTGGTTATTTTAACCTGCAAACAATTAGATTATAAGAAGCAGGGATGATGAGTAGCACAATTGTGTATACAAAAGATTTGAAAACTCATTTCAAAACACAAATCCAAACACCCCCTAAATGAAATTTGACTTAAGAGTCAGAAGTTGCTCACATTGGGTGAAAGACCAGCAACAAACCAATGACCCCCGGCAGGATTGTGATCGACCTTCACATGATGAGAAACAGGCTACATAGCAAAAGAAAAGAATACTTCATTAAGTTAGACCCAAAGAGAATACAATAAGCGATTCATACATTAACCGTATATTGACCTTCAACAATTTTGTTCCAAAAAAATTGCTGGTTAACCCAATTATTAGCAGGTCAGATATGCTTAAAACAAAAAATACATTATTCTGATGATAATCAAACCTTTTGAATAAAAGGAGATGGGAGTAATTACACTGTGGGCGACTTTTGACCCTTTACCTATTAAGTTAAATATTTTCGATGAAACCATTTGACCAGTTGGAAGTAAAACATAACCCAAATCAAAACCTGATTATTCTTTCTTAAAGGATGATTAAACTTGCAATTTGACCCAAACTTACCGAAATTGAGAAATTGCCTCCATTAGACGATGAACTTCATTGATAACGAACTGAACCCTAATTTCAAAAAAACATAACAGTTAATTAAAACTCACAAAATCAATGAAATTAAAAACCCCAAAAAACGAACAAAAATCAAAAGATAAATCTTACCAATAAAACTCAAACCTTGGTGGCGGTGTGTTTGGTTTCTCCCAGATCTGTGAGGTGTATTTAATCATCTTTAGAGGGACAACTGAAATGAGAGAGCGGGACAACCGAAAATGAGAGAGGGAAATTTTATTTTATTTGGAGGGATCACAGACTAATTTATATATTTTATAAACCAAGTAGTTTTAAAACTTATAAACGTGGGTTTAGCCGTTTTAAAACTTATAAACGTGGGTTTAGCCGGATATTATAAGGCCACTCACATCAGTTAACTCAGCTTTAAATTTTAAGGCATGTCACGTCAGCTTTTTCACCCCTTAACTTAACTCAGCTTTAACCCACACATCAATAACTTAGCTTTAACACACCTTAACTCACATTTATATCAAATATTTTTACGCAATCTACCCTTAAAAGGGGGCCAAAGTGAAAAAAAAAAAAAAATTTACAAAATGTAGCTTAACGCTACGTTAACCGGGTAACGCACCCCGTTAACGCAGCTTTAACTCGGATCCTCACATCAGTTAACGTGGAAACAACGTGAATAACTTTCAAAGTTATAGATCCATTCCCATTGACCCCAACCAAACGGGCCTTAAATATAATACAATGATAACTCGTACGCCTATTAGTAGCCGATTTGAACAGGGTGATAATGGTTTACTAATCTACACTCATTAAGTTCTCAACTAATCATTGAGGTGTCTAAACACATGAATATCAATGTAAAATTACTTAACATCCAAAGCTCATCCTATGGATAAAATCAAGTCATACACATAGATGAAAGTAAATATGGATAAACTCAACAATTACGTATAGTATGTATTGAGGGTTTGGGTTGGTTGACCGTTCGGTTTCCCACGTTCAGTAAAGACCCCAAAATGTGACAAGAGTCACGAGTTGGGGTAACGCTCACGAGTCGACTCAGTTGGTTTGTGTCAATTACCCTAGAGGATAATAGACTTGAATGTGGAATTCCCAAGGCAGGATATGTTGCTTGGGATTAGCTTGATCCATTTCGAGAAAATGGTATAGTATTTATAAGGAGACCTTTAGGGGTGTGAGAACCCGTAAAGGCAATATGATGGTCCACGTGGTGTGTAAAGTAGATTGTGTTGATTGGCTATATGCCTATATGCAACTTTCTTGTTATTATCTTGAATGGAAGTGGTGTGTATAGTATAGTGGATTGACGATTGCTATAGGCACCACGACTTATTATATATGGTAAGAACGTAATAGACGTTTCTTTAAAAGGGATGTCGCGCTCGATGAAGCAACTTATTGATGTCATTATCCCGATTACACGTCTTAAATTGTCAACACTCAAAATGAAAGCCATCGGTGAATACTAAAGATGTTATGAACGTCTGAAACTTGAATTCTGCTCGAGTTCCCACGTCACGGGGTATAAACCGAGGTTTCGTGCGTGAACCCCTAAGTGTTACACATAAATAGCAATCCGTAAATAGGTTTATATACAAACTTACAATTACTAACAACGATACAAATATATGTATGTCTTAAAAACAAGTGTAGTACATTACAATATATAGAACCGTATATTCTGTCGGTAATCCATTTTCTTCCGTTTTTGTTAGTTTTTATCTGTTTTTGTCCGTTTTTATATGTTTTCGTCCGTTTTTTACGTTTTCGTCTGTTTTTATACATTCTCATCCCTTTTTTACGTTTTCGTCCGTTTTTTACGTTTTCATCATTTTTATACGTTTTCATCCATTTTAGTCCCTTTTTTTTACGTTTTTATATGTTTTCATCCGTTTTCGTCCGTTTGTATATGATTTCATCCATATTTTTATATTTTCATCAGTTTTTGTCTGTTATATTTTAACGTTTTTATACGTTTTCATCCGGTTTAGTCCCTTTTTTTACGTTTACGTCCATTTTTATACGTTTTTGCCCTTTTTTACGTTTTCATCCGTTTTGATGCGTTTTCGTCTGATTTTAAACGTTTTCGTCATTTTTTATAAGTTTTCGTCCGTTTTTAAACGTTTTAGTCCGTTTTAATCTATTTTTATACATTTTAGTCTTAGCTATGATGTCCATGTATTAGGGACTGGGTTGTGATTCAAATTCAGTCACTAACAAATTTCCCTCCAAACTTTTTTTATTGCGCAAACATATTTGTAACTGAATTTTAGTCTTAGGTATGATGTCCATGTAATAGGGAGGCAGCTGTGACTGAAATTCAGTCATTAAAAAATTTCCCTCCAAACCTTTTTATTGTGTAGACATATTTGTAACTGAAACTTAGTCTTAGCTATGATCTCCATGTATTAGGAACCGAACTGTGACTATAATTCAGTCACTAACAAATTTTCGGCCAAATTTTTTTATTGCGCAAATATATTTGTAACTGAAATTTAGTCTTAGATATGATGTACATGTACTAGGGACTGAATTGTCACCCTTATTCAGTCACTAACAAATTTGCCTCCAAATTTTTTTCCCGTACAGGCATATTAGTAACTGAAATTTAGTCTCAGATATGGGGTCACTGAATCGAGGACTGATTTTTAGTCGCCGCAATCAGTCAATAAAAGGTCAGTCCTTAAAAGTATCAGTAATTGATGTTTCAGTTACCGATGCTATGTATCAGCGACTGATATATCAGTACCTATAAATTCAGTCTCTGAAAGCCTGTTTTTTTGTAGTGAATTTTGACAAAACCCCTTATACAAGGAATTTCAATAAAAGTGCTATGTAGATCCAACAAACGATTCACACACAATCTTCTAAGCAATTTTCCACAATCAACCAACTTCAAAAACCCGTAAATACTTATAAAGTTCGAACCTTTATCACCTTTATGCTCTTTTAACCAATATTTCGATACAAAGTTCTAACCTTTAACGAGACAACACCAAATTTTTGAAGATAGAAATCGAGGATATGAACCAAAACTCACTAATCAAGCGTAAAAACTATGAAAAGCTACAACTTTTTAACTTAAAACCTGCGTAAAAATCAATTTTTTCACACAAAGTTTACGTTTTATGGAGAAAAAACGAAACTTTATGCTATAATTTGATCAAAAAACGAAATGAACAAACTCCTACAACGTTTTTTGGCTATATGATACCACTTGTTATAACACAAGGTCACTACTTTATCACACCACAATATGTATAGATCGAATGGCACGAGAGAGAGAGAGAGAGAATATATATGTAACTCGTATGATATTAGATTAGAGAGAAGAAGAAAGAAAACAATACAAGACAATACACACTCACACCCACCTATTACACCTCTTGAAACACACATGAATATGAGGTGGTGAGTGTGTATATATAGAGATACAAGTGATGCCCTATGGCTTTTCTATGGGCTTTACATGGGTTGCACTATTTTATATAATTCATTGGACTAGTATACCGACACTTATAGTGATTTAGCTTAGACCAACTTCACGAGCCCTTAATATATTTTACATACGACACAAAGTTCTAAATATACAAAATGACCATCACTTTTAAATGCTAACAATAGTCACACTAATTTGGTCACTGAACTTCAATATTTGTTACAAAGGTGATCAAAAATCGTTAACAAAGGCAACAATTCCCAAGTTGTACAAGACTACAAATCATTCACCTTTTGGGAACATTTATAAGACCATTCAACCATGTCAGTCTTTACAAGCTCCACCGGTACCCAAAATAATCAATATCGAAAACTACCATTTGCTTTACTAGTGAAATTGAAGTCCAGTGACCAAATAAGAAGTGTAGTTGAAGTGTGTGGATAATGTTTCAATTAATTGCAATTTCTTCCTTTTAAAGAAAGAAAAACAATCCACATATTTAAAGTGCCAAAACCTGTACAGTTTCCCAAATATATCGACATAACATCATCCTGCTCATTCTAATAGACAACTTAGACTACGATGGTAAAAATGGCTACTTTTGTACTTCAAAATTTTACATGGATGTTATTTAAATCAAGCACAATTTCTAACAAAACTGGATGAATTAGTCTTTATATTCTAACAAAACTTGATTTATTTTTCTCAACTTTTTTCCTACAAATCTTTGAAGGTATAGATGATGAGTGATTACTCTAGAAATTTGATACTCCCTCCTTCACAAAATATAAGTCCATATTTGACTTTTCAAAGTCATTTTTTCTGACTTTGACCGTAATTATTTTTTTTTCGTACTATATGATTCTTGATGAAAAGTATACCAATGAAAATACATCTGAAACACAAATCCATTTATATATTTTGCATCAAGTATTATATAACACGAACAAAAATAATTACGGTCAAACTATGAAGAGAAAGACTTTGAGAGGTCAAAAGCGGACTTATATTACGGTCAAACTATGAAGAGAAAGACTTTGAGAGGTCATTCGGATACTCTATTTCATGCTTTTCGTCTTCAAATTTTCTTTTGACCGGGTTGTTTGTACCTCATTGTCTGTTTCTGGCACGTCTCTTTTTCATATTAAGCGTATCCGGTTGCATACTTTTAAACTATGTCTTTTGTGGGATCCCAATTGAACCTGCCAACCCCAACAACACTCCTGCCCCCGCCAACAACCCCGCTTAGGCCAGTGAATGCGGTTATACGGCTTCTATCGTGTTTCATTTGTTATTGCTTTATCTTTTAATATTTTGTCTTTTTGAATTATGATTGTATTACTCTCAGATAGGGGTGCGACTGTCTAAAACTTACCTCCTCATACCTCACTTTGATGTTGAATAAATAAAATGTTTTATGTTTGTTATTTATATTATCTTTTTGGGGCATTTTCATTTATATCCTTACAAAACTTGACAATTACGTGAATATCCTTGCAAAAATTATAATTACGTCAATATCCATCCGAAATCTAAAATGTACTCATATATGTCCGAACAAATAATTTAATCTTAACTAAATGAATAAACTACCAAAATTTAATACCTAAAAATTAGATAAAAAAAAAAAAAGAAAAAAAGAAAAAGAAAAAAAGAAAAAACATATTTACTTATTTACCCTTGTACCGTTATTAAATAGATTAAACAAACGAAGTTGCTATAGAACATTAGGCATGTACTTCACTTTTCATTTCTTCTTCTTCCTTTAATTTCTCTCTTCTTTTAATTAGTTTAATTTCCACAGGTAGTATAAATCTAAGCAAAGGGATAACATTCTTGTCTACAAAATGTGTCATAATAGCTAATCCTTGACGACTAAAATTGCTTTAAACATGAGACTTGTGTCACAGTCATACAAAAAAATCTGCACTTAGGGCAATGTACACAGCGTCGTCTCAAAAAAAATATGGCACGACATATCGTCCCGTTTATCTAGTCTCTTTTTTGTTGTCACAAAAAATTTTGAGACGACCAAGTGTTTGCATATTTGGGACGACATAATGCTGTGCCCCACGAGCAATTCAACTCTTAAAAATACGAAAGGGACGACATTTGTTTTGCAAAAAGGGACGAGATTATCGTCCCTAGTTGATTATTTTTTATTTTTTTTTGCTTTCTTTACTATTTTTAAGTTAAAAAAAATGTTTTTAAAAATAAAAACGGGACGACATGAAAAAAATTATAAGGGACTAGATTGTTGTCCCAAAGTGTTTATGTTTTTTGTATCATTAAACCGTTTGGGACGATATACGTGGCAGTCAAAGTGATGTTGTATTTTTCGAGTTATATAATTTATATCTAGATTTTACCAGAATGTTAAACTAATACACACGTAGGCAAGTGCACCTGTCGTATGCTAGTATAGCAATGGTAAGAACCGAGAGTCGTATCCTAAGACGGTATGATTATTCGAATTATAGATCTTGAATGCTAGTTAAACTAATTAACAATAAAAACTAAAAGGGGGAGATGCTTATAAGATAAAGTATAAGCTACTTGAAAAGAGATTTAAAACTAAATAACAAATAAAAGCGGCAAAAGTTGAGTTATAAACAATTGACGGAAACTGTATTCACTTAGATTCGATTCCCCCTAGACTTTGGATAACAATTTGATTAAATAAAAGATAAGATCATATTATATGGTGATTTCTAATGTAGAAAAGACTCCTCCGTCGACTTGTCTAAACCTACAACTATTGGAAAGTAAATCCGAATGTCTTCGCGACAACCACCTCAAGCTATGCATTAAGCCTATTCAACTGATTTATGAGATTTAATGGGATATGTTTAATGGTTAAAAACATATAGTGATAACTATAGTTGTCACAACTTGCAATCATGCACACATGTTCGATTTAGATTAATTAATGTCTCAAACCCTATTACTATATCTAGTCTCAAGCCTTAATCATTTAATTGCTCAAATGATCAAGAATAAATATTATACACATACGGATTGCCATCATGATATGCATACAATATTCACGATAAGAAACAATAAAAATCATAATCAAACACATATGGTTCTTTATTAAATTCAATAATTATCCATATAACCAATAATCAAATCGTTAAAAAATGTTATCCATCATCTAAGGTTCATCTATTCTAAGCAAATACTATGTAATTTAGCCAAACATAATAAAAAGAACAAACATAACAATAATTAAACAAAGGTTCAACATGATATTAAATATAATAAAAGTTCAAACCGAATAAAATTGTTGATGCCGTGTTTGCGTCTGATTAAATGCCAAACCAAAAGTGAATAAAACAAAAGTTCAACAAAGGAACGAATTGCCTTCTGTCCCTTCTTGTTCCAGCCGTAAGAAAAAAAATAAGAACTTTGTATTCTTGTTCTTTTTTTCTTTTTTTCGTTCACAGCAGCCAAGAAGTAAAATACTTATTTTTTTTTTTAAATTCCCTTGCTCTGTCCTCTTTTTTTCAATGGGTCTTTCTAACATGTGCCATAGGGCACATGTTAAGTACACGAAAGGACAAAAAAAAAGGTACAAAAAGTACAAAAAAGTACTTAAGCCCACATGTACTTTTTGTACTTTTTTTTTGTCCTTTTGTGTACTTCTCATGTGCCCTTAGGGCACATGTTAGAAAAATCCTTTTTGAATATCCGAACTTTATAAACGTACAGTCAACCTCCTTTTAAAGGGCATACTAACGGTACCGGGGGACAAGGGTGGCAGACCTTGTCCCCCACTTTTTGTCCCCCCTTTTTTTTCTGCACAGCACAGTTTTTGTCAGTTTCTGTTCCGTATTTTTGACAGTTTTAAGCGTTTGACATATTAAACTTTATATTTTCTGTTCCGCACTTTCAGGTTTATAGCTTTTTGATATAAACAAAATTATAAAAATAAAAAAAAAAAAAAAAAAAAAAAAATAGCCTAGGTCCTAGACCCGGTTTGTTTAAAAAAATAGCCACGGTACTTATAACCCACCCCCCTTTTAATTGTATTCGAATAGTTCCTTTGACCACCAAATTGTTCACAACTCGCTTTTTATTCTTGTCTGCCGCCTCTCTGTCTGCCCTATTAAAATAACCCCCCTTTTTCCACCAAATGTGCCTCCTTATTTATAAGGAATAAAACCCTTATTTCTTTTGTTCTATTCGTGCCCTCTAAACCCAACAGGCCATAGGCCTTTTCTTTTGCGTCAAAACCAAACACAAGGCCCACCAATTTGTGTTAATTGGCCTTCCATCAAATTATTATATATATAATATGGCGTCTGAAACGACTACAGTGTCGTCGTTCCGATTTTGGGCCGGTTTTCGTGGGGCTGCTTTGTTGCGTCTTCTTGGCCCGATCTTTTCTTCCGGGTTTTCAGCCCATGTTCGGGGGATTAATTGAGAATCCTTTCTAGGGGTTTCTCATAGTGTTTACCTTCTGGAAAACGCTAGGGTTTTCTCATAGTGCTTTGATGGTGGTTGTTAGTGCCGATCTAATAGAAGTTGTTTTTTTGTTTGATATTTGTGTGATTTGATGGTTGTCAGTGGCGATCTAATAGAAGTTGGTATTTTTTTTATGTTGATTCATATTTGCGTAACCGATCTAATAGAAGTTGTTTTTTTTGTTGATATTTGTGTGATTTCATGGTTACCAGTACCGATCTAATAGAGGTTGTTATTTTTTTTTTTATGTTGATTCATATCTGTGTACTTTGATGCCTATTCTTTTCTTGGTTTTGTGTCACCTTATGTTGATTTGTGTCTGTTGAGTTTCATGTTTATCCTTTTCTTGATTTTGTGTCAGTTAGCTGCAATATTAAGTTGAAGATGGTCTTTTATTGTTTAGAAGTTGTTTTTTTATTTTATATTTGTCTGATTTGATGGTTGTCGGTGCCGATCTAACAGAAGCTGGTATTTTTTTTATGTTGATTCATATATGTGTAGTTTAAGGTTTGGATGGTTTTCTGCTATATATATATATATATATATATATATATATATATATATATATATATATATATATATATACATACATTATTTTATTTTTATCTCTGTGTGATTTGATGAATGTGAGTGTTCTTTTGATGGAAGTTGTTATTATTATTATTATTATTATTATTATTATTATTATTATTATTATTATTATTATTATTATTATTTTTTTATTATTTTTTTTTTTGCTGGCTGGTGATGATTTGTAAGTAGTGTGTGTTTAAAATATCTTTTGTGTTCGTGTTACAATGACGGCACCAGACGAAATAGTTTAAACATCTATGCAACTGTGTCTATTTTGCAGCAACAGTCGCCTTTGTTAAGGCACATTTGTTGGCGGGGCAACCAGGATTGTGGTTGCAGCCACACCGTTGCTTTATTCGTTTGGTTTGCAGATTGTATGGCCGGTTTCTAATGTTGTACAAAGTGGCTTTTATGCATGTCTTTTGCCTTTAGCAGTTTAGTTGGAAATCTTGAAACGACTACGGTGTCGTCGTTCCGATTTTGGGCCGGTTTTCGTGGGGCTGCTTTGTTGCGTCTTCTTGGCCCGATCTTTTCTTCCGGGTTTTCAGCCCATGTTCGGGGGATTAATTGAGAATCCTTTCTAGGGTTTTCTCATAGTGAAGGGTACGCATTCCGGAAAACACTAGATCTATTGTCAGTACCGATCTAATAGAGGTTGTTATTTTTTTTTTTATGTTGATTCATATCTGTGTACTTTGATGCCTATTCTTTTCTTGGTTTTGTGTCACCTTATGTTGATTTGTGTCTGTTGAGTTTCATGTTTATCCTTTTCTTGATTTTGTGTCACTTGGCTGTGATATTAAGGTGAAGATCATTTTGGGTTGTCTGTTGCATAGGAATGATGTGTTGAGTGAATTCTTATATGAAACCAGTTATAGATTAGCAAGCAAATTTATAATCTGTTCATGTTGTTTGATGCGTAGGAATGATGTGTTGTGTGACATATAGTAGTGCGCCATCTTACAACGACTACAGTCTATGATGCTGGTGTAGGCACCGGACGACATAGTGTAAAAAGCAACTATGCAACCGTGTCTATTCTGCAACAACAGTTACCTTTATTAGGCCACATTTGTTGGCGGGGCAACCAGGATTGTGGTTGCAGCCGGCTTATTCGTTTGGTTTGCAGACTGTATGGCTGCTATGCTGTGCACTAGAGAGAAGACACGTATGTCTTTGCATCTGGTACGTGTTACGTTCTCTGACCACGCGTTCATTGGCAGTGCAACCATGTTTGTGGTTGCAGCCATAGCGTGTAGTTAATGGAGCGTTTGAAACGACTGCAGTGATGTCGTTTTGCTTTTGGCCTGCCTTTATTCAGCTCATTAATATGTTGTTATACGTGGCTTCTCCCTGTGCCTTTACACGTGGCTTTTGCCTATGGTAGTTGTGTAACCATTGGTAAAAATACGACTTTATAATAAACTATACTTATCCTTTTTCCACGTAGAATTTTTTATTTATTAATTAGTTATACTATTGTCTTATGTGACGTAGATCACATCCTCGATAAACATGCACGCAACACAACCTTAACAGATTTCATATTTAACTATATAAACATCTTTGACCTAAAACTTTACAAGGTCCCATCTAACACTTTGCGTTATTTCGTTAACGTACGTTTTAAACTAAGCGTTTTCTATCTGATAATAGTTTTTATAAAACCGTAAACTACCATAATAACATATGAAGATAACAAAACCCTAGAAATGTTAAAATATAATTTATTCAACTAATGTACAAGTCACTAAAGGACAAAAACCATAATTCCACAAAAACTCCCGATCAAACCCCAATTTCACAAAACCATTATTATAGGTAATAAAATCACAAACCCTAACTAATATTTTTATAAATTATATAAGTACAAGTCTTCTAAGCAAGTGTACAAGTCTTTAATGCATAGAAACCACTTATTAATAAAAACCCTATATAAACTTCAAAAAAAAAAAAAAAAAAAAAAAATTATTTTAAAAACATATTTTGTAATACTTTTCTACATTAATTTTTAAAAATAAATTTATTAATTTATAAAATAAGTGTACAAACCCTTAAACTTATGGTACAACCCTCTAATGCACAAAAACTTAAAAATCCATTTAATTAACTTAAAACCTTAATAAAATTTATGTAAAAATTATATATATTAAGAAAATATTAAAATTATATTTTTCTTATTTTGTAAACCTTAGTACAACCTTCCAAAGCCTAAAGTACAACTTTCCAATGCACAAAATTAATTTTCTCTTAATCTATATAGCTCGATACATACATATATATTCCATAAAACCCTAAAATTTATATCTAGAAATCCCTAAACCCTAGGAATCCTAACTAAACTCAAAACCCTAAAGTACCATAACCCTAAGCTTGATGTACAACTCCTTTATGCTTAGTTCGAATCAAACATAATCCTTTCTACCCTACCTAGTTCGAATCAAACCAAAACCTTAACTTACTTAAACCTTAAGTGACCAAATGAAAGAACACAACATCTCCACATCCCCCTCCTTCTAGAAATGAAAAACTTGTATGACTAGTAGATTTCCACACTTCATTTTCCCCCTCCATCCATATGGAACCATAGAAATTAAGCCACCTCTCCCTTATCCCTCCTTAGAAACCCTAGAACCATGAGAAAACCCTAAATCTCCCCTCCTATAAATACCGAACCATGAACCCTCATTTCTTCATATTTCCACTCGACAAAAACCAAAACAGGCCCATACTCCTTCAAATCTGAACCCACAACCCCTAATCAAGTCTAAACACATTTTTAAGAAGCCAAGAAGGAAGATAGAAACCTTGGTGATAAACTCCAAAACCCTAAGTTCCATGATTGCTCCATTCGAACCATGTCACCTAAGTAAGTCTCTAACCTATTTCATTTTATTTTCTATACTCTAAATATTCCAAAATACACTAATAAATAAACCCTAATGATGGTTAAGATTAAAAACTTAAAGTTTCTTTTTCTTTCTTTCTTTTTGGTAGAGCGTAGCTGCTCGACCTCAGACATAGGGATTCTCGGACCGGAACAATGGGATTCGCTCGACCGAAGGGAACGATGCGTAGCGCCATAGGGGGAACCTAGCGTAGCAGAGCCAGTCGCGACCAAGTGGATAGCTCTACGCCTCTGCCGAACGAACGAAGAGCTACCTAAGTACGGTTAAAGAAAGTGAAAATGATAGGTAAACAAAAGATAGAACAAATGCGACAGAAAGCGTTAGAGCTTCGAAAGCCTTAAATTGAGCTTGAAATTGAGTGTCCAAAACAAACATCCTTTTAAATTCTTTTGGTAAATCTAAAATACTTAAAACCATTTAGGAGTCTCATAAACATGCTGTAGATACTAAATATAATCAAATATTTATAGTTTATATGTTATAAAATCAAAAACGAAATTGTTTTTCCTCTTTTGTTGCTGTCGAGAAAAACAGCAGACCCTGAGTTTGCAACTCAAAATTTGACCACTAAACGAGTCTTAAAAATTATAGATTTTTGTACAAATGAATTTCACATAGCTATCTAACTATAGGAAAAAGAACAAAGTAATTTGGTTAAGTATTCATCAAGATACGACCCTTTCTTTTTGGTGTTTTTCTGCCTCAATAAACAAGCACAAACGCACCTAAATATATTTATTTCGAGCTCGTGAGCTCGAATCACGAACTGAGTTTTTGTAGAAATGGAGTTTATAAACTAATAAACAAGTTTACAAAAGAGTCGTAAAAAGTTTTGCCATAATTCGTAAGATATAACGCGTTTTTAGAAATAAGGACGTCGTGTGTAACGCGACGGGTGTCTCAAGGGTATTTTATGTCAAAACTCAAACTAGATTTATAAAAAGGACTTAATATACAGTCGACCTAAACCCTAGCGGTAGAAAATGTCATTTTTTAAACTAAAGGGGTAAAAGTTGTCATTTAACCAAAGTTGAGGGGTAAAAATTATAATTTTCGGAAAGTTAACTTGTCAATATATGAAAGTTCAAGGGTAAAAGTTGACAACATGTAGAACTTTAGGGGAAGAAATGAAAATGTTCAAATAATAATTAATATTATTATAATTAATAATTATTATTATCATTATTATTATTATTATTATTAATAAGAATTTAAAATACGTTCTCACCAATAACGAACGAACGAAGGATCTATTTAACGAACGAGCGAACGGAACGAACACATAAAAATAAGTGATACGATAAACCTTATAACTTTTTGAGAAACTTCATGTTGTATCAAAATTAACATTTAAACAATAACGAAAACGTTACAAAACGAACAATTAAACTTAATTATAATCAAGAAACGATTACTAAATTATAACGTACCAACTCAGGTTGCGCGCCGGAGACGTTTATCAACTTTAGTTAAATTCGTTTATCGTTCAGACTAATCAAGGTGAGTTCATAGTCCCACTTTTATTTATATGTTTTTCAAACTTGTGGGGAGATACATGCTACTAAATCGAACACGAGTATTTTATTAGTTGTTATTGCACTAGGTTAACTTATTGCCTATATTTATATTTAAAAATTCCCTCATATCATGCACCATTAGTCACCCGCAGGGTGAGCGCGAATATAATGAATAGATCTATTGGCCCGACGACCCATTTGTATTACCCGAATGGATACCCCTTGGGGTAGCCGGTTATGCAAATGCATTATATTTGATATCTATAAAGAGTTTCTAGGAAGACTCCTACTCAGGGGCAAGACCACTCTCATTTAATTATGTTTGTGGAACCTGGACTCTGTCAATGCATTGCGTGTCATGAGGCTTAGTGCAATATATCGTACTATGATTTTATACTTTATACTAGGCTTGTGTTCAAATTGATTATAAAACACTATGAATTCACTCAACCTTTGTGTTGACTTTTTAGCATGTTTTATCTCAGGTAATTAAGAGAGAACGAACTTGGCATGGAGTGGCTGTGGACTTTCTTTTATAAAAAGGGTGTCCATTTGTTATCATTCAAATGAATAATGTAATCTTTTATAACGTATTTTCGAACCTCCCTCTGGGACCTATATTATGTACTATGAAATTAAATAAATGAATGATAAGAATTTTATTAAAAACGTCTCTTTTTGAGTCGTTTTCTATTATCATGACTACGAACCATGAAGTAACACCCCAACTTATATTTCCGCTGCGAATATCGAAAACGGGTGTGTTACAAGTTGCGCGAACCTTCTTTCTGTAGTTTGGTCGGTAGCTATCAAAACCGTAGTTGCAACAGGCAATGATGAATCTGTGGCTCTGATTAAAGAAGTGAATCCCCGACTCTTGGCAGGGCAAACTTTTAAATTTACAACTGTGCCAGGGCTATTCACTTCGTACGATCGCTCATTAATATCAGCCCAATGAGCGTGATGGCATTCTTATTAGTGTGCAACCGCTTATCTTTGCAGACATGGGAGCCTTTTATCCTTCTTTACCATTTAACGTCTACAGATCTGAGCCTCATCAAATATTTTATAAATTTAATATTTTTTGAATTTTCCATTCATTGGTTTATATTCTTTTTGTACGATCCATCACTGTTGAGGCGGAGATTGCAGGTAGTATTGCAGGTTCTCTCCACAAACTATAGGTACCGGGGAGCAAAGGGGCTAAGCCTAAACTGTATATCAAAAATAGACAGAATATCAACGATGGATGTATGGCGACCAAGCACAGTTACTTTCGATACACAGGTGGTGCTGATTTCGTATGGTCTGTACATCCATCATTGATACTTTGTCACTGTTTTTGTACCATACAACTTTTCACGCTGAACTGCTTGACTGTATTTTGCTGATTGCAAACAAAACATAAATATTATTCGAATCTTTAAATTCTTCGGTCATCGACATACCGATTCAGCTTTCAACTACTATTGTATTTACATGGTATGTGCACTCAGCATTCATAGTTTTGAAGTATTTTTATACTAACTGTGTTCATATAGATAATTTATTTATATTTTTTTTATCGTTCAGGTTTGTATGGTTGCGTAGACGAATGAGCGAAAGCTAAGTATCATTCAAATTTACTATCTGTTTTCATACTTACTGTATTCATGTCCATAGCTTAATCATATTTTCATATCCTTTAGGTTATTTGCTGCATGTCTGAAGTTGAAGAGGTCTTGCGGAGCTTTTGGATTGTCGCAGCCGCAACCTTTGATTTAAAGAAGCTCCACCGGAGAAAAGAGTGCAACTATTTTAGTTATGGAATTCATAAACGTTGATCATGTACTCAACTATCTATTTGCGCTTATTTTAATACATAGTTAGCCGTTCTAAATTCCAATACAGTTCCTTTCGTCATTTCAATAATCTAGCAATTTGCCTGGTGTAGGCATTTGCACAAAGGGAGTTCAAACGACGAAATGAATTGTAAGGGGACTTACAAAGGATAGCTATTTTTCCTAACTATCATAATTGATTTTTGTCAACATATTCGTAACTGTGGTGACACAAATGGGTATGGTCAACAGTCAGGTTAAGTTCGTAAAGAAATATGCGCAACCGAAGAGAATGGTGTGACAAGTAATTTAAAAGGGATTGCTTCTTCGCACTGTCCTCTTCCGTTTCCCAGCTTTCCTTCGTAATTCAACCGTACTGTCGGCCATAACCAATTGTGTCGCCACAATTACAGATATGCAAACAAAATTTAGGTCTAACTACCACATAACATCAGTTCTTTGATTTTTCTGCTATTATATACAGCCAATTCTTTTATACACACTTTGCTATGCTGCTGACTTATGTTACTATTACTATGTACATCCTTCGTTTCACAAACTGATGAGAATGTAAGTCGCATCGGATTTCTCTCTTTTTAGATATCTAAAATAAAGAGATCCGCTACGGCTTACATTGGCATCGGTTTGTCGAACGGAGGATGTGACAAACAAATAAAGTAACCCTACTAACCAAGAACAGGATGAGGTTTTTAAAGATTAGTGCCAAATGAAAGAGGATGCTGTCAGAAATTATTTGGTAGAGATAATTTTTTTCGCACCATCCTATTTCATTTGCCACTGATCTTTCAAAATTAAATCATATTGTTGATTAGGAGTTGTTGTGGAACCGTTTGTAATGTTGGAAATGAAATAGCAGATCTGTTCACTTCCTCCTGCTAAAATATGTGATGACATTCTTTAGCACAACTGCTTACAAACAAAACATAAGTATTATTAATGTTTTTAAATTCTTCAGTCATCGTCATAAGGATTCACCTGAGGTGACGTGCGCCAATGAGCAGAAGTTAAGTATCAGTAAAATTTACCTCCTATTTTCATACTTATTGTATCCATGTGTATGATATGATTTTTTTTGTATCTTTCAGGTTATTTACTGCATGTCCACATTCATCCGTAATAACATACTGTTTTTATTTAATACCAGTGAAGCATAATCAGGTGGTTGTAACCAATAACTGCATTGGATGCCACTTTCATAATCAGCAAAAGATAAGTCCTGCTAAAATTTACATGTTTCGATTAGTTTTACCCTTTCTGCCTGCTAACACATTTTCTATATCAACAGCTTCGGTCCTATGGCGTTAGCCTTCTCAAATCTGGATTCATAGATAACCGTTGCCTCTAACAACAGGATTGCAGACTATCCATAGAAGTTAGATATCAGTAAATAGACATAGTAACGATGTTGGATGTATGTCGACCAAGCGCTGCTATTACTAGATTCGCATGGTCGTCATATATCCAGCATTGATACTCTGTTGATATTTTTCGTCTCCCCATGTTTTTATAACGCATGTACATCATCTGTGATTTTCTCTACTGCTTAACCTCTTCAGGTGCGTAAAACACATCTTTGGTTCACATTTATATTTGCTTAAACTTTCTGAGAACCAGCTTTCTATATGCAGATGATGACCAGTTTGATAACACAAAAGTTATGACAGGATATAAGAGCAGTTTCTACCACTGAGCTTGAGCATAGATGCTTATTCTGAGATCCTATATAGTTCCTTTTGTTCTTTCAACAATCTAGCAGTTTGCCTGGTGCAGGAAATTGCACAAAGAGACTTGAAACGACAAAAGGAACTGTAGAGGGTCTCAGAACAGTTACCTATGTTTCTTTTTTAGTTCCATTCAAGTACCGAGATGATGGAAAGAAGTTAAATACCAAAAATAGACAGAATATCAACGATGGATGTACCGACACAGAGTACAGATACTAGCAATTTTGCATGGTGTCTGCATCCATCATTGATATGTTGTCAGTATTTTTGTGCTGTCAGAGTATTCACGCAGAGCTTCTCAATATATTTTATTGGCTGCGAGCAAAAGATAAGTATTACTCAAATCACTATCCTAAATTTAAAGTGCAATTGCTATTCACATGGATAATCTGCTTAAACATTGTAATCATTACTGCTGTAAGGCTTAACTTATTTTTGTTTTTTTTAATACCAGTCAATGATACGCAGATGGTCGCACCCAATAACAGTGTTGGATACTGCTAGCAGAACCAAACAAAGATGAGTATTCCTGAAATTTACATATTGCAATGACTTCTCCCCATTTTAGACTGCTAACACATTTTGTATATGCAGCAGGTTCTATCCTATGGTAACAGGTTATTGAACTCTGGATTCATACATAGACATTGCCAGTAACAACGGCACTACAGACTATGCACAGAAATTGGATATCAATAAATAGACGTAGTAACAATGATGGATGTAAGGCGACCAGCGCGGTTGTCACTAAATTTGCATGGTCGCCATACATCCATCGATGATACTTTGTTTGTATTTCCCCACTCCCTATATTTTTACATATAGATAGAATTATCTACATCCAGCAACTTATAACAAAAATAGATAACTGCCGTAAATGTTTGCCGCTATTTTAAGTTTACTCATATAAAGTTAAAACTAACAGCTACATTTCTGTATTGAAACATGCAAGGGACCTGCATTTGGATGCTTTTACCTGCTCAGAAAGCTAACTCAATGTATTAGCAATGGATATCGTAACATAAGAACTGAAGGTATATACGTGTTCAGATCTATCGATATTATAATCACATAATTAGGCATGTGCAAGTATACTGATTCTTAGACAGTCACTTACCACGCACTAAGTGTTACATTATGTTTAGGTATATATGATTGCCTCAGTAGACCACACAATGTTCAATGTAGATGATTGGTCTTACCTTTCTTCTCCAGTTCCTTTTATTACTCCCTTAAACTAGCAACGCGCCTGGTGCAGGCCATTGTATAAAGTTTACCTGAAGTAACAAAAGGAACTGGAGAGAGAAAGGTAACAACTTTCGCCTGTGTTCAACGTAATGTGTATCAGATGAAGAACATCATTGATTCTGATGTTGTTTAAAGGTTACGATTTCTTTCCACCTTCTTATTAGGTTACAGTTTTTTGCGATTGATAGTGCGTTGGCTAATAAGAATCCTAAAGCGTTTAACAAAAAAGAAATACTCAGCATAAGAAAGAAAGACTATTTGGTATTTTTTTTAGCTGCCGATGCTAATATTTAATGTACTATGTCTGTAATAGTTAGTTTTTTTTCACATATTCATGGTTGCAATTCCATAAAAGACCCTGATCAAGACTGTCGTACAATTCCCGAAGAAAGATGGGAAACCGGAGAGAATGCTGTGACAAGTGATTTGGAACAAATTATTTTTTCCCACTATCCTCTTCCATTTCCCATCTTTCTTCGATAATTGAACCGTTCTATTGATCAGCGTCTTTTTTACAATTACAGTTATGAATATGCGCGAACAAACTAACTCTCAAAGGCCCATGACATCAACTTTTAGTATTACCAAACAAAAAAAACAGACACTCTTTGTTTGTTATGCTAAAAAAAATCTCTTTTATTAAACGCCTTAGGGAAAAAAATACCCACATCAAAGGAATTTCGTAAATTATAATTGTTGATTCTACAAAAGTGTTCATCAACGAAGCTGAAAGTAGCAAGTTCTGTATTGGATACCCACATTATTCGCTCGATGAATGGTTTAAATTAGTAAATCAGGTTGGAACTTGAACATGGTTACTCATTATAAGTTCCTATACAGTTCCTTTTGTTCTTTCAATAACCTAACAATTTGCCTGGTGCAGGAAGTTGTACAAAGGGAGTAGAAACAACAAATGGAACTGTAAAGGGGCTTAGAAAGGGCAACTATGTTTCTTTTTTAGTTCCATTCTTTTTTACAGCCTAAAACTGGGATCTAGAAACTAACGTTGCCATACACAGCATGTTATATTCAGCTTCATTTTGAAAGCCTCAATTATTAGGGCAGATCTATCTAACAGTATATCTTAGTTCCATTGCTTAAATTGACTGAGTTCCCTAAAAGTATTCGCCTATTAAACATACCAATAGTTTTGGGGAACTTAGTCAAATTAAGCATTGTAACCTATGTATATCGTTTGATAGATAAGCTCTAATAACTGAGGCGTATTATTGTTCATGGCAGGCCACACTCCTTCATTATCCCATTCAACACACATGCTTCTTTAGAATCATCATTTTGAATATAGTTACTAATTCTAAATTCCCATACAGTTCCTTTCGTTCTTTCAACAATCTAGCAATTTTCCTGGTGCAGGCTCTTGCACAAAGGGAGTTGAAACGACAAAAGGAACTGTGAGGGGATTTAGAGAGGCTACCTATGCTTCTTTTATAGTTCCATTCTTTTTCTTAAAAGCAGTGCCGACCATGCTTTGAGCCTCAACTTATTATTATTATTATTATTATTATTATTATTATTATTATTATTATTATTATTATTATTATTATTATTATTATTATTATTATTATTATTATTATTATTTTATTATTTTTTTTTGATGCCAATGAATAATAATAAGATAGTTTGCAGCCAGCTGCAGCCAAGGATACCGTTGACAGAATCAAGAAAAGATAAGTCATGCCAGAATTTGCATGTTTCAATAACTTTTTCCTTTTTTGCTTCCTAACACATTCTGTATATGCAACAGATTGAATCCTGCGGCGTAAAGTTCTTCAACTGCAAATTGATGCATAAGCCTTGTTTATAATAACGCAAATGACATGCCTGCTACCTAATGTAAGTATCCCAATTTTTTGTTTCATACATAAAGGAACATTCATAATTTGTCAAATCATCTGCATTTGACTATAAAAGCAGCAACAACTGTTGTACATCGCCTGTCAGTTTTGGCAATTGAAAACTATCTGGTATTTTTTTATTTGTCCATACTAACATCTGGTGCTCTGTATCAGTGACACTAAGTTTTTTTCGCAAGTTTGTACCTGCAGCGTCAAAAAAACTCCTGATCACCAATACGATACAATTCTAAAAGATAGATGAGAAACAGAAGAGAATGCTGTAACAAGTGATTTGGTGCAGATTACTTATTTGCACCATCCTCTTTTGTTTCCCATCTATCTTTTTGGATTCAATCATATTGTTGGTCTGGTCCTTTTCTGAAGCTGCAGGTGCAAGCATGCGTAAACAAGCTTATCATCACAAATACACAACATCAACTTTTGGTATCAGCAAATAAAGAAAGCCAGATACTCTTCATTTGCTAATATTGACAAGCGATGTACATCGTTTGTGGCTGCTGTTATGGTTAAATGCATACGACTTTTTTTTTGCTCCTTCGCATTTTAGTATAAAAAAAACCTGGAAATTAAGATCATGTGGTATTGTTTGTCTGCCAACACTGAAAGCTAAAACTTTTTGTTTTTCACATTATGTTTTCTTTTGCATATTCGTAACTATAGTTACACAGAAAATTCTGATCAACAACAAACATAGATAATAAACCGGAGAGAATGGTCTGAAGTAATTTGATGCAAATTACTTCCTTGCACCATCCTCTTCCGTTTCTTATCTATCTTTCAGAATTTGATAGTATTGTTGACCAGCGCCTTCTATAAAACTACAGTTATAAAATATATATATATATATATATATATATATATATATATATATATATATATATATATATATATATAGTTTTTTGTGTCGACAGACAAGTGATACCACATGATCTTCATTTCCTTATTTTTAAAAGATTGATCTTGAAATGTATCATGTACACTATATTATGTTCTGCGATGATTCAATCAACATACATCATATGGCTCTCAACTACAAATGTATTTACCTGGTACGTGCACTCAACATTAGTAGTTTGTTAGTATTTTCATGCTAGCTGTATTCCTATAGATAATTTATTGTTATTTTTTCACTGTTCAGGTTAATTTACTGTCAAATGGGATGAAAGATAATAAGCTACCAACAGGTAAAGCGGCTTGATGAAGCGGCGAAGAGAATCCGAAGGAGTAAGGCAAAAGTTAACTTTCCTGGTGAAGGAAAGTCAACCCCTAAAAAAGAACTTCCTAAAGTTAACCCGACCCACAGCCAAAACATGCCCGCTTTACTTGGATACTTTGAACAGCAGCCTCAAGTTAACCCTGCTGCAACCATGGGACTCAGCCCATTAGCTTCGTGAAGAATGTCGATCCTACAAAGAAACTGAAACCAGAGTTTTTAAACACGCCTTCTGCTTCTGGAGGTGAATCGCTTTCTCAGATGCCATACTTTGAAAGCAGCAATGGAGATGCAGATCAAACCTGTCAAAATGAAGTCGATCTTTGGACCTTTACTGACCTTCCCGCCATGATTTTCCTTTGTTCCAGCTTTTTGTATATAGCTTAACAACAATGAGGTGTATTGAGATTGTAAAACCTTAATGTTATACATGTATTAGTTATGTATGTATGGATAATGATAGTATATATAATGATATTTTGAAAACTAATGCTTATGTCCTAATATCGTGCTTGACAATAGTCATGCCCCATTTACATATATTCTGATGCATGTTCTATAGTTCACCCTAGCAGTAAGGACATAAATATTCATCGCCTCGCCGCAACGCGGCGGTTCGACGCCAATTTCGTTAAATAAATATTGAGCCTAATTGTATCACACAATTCACGGACTTTTGACGAAAGAGTTATGATCAAAATAGTGTAACAACGTTCAAAGCTTCACTTTTCTTTACTTTACTTCAATTCATACCAATTTCCGTGTCTTTTCACCAATTGCTCCATTTTTACCTATGATACGAAATAATAAACAATTAAGTACCATTTCTTATATAAAACAAAATAAAAGAACAATAATTGAGAGATAAATGATGCATAAGAACACTACCTATTTGATCACATCAAATATCCCCCCACTTGACTTCTACTTGTCCTCAAGTAGACTCCCGAATTCAACTTATAAAAACATCTCCCAATCGAAAGTCTAGGAAATAAATCTTAAATAAATTACTCAATCAAAAGTACGCACAACCAAGCACCTCACGAATAGAAAATGAAAACACTCAAACCACTCAAACTAGTCTATGTGGTAACATTTAGTGAATCGCTCAATTGCTCGCTCGTGGCGAATATTCTATCATAAGCTTGGCAAGGATACACATCTCCACCACTAGAGTCTAGACACAACTAATCTAAAAGGCAAATGGGTCAAAACAATTAAGGCTTACGGGTTAAGGGTAGGAATTAGACATAGGATAACATATAAGAATTGGTGCAAAAATAAAAGAACAAAACACATAGATTAAAGTCCAAAAATAAGCCAAATGTTGCTAGCTACATTCTTACCACAAACCCAAAGAAGACTCTTATCATGGACTAACTCACGCTTTAACACGGATAAGCACACTTTAGTGACACACGAATTAGACTTAAAAAAATCACGATATCATCATCGACATACCTAATTGGCTGAACCAATCAACCAACTCCCATTCATCCCAAGAAATACAAAAAATAGTGGTTTATAACGACCACTAATACAAACTAAAAAGCGCATATTTGGTTTATTGTGACGATCAACCAAAAATAATATTGAGTTTGCTTAAATGACGTACCAACTATCAAACAATCTCTCATTTTTTCTCTCTCTATTTTTTTCCTTTTTAAAAAAATTTTTCATTTCATTTTTTTTCTTTTTTTTTAATCTCTCATTTCTTTTGGCCCACAAATCACAAAAATTAAAAATAGTAATAATGGTACATAACTTTACCATTTCACGAATAATAATCCATCTTGAATAAACTTGGAACAAATAATCAAACTCGGATGACATCATACAGGTGAAAGTAAGAAAAACCGATATACATACTAACACCTACATTCAAATTCCCATTGCATTGTGCAATTTCCCGACCAAAATCTCTCTCGAGAAAAATCAAACGAAAACTCACACGAAACACAGGAAATACAACCAAATACATACCAGTAACTAGCAACCAACCATAGGACTTAATCTACACGGTAGGCTAAGGTGTAATGGTGTAACGAAACATAAACATATAATGTGGTAACAAACGAAAGGAAAGGCTCAACAGGTTTTCTAATGTATCTTACTCTAATAATGAGAGTAACAAATGGGTTTATACGGGGGTTAACTGACTAGTGTAGTTAGTTAATATAAACATAAATATGTAAACGACATGGGCTATTTGGGTGAATCCTAATAATTTGCCTTCTAAACTAGTCAACATCGATTACACTAAGTTTCCTTAATGCAATGCTCATTATTGTGGTCTCGACGCGATATGCCAAGCCAAGTTCTAAAGTCTACTACAAGCCACCGGTACACTCATATTTATGTGGAATTTATGTATGGTGGGGAAAATGGAATAGGCTCAAATCCTCACAATATGTAATAAGGGTTATGTGTGCGGGTTATGCGACTAGTGATCTAAGAAAAACTTGCCAATTTTTTTTTAAAATTAAGCATAAATTAAGCATTTTTTCGTAAAACTAAGGGCAAGTAGAATTCTAATTCTATTCCCCTCCCCACACTTAATATGTACAATGCCCTCATTGTACAAATATCAAATAAAATACGGGAAAAATAGAATCAGAAACGGAATACTCCCCTGACATTTCTTGATATGGAACGTGTGCTCGGTATGTATCTGTTACATGTTGCTCCAAGAGTTTGAATGTTGGCTAAATCATCCTTAAACAACATGTATAGATTTCCAACTGCAAAACATAGCTCAAACAACAAATGCGTAAAACGGATAAAACATTATAGTATAACCAACCTATCATTTAGAACAACATTCATTCCATTATATATATATATATATATATATATATATATATATATATATATATATATATATATATATATATATATATACATATATATATATTGTTGTTCCCTTAACACACTTAGAGTTAACTGTTGAGTTAATCTAATTGTGTTTATGACTGAGATTAATGTAATGATTGATTATAACTAACGAGTAAAGCGAAATATAAAAATACAAGGTTTTTCAACGTTTAAATTCTTATTAGAAATCAATCAAAGAATCTATTACCTAAGTGTTTTGCGGAACAAACACTTGGGATTGAATACACAAGGTATGGTTTGTCTCCTATCTAAATTCAAGCTATGCTTGAGTGGTAACAATATCGACCCACTGAGCTATCTCAGGGACTCATTACTCTTTGTAGGAGAAAAGGGATTTTATGAAAGAATTAAACTTTTAATGCACAAAAACTCAACCCTCTTTTCTCCTATCAGTTGCTATTTATACACAAGATCAATAGGGATTATGTAACACTCCCAAAATCATAATATTGTAGAAGCATACACTTTGGGTGCTACTAAATTGGTATCACAACACAAAGTATAAAGAATCGTTTTTATCTCAACCATTAAAATAGATTTCATATTCAAAAGTGATTTGTTTACAATGTTTCAAAAATGGTGAAGTAATATAAGCCCATAAAAGATTTCATGTGGTCCCAAATACATCAGAGTCTTCTATGACCATGTCATGCCATGCCAAAAGCCTCCACAACTAGTTTATCGCCTTAAACCCTGAAAATACATGCTAAAGTGTCAACACTAGGTTGGTGAGTTCATAGGTTTGATTTAAAACAGCAAAGAAGGTATAAACTTGTTTATGATACACCGAATGTCATGATCATAAGGTTTTGTACTAATGTTGGTTAATCGGTACGCTCGCCATGACCAGTACGCTTGGTAATGTAACCATTTCGCCCGGTAATGTGACCGTTACGCCCGGTCCTGTCCAGTACGCCTGGTCTATGAATATGTCATGTATACATACAAAGTATTCAATTAAACTACCCTTGTACATGTCCGACCAACACCCCTGGTCCATGTACATACCATGTAAATAATGCATTCAAGTAAACAGTCTAACATAATACACCAATCTCATTTCAAGTAAAACAATCAATTCTAGATTTCATATTCCAAATAAACAGTCATTGACTTTAGTTAAGAACAAGCATGTATTCTCCCCCAAAACAGTTATAAAACAAGTAAAAGTAGGGGCCATGAACTCAGCTTGTTAAGTAGTAATGAGATCACAAGTAATTCAAATGGAGTGCAGCACCGACACGCGACCTAAATTAGTAAAGTACGTTTTAGCTCATAATTCAAGTTCAAGGATTTCAATTATTTAAAAAGCTTATGTTGGTGTTGCTGGTGTGGCAGCGTTTAAGTGAAAACCAAGTTTTTAATATTTGAAATTATTGGCTCAACGGAGTGTACGGACATACAAAAGAGTAGGAATATCGATTCTTGATTTAAAAATGATCGGAAAGATACGCACGAAGGATAACGATTATGAAATGTCAATGTGAACGATTTATAGGACGGTTGGTATTTAAATAATTGTGCGTGTGTATATATTTATATTTTCTTACATATATACATGTGGGAATATGAATGAAGTTGAAAAAGGTTTCACTAATATATAAGGTGCTCTAATTTGTGTTTGCGAGAAAATGATGTGTTAATAAATTTGAAGTTTAAAAGAAAAATAATAGTTCTCGTTTGTTTGACTTATATAAGTTTGGACATAACCGTTTTAAATTAGTAAGTTATAAAAGATCATTTAGCTAGTTTACGATTTCTCAATTTAATCGTATATAATTAAGTGTCAATATTAAAATTGAGGTCATTCCGTGTAAATATTTCCATGTTATATGTATATATTTTTACATAACGTTTATAGATTGATTGTGAAATTATAAGTCTCGTAATATCCCATTTAAAAACGTACATCGAACTTATAGTTTTTCGCTAAATATATACTAACAATCAAATTTTATTTGTTGCGACATTTAGTTATTGTCAAGTTTTATTATACGCCGTCGTCGTGTGTTTAAACAATCACAAGTTTATTAAAAATGTGTTGAGTTTCTTTTTATTTGCAGTCGCTATAAGTGACGCGAATTAATAATTGTCGAGTTATAAGGACATGAGTCGAGTTATAATTAACAAAATATGTGTCGAGGAGGGGGGATGGGCTGCGGCCCACATCACAGCAGTGAACTAGGCCAACATTTGGGCTTTTAGATGGTATAGTGGCCAGTGGCCTATTGGGGTGAAGAGAAGCAAGAGTAGCAGCCCAAGTTTTACAGTTGGGCTTTGGCCCAAGCACTAAGTGTGACCAAATTCCATTCGTGGACTTCAGCCCAGTCATTTGCCCCTTTCTCTTCTTTTACTGGAAAGCAAATATTTTTAGTATACATGAGATTTGGCGCCTAGGAATTATATACACATATATCCTATTGTCCTTGGATTTCGAGAAGACTTCTGGCAAGAGACAACGGGTTTGAAAGAAGGCTTGACGGGACTCTAAAAATTATGAGTATTAAGATACCCATTTGGAGTCTTTTATACACTCGATGGGGGCTGTACATATGGGGAAAGATGAGCACTCCATGGGTGTCATTTACGACCATACAAACAGAGCAAAAAGGAGCACCCTTTTGGGGTGTTATACACTGAAGCAACAGAACAAAAAGAGACGAGCGGCCATTACCTATGGGGACTAATTACGACCAAGATAATTTTCACAACTCCGAATCACACTTGAACCGAAATAAACCAACACTTGTTGGAGCTAGTTCTCGGCTGGGAATAAGGCTCTTAGGCCACGACATAGTATTTTCCAACATAGAATACTGACTAATGGTCGATCTACCGTAGGACTTAAGGACACAACATGAATAGATTTTTGGAGTTCTTTCAAGGTGCTCGAATGGCTTTGATAAGCCTCGAGTTGAGTACTACTCAACTCGACTACCACACCGTCATAAACACGAACCCAAGTGAATCTTTAGAATTCAAGCAAGACACAAGATTTAAAGGTTAATGAGCACTTACCAACTGATTTTAAAGATTAGACCTTTCTTAGATATAAACTCAAACACATTGTGGGCATATTTTTAAAACTAAAAATTCAACTAGCATGGCTCTAAATCAAAACCCACCACATTCGAGCAAGGATTAACCTTCACACTTGGCTTCCTTTCACTAACCACAGAGGCTCCATGGCCATTTTAAGTAAAGTATGTTGACATTTTTGGATGGTAGTGGGGTAGGTATTATGGCTGGATTTTAGAGTATATTAGGGGAGGTTTTATTTAATTTTTACTCCGCGTTGGTGTATCGTGTGCCGGTTTGAGCTTAATCGTGACCGTAAAGTCTCGGTTTGACGTTTTTGGACACGTATGCGTAAAATAAAGTTTTTATCTATGTTTTTGTCATAAATGTAATAAAATATTATTACTGACTCAAAAATATATTTATTTGACTGTTACCATGTGTATTGTGCTGTCGGTACGCACGTGCGGTTGTTTTTCAGAAAAATGCGAGAAAGCTCTTAGTTAATTACGATACTTGTCAGTAACTATCAGGAATGGGATAATTTAGGCTTACTTACAAAAATATACTTTTTTTACAGTGACTGTAAGCTACAGTATGCGGGACAGCTCCCAAAAATGCTCAAAATACTCAGAAACATGCAAATGCGCATAGAAATGCTTAGCTTAAAATTAATAAATAACCATTTATTATTAAAATACTAGTGGGAAAAATACCGGTTGTCACATCCTTCCCGCCTTAGAAGGAAAACCGTCCTCGGTTTTCACTTAGAGTTACCCGATAGAGTTGAGAAAAATTGGGGGTATTACGCTTGATTTCATCCTCTCGCTCCTAGGTGTACTTGGGGCCTCTTCGAGAGTTCCAACGGACCTTCACAATTGGGATACGACTCTGATTTAGTCGTTTAACTTCCCGGTCCATGATTTTAATCGGCTCCTCGATGAAATTCAGTTTCTCGTCAAGCTGAAGCTCAACAAACAAGAACTGTCATGAGATTAAACTGAATTCGGCTAGGGTAACAACTTGACTCTTAGCTTAATTTTCGCAACTCATCAAACAAGAACTATTACTAGATCAAGCTAGGAAGAAAGTTTAGACCCTTAGGTTGTCGACTCCAATTTAATCTCACAACTCATCCGATAAGCACTTTTTTAAGTTGTTGATATGAAAGACGTCATGCACAACACTGAGCTCGGAGATAGTTCGAGTCGGTAGGCTACCGGCCTGAGCCTGGCAAGAATTTTGAAAGGTCCAATATAGCGAGGGTTTAGCTTTCCACGCTTACTAAATGTAATCACGCCTTTCCATGGCAAGACCCTTTTGAGAATTTATTGAACTTTGACAATTGAGAAAGTGAATTGTTCACTTTTGAAGTACAAGGTTCTTGAGGTGACTATTCCCATCATGGCATGATCCTCCCTGAACTAAACATAGGTGATCAGGCTATGCTTAGTTGAGGACTGGTGATGCTATGCCGGGTTTAGTTACCATGGTATTGGGTTTCTATAGGTCCGGAATCACAATAGGCTTTAAAAGATGCACCACCTTATATATGACGAGAGTATAATAGTTGACGGACAATTTCAAATGTGATTAATAATGGAAAGGAGTTGTCATAACATCTTGATAAAAAAGATAGAGAATTCATCACATGAAGAGTCATACAAAGCAACAATACAAAAGGTCTTTAAGTAGTACAAATACTCGGGGGAATACGATCTAAGAGAATCTAGGTGTAGGTCTTTTTATGCGAAGTAGGGAACTCTATTCTTAAGCATTGTCATCACTGGTGTCGTCATTGAGGTCCTGGTGAGCTTCTCCCTCTTCTATCGCGTATGCGTTTTCACGAGTTCTTCCTTCATTCTGGTTCCTCAGCTTCGGGCATTCACTCCTGAAGTGCCCTATCACTCCACACTCATAGCAGGTTATTGTAATGTTTGGGTCTATCACGAGGGTGGAAGCCTTGCAATCCCTAGCTTTGTGTCCGATCTTCTGGCAGTTTCCACACCGAGCGGGGCAAGGTCCATTGTGGTGGAATCGGCACTTGTTGCACTTGGGTAAAGTTCCAGCATAACCTTTCTTCTCTCCCGACCCAGCAGCATAGGCCTTGGCGATCCCTAGTCACTTATTCTGGTTGTTGTTGTCTCCGAAGTGATCATTCCATTTTCTTTTGTTATCTACCACCTCCTTGGCGGTATCCTCAATGACTTGGTCCATTAGCTTGTTGGCCAGTTCCATGGTCTCATGGAGGTCAGCAGCCTTGAAGGTTGTGACATTACCCTTGATGGTCGAAGGTAATCCTCCAATGTATCTCTCCAGTAGACGTGCTTCAGTTTGGACCATCTCAGGGCACAGTAAGGCCAATTCTTAAAAGCGTTGATTGTATGCAGCCATGTTGGTTCCCTGCACCTTGAGGTTCCAAAACTCAACCTCCAACTTTTTACCTTCATTGCGGGGGCAGTACTTCTTGAGCACTATTTCCTTGAATTTTTCCCACGGCATTGCGTATGCAACATCAATGCCTGCAGACTTTAGATAGTTATTCCACCAGGTTAGAGTGGCATCCATGAAGGTGAACGATGCATACTTAACTCTGTCTTCATCCGCACATCTGCATATTCGAAACACGGTCTCCAACCTTTCCATCCATCTGAGCAAGACAACTGCTCCCTCGGTTCCTCCGAAGCCTCCAGTCATGGTCTTTCGGAACTCCTGGTAGGTGCAGCCGCGGTTGTTGTCGTTTGTAGGTCTTGAGATCCCGACGTCAGTAGTCGAGTTGTTTGCATTCGCTGCAGCCAGTGCTGCCGCCACCCGGTTAACCAACTGATCCAGCATGGCTTGATTCACAATAAGCGGGTTTTCCACATCCCCTTTTGGAAGTGTGGTAGCAGCGGGTTGACCACGTATAGTCTTGGTTGTCTTTCTTGTAGGAGCCATTTATCTACATCATAAAAGATAACGGCGAATAAGATTTCAAATAAAAGGACGGTATCGTACGAGGGTATAATCGTCACGAGCAAAAGTGAGAAGAGACACAATTGAATAGATAATCATAGTCATCATAGATTAATAGTCGTCACGTGGCTGCGGGGACTAGCCCTTGCTTCCAAATTGACGTGTCCTTTCTGAATAATGAAAGAAGAGTGAGATCTAATAGTGATGCATCCTACGAGTAGATGTCTCGAGGAAACATGTTTTAAGACGATAGGTTGAGGTCGTGACCAACTGGATTGGTGGATTTCAAGATGATGGTAAATTAGATGTTTCAAAAGAATTGAGCGAGCGTTCGAACTCGGAGTCGGGTAGTGGAATTGTGTCGGGGAAGGTAAGTTGTGACAAACACGGTATGTATATATAAGTATGTAGAAAATACTTTTGGTATATAGTGTAAGTCATGTATGATATAAGTCATCAGATAGTAAACCATGGCATATAGTTGTGTCAAGTAAAACAGTAATTAAGGCAATCGGCTTGGCAGGCAGGCATGTGGCAGTCAGAGGGTTTTGTTTTCGTAAAAGCGGTTATAGTCTAGGTTTTTTTTTATAAAAAAAATACCCAGTCCTCAATAACCTAGGCTCTGATACCAATCTGTAACACCCCCAAAATCATAATATTGCGGAAGCATACACTTTGGGTGCTACTAAATTGGTATCACAACACAAAGTATAGAGAATGATTTTTATCTCAACCATTAAAATAGATTTCATATTCTAAAGTGATTTGTTTACAATGTTTCAAAAATGGTGCAGTAATATAAGCCCATAAAAGATTTCATGTGGTCCCAAATACATCAGAGTCTTCTATGACCATGCCATGCCTTGCCAAAAGCCTCCACAACTAGTTTATCACCTTAAACCCTGAAAATACATGCTAAAGTGTCAAAACTAGGTTGGTGAGTTCATAGGTTTGATTTAAAACAGCAAAGAAGGTATAAACTTGTTTATGATACACCGAATGTCATGATCATAAGGTTTAGTACTAATGTTTCGTTAATCGGTACGCTCGCCATGACCAGTACGCTTGGTAATGTAACCGTTTCGCCCGGTAATGTGACCGTTACGCCCGGTCCTGTCCAGTACGCCTGGTCTATGAATATGTCATGTATACATACAAAGCATTCAAGTAAACTACCCTTGTACATGTCCGACCAACACCCCTGGCCCATGTACATATCATGTAAATAATGCATTCAAGTAAACAGTCTAGCATAATACACCAATCTCATTTCAAGTAAAACAATCAATTCTAGATTTTATATTGCAAATAAACAGTCATTGACTTTAGTTAAGAACAAGCATGTATTCTCCCCCAAAACAGTTATAAAACAAGTAAAAGTAGGGGCCATGAACTCAGCTTGTTAAGTAGTAATGAGATCACAAGTAATTCAAATGGAGTGCAGCACCGACACGCGACCTAGATTAGTAAAGTACGTTTTAGTTCATAATTCAAGTTCAAGGATTTCAATTATTTCAAAAGCTTATGTTGGTGTTGCTGGTGTGGCAGCATTTAAGTGAAAAACAAGTTTTTAATATTTGAAGTTATTGGCTCAACGGAGTGTACGGACGTACAAAAGAGTAGGAATATCGATTCTTGATTTAAAAATGATCGGAAAGATACGCACGAAGGATAACGATTATGAAATGTCAATGTGAACGATTTATAGGACGGTTGGTATTTAAATAATTGTGCGTGTGTATATATTTATATTTTTCTTACATATATACATGTGGGAAAATGAATGAAGTTGAAAAAGGTTTCAATAATATATAAGGTGATATAATTTGTGTTTATGAGAAAATGATGTGTTAATAAATTTGAAGTTTAAAATAAAAATAATAGTTCTCGTTTGTTTGACTTATATAAGTTTTGACATAACTGTTTTAAATTAGTAAGTTATAAAAGATCATTTAGCTAGTTTACGATTTCTCAATTTAATCGTATATAATTAAGTTTCAATATTAAAATTGAGGTCATTCCGTGTAAATATTTCCATGTTATATGTATATATTTTTACATAACGTTTATAGATTAATTGTGAAATTATATGTCTCGTAATATCCCATTTTAATACGTACATCGAACTTATAGTTTTTCGCAAAATATACACTAACAATCAAATTTTTATGTTGCGACATTAGTTATTGTCAAGTTTTATTATACGTCGTCGTCGTGTTTTTAAACAATCACAAGTTTATTAAAAATTTGTCGAGTTTCTTTTTATTTGCAGTCGCTATAAGTGACGCGAATTAATAATTGTTGAGTTATAAGGACATGAGTCGAGTTATAATTAACAAAATATGTGTCGAGGAGGGGGGATGGCCTGCGGCCCACATCACAGAAGTGAACTAGGCCAATATTTGGGCTTTTAGATGGTATAGTGGCCAGTGGCCTGTTGGGGTGAAAGAGAAGCAAGAGTAGCAGCCCAAGTTTTACAGATGGGCTTCGGCCCAAGCACTAAGTGTGACCAAATTCCATTCGTGGACTTCAGCCCACTCATTTTCCCCTTTCTCTTCTTTTACTGGAAAGCAAATATTTTTAGTATACATGAGATTTGGCGCCTAGGAATTACATACACATATATCCTACTGTCTTTGGATTTCGAGAAGACTTCTGGCAAGAGACAACAGGTTTGAAAGAAGGCTTGACGAGACTTAAAACTTCGAGTATTAAGATACCCATTTGGAGTCTTTTATACACTCGATGGGGGCTGTACGTATGGGGCAAAATGAGCACTCCATGGGTGTCATTTACGACCATACAAACAGAGAAAAAAGGAGCACCCTTTTGGGGTGTTATACACTGAAGCAACAGAACAAAAAGAGATGAGCGGCCATTACCTATGGGGACTACTTACGAGCAAGATAATTTTCACAACTCCAAATCACACTTGAACCGAAATAAACCAACACTTGTTGGAGCTAGTTCTCGGCTGGGAATAAGGCTCTTAGGCCACGACATAGTATTTTCCAACATAGAATACTGACTAATGGTCGATCTACAGTAGGACTTAAGGACACAACATGAATAGATTTTTGGAGTTCTTTCAAGGTGCTCGAATGGCTTTGATAAGCCTCGAGTTGAGTACTACTCAACTCGACTACCACACCGTCATAAATACGAACCCAAGTGAATCTTTAGAATTCAAGCAAGACACAAGATTTAAAGGTTAATGAGCACTTACCAACTGATTTTAAAGATTAGACCTTTCTTAGATATAAACTCAAACACATTGTGGGCATATTTTTAAAACTAAAAATTCAACTAGCATGGCTCTAAATCAAAACCCACCACATTCGAGCAAGGATTAACCTTCACAGTAGCACATTCGGGTAAATACTAGTTTTAGCAATCTCGACACCACTTATCATCACAATTTTGACTCGACTACGAGGATGAACGGTTTGACACAACACCTCAGGCGGCACAATCATTAAGGATTTAAGCCAATAGATAGTTTCAAATTAATGTTCTTATAATTCTCATTAATTCCAAAAACCATTTTAGACCACACCACAACCAACAACGAGTCGACAAAATTTTTATAAATTCAAGGGCATAAAAATCACAATATTGATTATTAATTCAAGAGATATAAATAAAAAACCAGAAGATCACCAAGTTGATACATATCATTCGAGAGTTAAATGAATCAAAACAACAAGAACAAAGATTAAACCTTACAAAAGAATAGATGATGGGTCGAATTCAATGTCACCACAGGAAACCCCACTTGATTCCAAGCTTGTCACACCCTTCCTTCTCCTTAATTAGGCTCGACTAAGATAAGTTTGAGGTGAGTTGAAGTTTTTGGTGTGACATAGCCTTTCCTGGAATCAAGTTTCTTAAAGGGAAACTAATGGCAATCACTTGGCCTCCTTTCACTAACCACAGGGGCTCCATGGCCATTTTAAGTAAAGTATGTTGACATTTTTGGATGGTAGTGGGGTAGGTATTATGGCTGGATTTTAGAGTATATTAGGGGAGGTTTTATTTAATTTTTACTCCGCGTTGGTGTATCGTGTGCCGGTTTGAGCTTAATCGTGACCGTAAAGTCTCGGTTTGACGTTTTTGGACACGTATGCGTAAAATAAAGTTTTTATCTATGTTTTTGTCATAAATGTAATAAAATATTATTACTGACTCAAAAATATATTTATTTGACTGTTACCATGTGTATTGTGCTGTCGGTACGCGCGTGCGGTTGTTTTTCAGAAAAATGCGAGAAAGCTCTTAGTTAATTACGATACTTGTCAGTAACTATCAGAAATGGGATAATTTAGGCTTACTGACAAAAATATACTTTTTTTGCGGTGACTGTAAGCTACAGTATGCGGGACAGCTCCCAAAAATGCTCAAAATACTCAGAAACATGCAAATGCGCATAGAAATGCTTAGCTTAAAATTAATAAATAACCATTTATTATTAAAATACTAGTGGGAAAAATACCGGTTGTCACAGATTAAAAAACAAGAAGAATACAAAGCGTGTCTGACAACTACAACAGTAATTGTCATTTCCAAGAAGCAATATGAATGGGCGAATCGTCTTTCGTTCTGACACATCTTGACTTTAGCCGTTATGGGTAAGGTTTGTTTCTGACAAGATAAGATTTCATCTTATCTTCTCAAACTCTTCCCACCAATTCCCGCCTTTCTTTCAGGCTTCAGGTTCTTCAGTCTTCGTCTTCATTCTTTAGTCTTCAATCACTTATTGTTGTTGAGGAGACTGGGGTTCAGTGAGTTCTTGTCCAACACTCACTGAACCCATTACCTTCTTGTTTGGCTCAAGTAACACTCAGGGTGTACCGCCTCACTGAGTGGTGAATCTTTCTTCTTAGACTCGTCCTGAGCATCTCGAAGGTAACTCACTGAGTAACTGTTCACTCAGTGACTTAGGATTGTTATCAGTTTAATTAACACTTAGATTAATTTGTACTCAAATCCTGTTTTCAGGATCCTTGGGTAATGATAGACCCAACAATCTCCCCCTATTTGGATATAAATTATGCCTAAGTGTTTTGATCTGTTATGAGTGAGCTAATGACTTTTTCTCATACTGAATATACTAGAAAGTTATTAAGGACACTAAATTAACAAAACAAAGGGACATAATTTTATTAATTTTATTGCAGAAGTCCTAACAACTATACAAAGTACGGGATAATGGTGGTGTTGCAGATTCAACAGTCCAACTTATAACCAAGGGCTTCAAGCTTTGGTCTCTTGGATTCCATCTCATGTTGATCAGGATGTTCTTGGATCTTGATTCTCAGGTCATGATAGAACCTCACATTTTCAGGGCTCTGTATTTGGGAGGCCATCATGAGGAAACCAAGCATGGCTTTGATTTCAGCCTGATCAATGTCGCTCCATCTTTGGAAGGCTAGGTCTCCAAACTCATCAGTGAAGAAGATACCTCTCTCAGGTTGTTCAATGAACTTGTTGTTCACGAATGTAACTCCTACAGGGAGGGATCTGTTTCATTCAAGGCCATGAAATTTGATCTCTGGCTCAGATTCAATTTTCTTCCTCTTTCTTCTAGAGGACTGAGAGGGAGCAGGCTGATTGGCCGGGGCTGGAAGAAGAGAGGGAATACCAAGTTCATCAGGTGTAGTTGTCAGTTTGTCATATATTTGCTGCAGGGATTTCATCAGGCTTGTGACAACCACATTATGCTTTTTTTACTATGATTGGACCTAAATCATCCAATTCAGTGATCCCAAAGTCAGAGAATTTAAAGGGATCATGAACCTCAAAGTGTCTTTTGTCAGTACCTCTGAAGACACTGATGGTAGCAGGCTTGGTGTTTTGATGAATCCTAACATCAGTTATTGGTTCAGGTCGCAATCTGCTTGTCATAACCCACTGGTACCTCTCAATTCTCTTTTTCCTTATCTCAGCAGCCTTTTTCATTTTCTCATCCCTTTTCTGCCTGAGAGCAATCATCTCAGCATCCTAAGCTTTCACAAAGCTCTCACCACCTTTTCTTCTAGCTAGGGCTTTTGGTTGTATTCCTAGCTTTTTAGCCTCTTCACTGACCACCTGGATGAGAGCAGACTTGTTCAGCCTTTCTTCATCAGCTGCTTTCTTTAATGCCTCCTCTTTCTCTATATGAGCCTGAATTTCATCTTCAGTGAGATGATACAACACTCCATTAATCTCAAAAGGGATCTTGACCGGTTCATCAGGGTCAGCCCTTATTTCCAAGGAAGTAGGTACCAATTTTGTTGTAGGTTCAGGCTCTGTTGTTGTGAGAATGCCTTTGCCTTTATCTTGGTGAGTTGATGGGGTTGTTACAGGAGCTTGAGTTGGTGGTATCTCCCCCTCAGTGTGAGAAGGAGGTTCTTCAGTGACATTCTCCCCCTCAACTATTGCTGGAGCCATAGTGAGAGCAAGAGTTGGAGTGCTCACTGAAGTTGAGGGAGCAGCCTGACCTTTGAAAGCCTGATAAATCTCAGTCATCATGGATTTGATGTCTGAGGTGTCTTGCTGAAGAGTGGTAACTTTGGCTTCAAGAGATGCCTGAGAAGCCTCAATAGCTATCAGTCGAGGCCCAAGATTCCAGGCCAAGGAGTTTGAAGACTGAGCCCAAGCTGTTAAATTTTTCTCCATAAGACCCAGTGAAGATTTGATGGAGTCTACTGATGAGTGGAGAATCTTCTTGTTGAGCTCAGGGTCATCTTTCACTGACTCTTGAATAGTTGCAAGGCTCTTCGTAATGTTGGAAAGGGTAGCGTTGAACATTTTAAGATTCTGATCAAGAGTTGTCAAGGAGTAGGAAATCCCTGATTGTTGTTCATTAATGTCATCATGATAAGCTTCAACAGATTCCTTTAGGTTGACATAATGAACTGCAGCTTCACAATGTTGATCAAAGATTTCTTCAGTGAGCCCTTGAAAGAGAGCATTGTTGGCTTTCTACAAGAACTTGACCAATTGTCTTTCGGTGAGGGGAAGAATGTTGTCATACTTCCTAAGGTTGGTTGGGCAGGATGATTCAGAGTCCGATGAATGATCAGCCTGATATGCTGATTCTTCAGAGTGTTGTGGAGAGGACTGATGCGATTGTTCAGTGGGTTGAGCATCAGTGTCCATATCATTACCTGCCTCAAAAAATTCCTCCTCACTGTCATTGCTGAGCTCATCATCAGAAAAGAGAACAGCCTGAAAATCCGCCATTGACTGAATCTGCAAAAGGTTAGCTGGCTCCTCTTCATTAAAAGACTTGCCTTGGTTTTGGCCAAGTCCTAACCCCGCCATAATAACTTAGTGGGTTTTCTCATCCAGGCTTTTGGAGTCAGTTCCTGATAGATGGGATCCACCGTGAGGGGGTTGTGGTTCCATATCAGTGGGTGGTTGCATGCCCCCTGAGTCTTTGTCCCCATGTGCGCCTTCAAGGACTGGTGGGTGTTCTCTAGTACTATCACGAGGCACATATTGTGATGGTTGGTGGACCCCCTTCCCATCAGGGTTGTACTGCCCTTTTGCGGATTTAGGGTCCTTGACTCCCTGAGACCCTGAGTGTGATTTCTCAGAGCCATGAACGGGATGTGATTGGGTGTGGGTCCCCTTCTTAGTTGAGTAGTGCTGCCCAACTAAGGATTCAGGACCCTTTTCTCCCTCAGGCATAGCTTGTGATTTAGGAATGCCTTCATTGGGATGTGAGAGGGTGGATGTTCCTGACCCCACTGACTTGTGTATGTCAGTAGAGCCATGAGGATGGGTTTTTCCCGAGGAAACTGAGGATGATTTCTCAGTACCCTCCGTTGGCATTTGTTTTGTAGTCAAGATGGTCTCAAGAGTGGGTGTCTCAGAGGTCTTGGCCATTGTTTGCCTTTTAGGCACTGAGGCAGAAGTCTCAAGGGCGGATGGTTTGGGTCTAACCACCTTCTTGGACCCTGCCTTCTTTGTCTTCTTCTCCTTCTTTGTAGGAGAAGGTACTGGTGCGACAGCGTCAGCCCCCTGAATTAACATTAGCATGTGGGTCATCAGGGCGACTGGTTGTACCTCAATAAGGCCACTTGTATAATTGGCCTTGTGTAGGACGTCAGGTTTAGATCCTTGAGCATCAGGCCTCATATAATCAGAGCCAAGTAAGTCCTGAAGCACATAGGAAATGAAACTATGGTAAGACATATGTCTTTGCCTAGATTTTCCTGAGAGCTTGGCTACGAGGTCACGGAAGATTATTCCTCCGATGTCAATTTTTCTACCCTCCAGGAGACTGAACACCATCAATTGTTGTGATGAGTTCAATTGCTTCGTGGAGGATTTATTTCCCCCAAGGACCTGAATGATAAAAGTCATCAGGATCCTCCAGATAGGATGGAACCAGGTTTTGATGATAGGCGCTTTGGCCAAAAGGGATCCTGGGGCCACTTCAGGTTGTTTTGGGTCATGTGGCCCTAGAAAAAGCAATTCGGCCTTTACTTCCTGGTCAGTGGGGTTGGGCACAAAATTCTTAGCGAAATCAAGACCTGTGGCCTTGATGAAGGTTTTGTAATCTAGGGAGAGGGTCTTTCTCCCATTCATCACTGAGAATGTGATAATTGAGTCTTTGGTGTCCTCAGGGCTAGTTGCCACTGCTGTACACCAAAATTCCCTCAAATAGTCATTGTATATGACTGAGGGAGTCTTTGTGAACACCGTAGCAAGAAAGCAGTTTTGAAGGTATTTAACTACATTCTTGTACGCCCAAAACTTTTGGGGATAGGCAAAGTTGCCTACCACGTTGTTCTTGGTCATGTCTACGTCCTCAATGAGGAATTCCACATTTGGGGCGTATGTGATAGCTTTAGAAGTAGCCATTGTTGGTTGGTCTAGGTTTGCTAGATAATGGTTTGGGTTTTCTAAAGACTAAGAACACACACACGGTAGGTTTTTTTAGAGAAAAAAAAGGCAAGAGTTTTGCTTAAGGTTTCTAAAGCGTGTATGTGTTATTAGTTTTGGGGGGTATTTATAGGGAAGTGGAGAGGAGGGTACTTTAGGCATTAAGCGAATTATTTAAAAAATTTGGAAACCTTTTTGAATAAAAACATTTGGGGGATCCGCATTTAATGCCACAACTCCACTTTCCCGGGTTTGGCGCAACAGTCGAGGTGAGCAGTTGACCAGTTATGCAAAAGTGGAATTTGCAGAGTTTTGATCATCACACAGTTTTGTGTGAGAGAAGGCATTGAATGCCAAGTGGTTAAGTGGGGGCCAGAGGTGGATGCCAGAAAGGCAACGGAACAAATATTCTTATATTAAATAAGAATTCAGTTACCAACCTTGGACATTTACTAACTAGATACTTAGAGCATTTAAGTTTGCATTGAATGTCATTTTGAGGGCCCTGAATGACTTTTCATTCAGTAAGGGGTTCAGGGAAGGTGGTTCAGTTATCATTTTCACTAAGGGACACATTGAGTCAGGGACCTGGGGTTTTTAGAATTTACACTTAGTTGGAAAGATTCAATCAGTGGACTGAAATTCAATATCCAACATTCCTAGTTCAGCTTTCAGTCTTGTGAAAGTTGGTTCATCCAATGGTTTGGTGAATATATCAGCTAGCTGATATTCAGTAGGAATTAAGTGTAATTCAATGTCACCATTCATGACATGGTCCCTGATGAAGTGATATCTGATATCAATGTGTTTTGTTCTCTAATGAAGAACATGGTTGTTTGAGATGGAAGTTGCACTTGTGTTATCACAAAAGATGGGAACCATCTTATATTGGATTCCATAGTCACTGAGTTGACTTTTCATCCAAAGTACATTTGCACAACAACTGGCTGCTGCAACATATTCAGCTTCTGCTGAGGACAAAGCAACTAATTGTTGCGTTTTAGCACTCCAACAGACTAATTTTCCACAAAGAATTTGGTAGGAGCCTGAGGTGCTTTTCCTGTCCATGTTGCATCCAGCATAGTCAGAGTCTGAGTATCCTTTGAGATCAAAGCCTGAACACTTTGGATAGTATAATCCAAGGTTTGGAGTACCTTTCAGGTACCTGAGTATCCTTTTCACAACAGTGAGAGGAGATTCTCTTGGGTCAGATTGGTATCTGGCACACAAATAGACTGAGAATTGGATGTCAGGCCTTGATGCAAGTAGATACATCAGTGACCCAATCATTCCTCTAAAAAGAGTTTGATTCACTGGTTTTCAGTAAGGTCAGGACCAAGGTTGTTTGGTGGAACCATGGGAGTTTTGACTGAGGCACAGTCACTGAGCTCATACTTCTTTAGTAGGCTCCTGACATACTTCTCTTGACTGATAGAGGTTCCTTTATCAGTCTACTTGATATGCAGTCCAAGGAAGTAAGTCAGTTCTCCCATCATGCTCATTTCAAATTTATTTTCCATCAGTTTTTCAAACTGTTTGCAAAGTTTATAACTTGTTGAGCCAAATATGATATCATCCACATATACTTGTACAAGGATGACATCACCATTTGTCCTATAGATAAACAATGTGTTGTCTATCTTGCCTCTGAAAAATTTGTTTTGGATCAGGAAGGCTGAGAGAGTTTCATACCATGCCCTGGGAGCTTGTTTCAGTCCATAAAGGGCTTTGTTAAGCTTGCAGACATAGTCAGGAAACTCATGGCTTTCAAATCCAGGAGGTTGCTGAACATAAACTTCTTCTTTCAGTGACCCATTTAAGAATGCACTTTTAACATCCATTTGGTACACCTTGAAGTTCATGTAGGTAGCAAAAGCAAGGAAGATCCTGATGGCTTCCATCCTTGCTACTGGTGCAAATGTTTCTTCATAGTCAATGACTGAAACATCTTCAGGACATTTGACCAAGGTCATTACCTTGTTTCTGTCAAATTGTTCCAGTTCATCATGCATGGCCTGAACCCAACTTGGATGATTAAGTGCTTCCTTGACACTTTTGGGTTCAATTGTGGAGATGAAGTCCACAAATAGGCATTCATTGGCTGAGGCTGCTCTTAGTTGTGCAGCCATGCTTCTAGTGAGCATGCCTTCAGTAGGCTCTCCAATTATATTGACAAGTTCTATATCCTGAGACCTAGTCCAACTGTCCTGAGGTCTTGGAAACTGATTAGAACTTGAGGAGGCCTGATGAGTAGGGTTAGGTGCAGACACATGATGATCTTCAACATCTTGAGTGTCTGATTGGGTTGACTGATCACTGAGGTTGTTTGGTTCCTGAGCACTTTGTTCAAACTGAATGATTGCATCTATACTTCTTTATGCTTCAACAAACTCAGTGATGGTTGGGTAAGGAAGGTTGTGTGGGATGATGTGATAGGAGATTTCAGCATTTTCTTGGTATTGAGTGGAAGGACCATTGTCAGGATGATGTTCATCAGGAGGGTATCTTGATGAATCATCAATGCCTATCTCTTCCACTGAGGTGTTAGAGACATTGATTGCATTAGTGCTCTCATCAAAGGTAACATGGAATGTTTCCTCAGTTTGCTGTCTCCTAGTGTTGAACACCCTGAAGGCCTTTGAGACAAGAGAGTATCCTAGGAAGTATCCATCATCAACTTTGGCATCAAATTTCCCTAAGTGATCCTTGTGATTATGAATAAACACAGGACACCCAAAGACATGAAAGTAGCTGATGTCAGGGATCCTTCCCTTGAATAACTCATAAGGGGTTTTGCCATGTCTCTTGACAATGATGGATCTGTTTTGTGTGTAACAGGCAGTCTTTACTGCTTCAGTGTTTGGAAAGGACTGATCAATTTAGCATTGTCCTAGCTGCTTCAATGAGTGTTCTATTTTTTCTTTCAGTCACACCATTTTGTTCAGGTGTGTAAGGAGAGGAAATTTTTTGGGAATTCCTTTCTCATCACAGAAACATTCAAGTTCATAGTTTCTGAACTCTGTCCCATTGTCAGTCCTAATCTGTTTGACTTTAATGTCATTTTGATTTTCAATGTTTCTGACAAAGGACATGATTGTTTCAGCTGCCTGACTCTTTTTGGTCAGGAAGTAAACCCAAGTGTATCTTGAGTATTCATCCATAATGACCAGAGTATACTTCTCATGTTTAATGGATCTAGGACTGATGGGCCCAAAGAGATCAATACGGAGAAGATGAAGGTATTCCCTGATGGAAAAGGTTGTTTTGGTTTTAAAGGATGCTCTATGATCTTTAACTTTTTCACAGGCAGAGCATGGTTTGTCCTTTGAAAACACAAGGGATGGTAAGCCAAGGACCTTGTTTTGAAAACACTAGGGATGGTAAGCCAAGGACCTTCGAGAGTTATTCGGTTGTTTGAAATTTTTGTAATGAATTCCTTAATAAACTATCAAGATTTCCAGCAGAGTGTGATCTTGTTCTGATATGGTTATGAAGTTTGTTTAGTCAAGACTCGAGGTAAACTGTGATTGCAATAAGGGCATGTGTATATGATGCAAGTATTATGACGCCTGGCCAACGTGATAATAGTTACATCATATAACTTGAACTTATTGAAATAATAGGATGTCTTGAGAAGTGCCCGAGATCAGTAAGTTGGTTGATTTAGAAACTCTATCCGTATAAGAGCATTGTTATTTTTTCTAATTCTGAAACTCCGTATCTTGTGACATCGGTTGAATGGAAAGAATTGAAGGACCATCTTTTAGAAAGTGGTTTTATCCGTTTGAGTGTGTATCTGTGGTGCACTCAAGTTGTATTCATGAAGAAGGATGATGATAGCATAAAGTTGTGTAGTGATCTCGGGAAGCTGAATAGTATCGTGGTTAGAACCGTTATCCGTTACCTCGAATCGACCATTTGAATTAATCAACTCCAGAGTGTGAAGTTTTTTTTCCCAATGATGAATTTTAGATCTGATTATTTTTCAATTACGTTTAAAGGAACGAGATGTTCCTAGAATTGCTTTCCGTATTCGTTTTGATCTTTATGAGTATTGTGATGCCAATCGTATTGGTTACTGCTCCGACTGTTCATATGAACTTGATGAATCGTGTCTTTCATGAATACTTGGACAATTTGTCATAGTATGACATATTGGTATATTCAGAGACGAAAGAGAAACACGGAAATCATCTTCGTATTCTGTGTTGAGGTTTCTACGTCAGAAGAAGCTCTATGTAGTAATTACGAAGAGAAAATTTTGACTGGGATGAAGAATGAGAGGAGAAGTCGAAAAGCTGGATAGAGATTTATTCCTACTCAAGAAGGAGACTTAGTATGTCCGTATGCAACACGGGAAGATTGTTTGTACAGCTAGAACCGTAAGAAGTTAACTATCCGACACATGACTTGGGAGTGATTGGTGACAGGCATGAAGAAGCTCAGGAGCAAGACGGTGGAACATGATCTATGTTAGAAGACTTGAAGAAAGCGGTTTTGATTGAAGCACACTATTTGCTCTATTCATCTTAGTTGTACTATTATGTGTAGAGACTTGCAGCAGAAATTTCGATGGAATGATATGAAGATGGTTATGACTGCCTTGGTGGAGAAGTGTTTAGCATGACAATGGGTTATGATTCGACATCAGCGTATAAGTGGTTTTCCTTAATTTTGAGTGTTCATATGTGGATGTGGAATTAAACTCTTAGGAAACTTTGTAACGGGATTTTCGCGCATGTTTAGGAAGGACAACCTGAATTGAGTTGTAGTGGATCATTTGACTAGGTCAGCTCACTTGGAAGATTGGCAGTGATTCTTTTGGCAGAAGGTTATTCAAGCTACATGACGCACCAGATGTGATCGTGTCAGAGATTCGCATTTCTACTTCACATTCCTAGAAAGTGCTATTGAAGGCTTGAGGAACCAGACTCAAGTTTAGTAATTCTTTGCACCTCCAGACTGACGGATAAGCAGGACAACTATTCGAGCTTGGAAGATGTGTTGAGCAGGATTTTGACAGAGATGAAGAACACCTTTTGGGTTAAATTAGGTTAGTGAGTTGTTTATTGAAGGACCTGAGTAAATTCAATGACTAATGGATTAGTTATCATGTTGGAAGAGAAATTCTGAAACTTTAGACCGAGAATTGGTGTGTTCCGTGTGATGTTCCGTACGTCAGTGTTGGGCGTTTTGGCGTATGAGGAAGATTTAGTTCATGATAATTAGACCTTAGATTTATTCTGATCCGTGCGATTATTCCATTAGACTTCTAATACGTTTTGATATTCCGATATGTGCTTAGCTAATCGTCGATACGAATATGTTACCCACCTCTATATGAAACTCTTGAGAAATTTAGTAATTTCGATATGTGCTTCTCTGATTTTTAGCCAGTTCCTTAGTTCACTCAGAATCTCGATAGAGTTGATTTGGTTTTACCGTTTAGCACTACCTCCGTATTTGCCTCATGTGTATATGTGTTTCATGTATCTCTTAGTGAGATTTCAAATATCATCTGTCATGAATATGTTCCGCATTCGTTCGATCGAGATTTGTTATGATTTGTCTGTTATTTAAGAGCCTGAGGAAATCTTGGAGCGTCAGGATCAGGTCATGAGAAATTAAAGAATTATACGTATATGTCATCCACACATCTTCTGTGATTCAATACACTCCATCCGATCTCTCTACTTCAAATTCGCTGACGAATTTTTTTTAGAGGAGAAGAGTTGTAAAACCCCCAGTTTCAAATCATTTGAAATCGCTAAATTACCCCTCAAATTTGAAATTTTACAAGAACACATAAATTATATAATAGAAATATGAATTATATAACCAAAGGTTACTAAATCAATTAAATTAATTATAAACACATTACCTTATAAATTAAATTAATCATCAGCTACATATATATGTATAAAAACGCCCCATCTAAATGAACCTACACATGATACAAGTCCAAATACATTTTCTTTGAAAAGATAACTATGAATGATCCTTGATATCACAAAAAAATGGGCCCATGATCTCTTCCCTAAGTTACCACACGGTTTTCATTTATTATTTCACACACAAAAATATTTTCCCTCTCCTCTCCATTATTTCACACGACACAAGAAGGAAGAAGACCAGGTTATTGGTGGTTTTTGGTGGTGATTACAAGGCAAGAAATGGTTCTCTACGAGGGTTCTACACGGTTTGATTTCAAGGGGTTTTGGAGGCGATTCTTGGTGTTGTTTTCTTTGGTTTTTGAGCTTCTTTTGCTGCCACAGGAAGGTGATGATCTCATGTCCATCATATGTGTTTAATTTTTCTTTCCTCTTCATCTATTCATGCTCCAAAAATCGTTTTCCATGTCTATAACCATATGGTTCTCAACAATGAATTAAAACCCTAAAATACAATCAGTTTGACTAATATATATAAAGACCCGCGTGAATTGTGTTAGACATCATACAATACTTTTGAAATCAGTAGATACATGGTACAAATGATGGTATGAAGATTTGAATTAATTGTGAGTCGAATTGGGTTTAAAGGGTTAGGGTGTGGTTGTGATTTTATGAGTTGTTGCTGTGCAGAATTTTTGGTCGGGTTGTAAGGTGGATATAAGAATGATCCCAATGTGTTTTTCTGAGTTTCTTGAATCTAAAACTTCGTTTCGGGTCCTATGAAAGTATTCCAATTGATTTGAACGAATTTGAGTGTGATATGAATGTTTTTCTGAATTTTATATGTTCGTATGTCAAAATGTGGTTGCTGAGTTAATTTTCAGTCGGTTTCTTTGATATTTAATTTCCAGACCATAGAGAGTTAGGGTCTACAACTTTGAAGGAGTTATATTTCATATGTGGAATACTTCCTAGAATTTTTGTAGAATTTTCTGAGGTAATTTGGTGAGGTTGTTAGGTGCATACTTTTGATGTGTAACTACAGTTATGAATCTGAACACCTTGAATTGAACGATTTTTCAAAGGGTCTTATACTTGATAATAAAATCTGGAAAAATTCCATTAGACTCCTAAGACATGTGGGCTACTGTGGTAATTTTGTGGATTTTTAGTTTGGGCTTCTGATATGTTTGTAAAATTCATTTATTGGGCTTAATTTTATGTTAAAATCAGTCAATAAGTGTTCATGTGTTATTTACATGTTCAAAGTGTTTTCTTTTGATACTTGATGCCAATACTTGTTTCTATGCCGTGTATGATATGTTAGTGATGTTTTGACTTGTGTGTGAACATGTTGAACTTATTTAATAACCCCGAACCCAATACCGAACTTAAAATAAATTGGGGGAATCGTATTAAAAGTTACTAAATATGGAATTTACTAAATATGGAAAGTTACTAAACATGAAAACCTGCTAAATATGGAAACTTACTAAATATGGAAAGTTACTAAATATGAAAACTTGCTAAATATGAAAACTTACTAAATATGGAAAGTTACTAAATATGGAAACCTGCTAAATATGGAAACTTACTAAATATGGAAAGTTACTAAAAATAGAAAGTTTTTAAAAATAGAAAGAAACCTAAATCATGTAATCTGATTAAAACGAGCCTATAAGTAACATGTGATTATTAATTGTTAGGTTCGGTGAAGAAGGAGTGACCTTTCCATTCCTCTGTGACCCATCTTTTACTTGGTTGTCTCTCTGAATAAGGTACAGATATTCTGACCTTTCTGATAAGGTTTCTCATGAACTTTCATATCTTTTGATTTATTTAAGTTCTGATTATGAACCTTTGCTATGTTCCCTATTATTATGAACCTTTGCTATGCACCCTTTGACATGAACCTATGATTATGACATTTCTGATGACCTTAGACTTTGTGTCATTACTATGACATTCAGTTTGACCCTTCAGTTTGATACCCGAGCTATCACTAGTCATGGGGGTTCCATAACCATGTCATTGATGCACCAATGGCATGACTCTAGGGTGGTTGAATGATATTTCACCCCGTCCCTTTTCTGTTATATAATATGTCTGGGCACTATGATTTTCTGCAGGGACGTATGGATGCATCATAGATCTGATCTGTTATGTGATATGTTATATTTATGGTGATTGGTACTGTGTGCAATACATGCCCTTCACATTTCTGGGAGCTAGCTACTCCTTTATTTACTTATGTATTGCTGAAGACCATGATGATGATGTATATGTTATGATATGTTTCTGGGCTCGTGGTAGATTTCTGACAACCTTTACACCTTTGATACATTTTGATATACCTTCTGTTATTCCCCAATGCACTATATTCTGTTTCCTCCATTTCAGTTGACTTATGATATTTGTTCAGATGATCTTGATCTCTCATTCTTTTGACAGATTATATTCATTTCAGTAGGAGCTTGTGCTTCCTTTTTCTTTACATTCATACGTTTGATTACTCGTTGTTATATATATATATATATATATATATATATATATATTCACTGAGCTTTTTAAGCTCAGCCGCATTTCTTTTCCTGCGGTAGGTTTTAGGTTGGAAGCTGGGTTTGAGTGAAGAGTGCGTAGGAGCTCTTAGTGGACTACCCCGATGATAGATTCCTTTTGCAATTGGATTAAACCTTGGAGTTATTTTCCATTTAGATTTGATTCAACATGTTTTCCAAATTGATAGTTATTTTTGTTTAGATTTATTATGTCCTTAGTTTCATTTGGAACCTTTGTAACTTTTACGTTTATAAGTCTTTCGCTTGCGTTGTACGTTCTGATTTGTCACCATAATGTAGCATTTTAGCCCTTGTCGGGTTGGGGTGTTACAATTATGGTATCAGAGAAAAGGCTGCGACTTGTAGTACATAAAACCTTGACCTGTGAAGTTTGGACCCTTAGGCTTCCACTGTAAGAGATTATAAGACAACCCTTGAAGTTTTGCCTTAGGTTTTCCTGATAGAAACTTTAGTTATGACCGGTGAGGATTGGGTAGACTATGCGATAAAACATTGATTATTTATCTTTCTTCCGCGCTACTCTGATTTATGCCTCTTCTTTCAGTTAGACTCTTATAAGATCATTCGTTCCAGAAACTTAGGAAACTTAGCAAGATACGCAATGTAAGTTTTCACATAATTTTATAATGCTTTGAGACTTTCGTAGTAATGCCTTACAGGTTTCACTCTCTGATGTGACCGCATTATTTGAATTTCGATCTCTGATTCGTTTATGATTCATTTGGGTACCCTTCCATTCGTTCAGAGAATTCGTATATGTACGAATCTGATGTGTTCGACACATTCTGTAGTTTCCCTTGCTTTTGATAAGCATATTAAGGTCCCCTCTACACTATTTGAATCTGCTTTACTCATTTCTATTCCGATGAGAAAACTTGTGATTATCCGTCATGAGTATCAGAATTATCCAGTATGTTTTGAAGGTATTAGAAGATAAGTTTGTTCTCCTAATCTGTTTCCTATGGGAATGCTTAATTCGAGGTTATTTTGAATATGGATTTGTTAACTAAGCATCGAGATACTAAAAATAGTTATATTAGATTCGTAATATTTGGCGATTTGAGAAACTCGAACTCTTAACCATGGTTCCCAGTCTGGAAAATAATTATGATCACATCTGCTATAAAAATTCGTACGTTAATCTGTCGCGGTTGTGAATATATTTCGTTTGATGAAACTTGACTCGAGAGTTATGCGGAAAACTAGAAGGGGGGTTGAATAGTTTTACGTCTTTTTAATTTTTATTATGAAAACTTTGTTTACTTTTAAAACTTAGATTCAAATTTATGTAAACTCAACTCTTGAACAATATGAGCAAATATAAGTAAATATAAATTAACAATGCAAGTAAAGTAATGAAATGAAATGAAAGATAGAGATGGAAAGATCTAACCGAGACATGAAGGATTTATAGTGGTTCGGCTACAAGGACACCTTCCTTGCCCTACTCCACTCCCCGAGTCACTTACTCGAGAGTTTTCTTCACTATGTCAACAAGATCCCTTATGCCGGAGAAAACCTTACACAACTTTTGCTTACACCGGTTTAACGACACAAAGCTAAATGTCAAGTTCTAATCGTAGCTAGAACCAATCTCACAACTTTAATCACAACTTGTACACGACTTATTCACGAATTCTTCACGACGGCTCCACGACGTCAACACAACGGCTTCACAACTTTTTTACAACTACTTCACACCTTCTACGCTACGGCTTCACGACTTCTACACCACGACTTCACAACTTCTAAGCTACGGCTTCACGACAACTACACCACGACTTCACAACTTCTAAGCTACGGCTTCACGACTTCTTCACCACGACTTCACAACTTCTACTCTACAACTTTACGACTTCTTCACACCTTTACTACTTACACACCTTGACCTCTTCACAACTTCACTACTTACACATTAATCTAGCCTAACCAAATATGCACACACTTATCTAACAAATATACACAACTTATACACAAATGAATGGATGATTATACAAACAACTTAGGTAGCAAGATGATACTAAGTTGCAATACTTCTTCTTTAGATGTTGAAGGAGTATTCTTCTTTTGCACTTTGATGGTGGAAGCTTGGATCACTTAGAAACCAATGCTTAAGAGAATATGATCATAGGATTTTAGAAAGGATTTACAAGGATTAGAGAGGATTTAGAACAGAAGGTTTTGGGGTGCAAGAGGTGAGGAAAAAGTCCAGAGATAGTCCAGTATTTATAGGCAAAATCTGCCAGCTGGAGGAGCGGGGCGGTCCCCTTAAATAGGGGGCCGGTCCCCTTAAAATTAAGGGGGCCGCCTTTATGATTTAAGGGGGCCGCCCCTACTGAACATTGGGCAGATTTGTCTTTTTATGGGGAAGATTTTTCTGGAACATTTTTACCATTTTTGGTTAAATTTTTGAATTCATAAATTTATAAAGAATTAAACATTTTTATTTAATACCAAAAATGATTTTCTAAAAGATATAAAATGTTTTGGTTATTTTATAAAAAATCTAGTGATTAAGAAAATGTTCCTTTGATCATATAATGCATTAAGCATTTGTTTATTCATACCTTAAGTGATTGAGTTGTCAAAATAGATATTTACAACTAAATACTTGTTTACGTCATAATATTTCGTTTAATGATTTTACATTTTGTGATTATTAAAACGTAGAGATATCGAAAGATGTTAATAACGTTTTTAGGCATTATCTATATCAACAAGTTATTCGGTTGTTTGAAATTTTCGTAATGAATTCCTTAATAAACTATCAAGATTTCCAGCTGAGTGTGATCTTGTTCTGATCTGGTTATGAAGTTTGTTTAGTCACGACTCGAGGTAAACTGTGATTGCAATAAGGGCATGTGTATATGATGCAAGTATTATGACGCCTGGCCAATGTGATATTAGTTACATCATATAACTTGAACTTATTGAAATCATAGGATGTCTTGAGAAGTGCCCGAGATCAGTAAGTTGGTTGATTCAGAAACTCTATCCATATAAGAGCATTGTTTTTTTTTTAGTTCTGAAACTCCGTATCTTGTGACATCGTTTGAATGGAAAGAATTGAAGGACCAGCTTTCAGAAAGTGGTTTTATCCGTTTGAGTGTGTATATGTGGTGTACTCAAGTTGTATTCATGAAGAAGGATGATGATAGCATGAAGTTGTGTAGTGATCTCGGAAAGCTGAATAGTATCGTGGTTAGAACCGTTATCCGTTACCTCGAATCGACCATTTGAATTAATCAACTCCAGAGTGTGAAGTTTTTTTCCCAATGATGAATTTTAGATTTGATTATTTTTCAATTACGTTTAAAGGAACGAGATGTTCCTATAATTGCTTTCCATATTCGTTTTGATCTCTATGAGTAATTTGATGCCAATCGTATTGGCTACTGCTCCGATTGTTCATATGAACTTGATGAATCATGTCTTTCATGAATACTTGGATAATTTGTCATAGTATGACATATTGGTATATTCATAGACGAAAGAGAAACACGAAAATCATCTTCGTATTCTGTGTTGAGGTTTCTATGTCAGAAGAAGCTCTATGTAGTAATTCCGAAGAGAAAATTTTGAATGGGATGAAGAATGAGAGGAGAAGTCGAAAAGCAGTATAGAGATTTATTCCTACTCAAGAAAAAGAATTAGTATGTCCGTATGCAATACGGGAAGATTGTTGGTACAACTAGAACCGTAAGAAGTGAACTATCCGACACATGAATTGGGAGTGATTTAGTTCATGATATGTGGATGTGGAATTAAACTCATAGGAAACTATCCGACACATGACTTGGGAAGATTGTTGGCATCAGCGTATAAGTGGTTTTCCTTAATTTTGAGTGTTCATATGTGGACGTGGAATTAAACTCATAGGAAACTTTGTAACGGGATTTTCGCGCATGTTTAGGAAGGACAACATGATTTGAGTTATAGTGGATCATTTGACTAGGTCAGCTCACTTGGAAGATTGGAAGTGATTCTTTTGGCAGAAGATTATTCAAGCTACATGACGCACCAGATGTGGTCGTGTCAGAGATTCGCATTTCTACTTCACATTCCTAGAAAGTGCTATTGAAGGCTTGAGGAACCAGACTCAAGTTTAGTAATTCTTTGCACCTCCAGACTGACGGATAAGCATGACAACTATTCAAGATTAGAAGATGTGTTGAGCAGGATTTTGACAGATATGAAGAACACCTTTTGGGTTAAATTAGGTTAGTGAGCTGTTTATTGAAGGACCTGAGTAAATTCAATGACTAATGAATTACTTATCATGTTGGAAGAGAAATTCTGAAACTTTAGACCGAGAATTGGTGTGTTCCGTGTGATGTTCCGTACGACGGTGTTGGGCGTTTTGGCGTATGAGGAAGATTTAGTTCATGATACATTAGACCTTAGATTTATTCTGATCCGTTTGATTATTCCATTAGACTTCTAATACGTTTTAATATTCCGATATGTGCTTAGCTGATCGTCGATACGAATATGTTACCCACCTCTATATGAAACTCTTGAGACATTTAGTAATTTCGATATGTACTTCTCTGATTTTTAGCCGGTTCCTTAGTTCACTCAGAATCTTGATTGTGTTGATTTGGTTTTACCGTTTAGCACTACCTCCGTATTTGCCTCATGTGTACATGTGTTTCATGTATCTCCTAGTGAGATTTCAAATATCATCTGTCATGAATATGTTCCGCATTCGTTCGATCGAGATTTGTTATAATTTGTCTGTTATTGAAGAGCCTGAGGCTATCTTGGAGCGCCAGGATCAGGTCATGAGAAATTAAAGAATTATACGTATATGTCAACCATACATCTTCTGTGATTCGATACACTTCCATCCGATCTCTCTCCTTCAATTTCGCGGACGAAATTTTTTTTAGAGGGGAAGGGTTGTAAAACCCACATTTTCAAATCATTTGAAATCGCTAAATTACCCCTCAAATTTGAAATTTTACAAGAACACATAAATTATATAATAGAAATATGAATTATATAACCAAAGGTTACTAAATCAATTAAATTAATTATAAACACATTACCTTATAAATTAAATTAATCATAAGCTACATATATATGTATAAAAACACCCCATCTAAATGAACCTACACATGATACAAGTCCAAATACATTTTCTTTGAAAAGATAACTATGAATGATCCTTGATATCACAAAAAAATGGGCCCATGATCTCTTCCCTAAGTTACCACACGGTTTTCATTTATTATTTCACACACAAAAATATTTTCCCTCTCCTCTCCATTATTTCACACGACACAAGAAGGAAGAAGACCAGGTTATTGGTGGTTTTTGGTGGTGATTACAAGGCAAGAAATGGTTCTCTACGAGGGTTCTACACGGTTTGATTTCAAGGGGTTTTGGAGGCGATTCTTGGTGTTGTTTTCTTTGGTTTTTGAGTTTCTTTTGCTGCCACAGGAAGGTGATGATCTCATGTCCATCATATGTGTTTAATTTTTCTTTCCTCTTCATCTATTCATGCTCCAAAAATCGTTTTCCATGTCTATAACCATATGGTTCTCAACAATGAATTAAAACCCTAAAATACAATCAGTTTGACTAATATATATAAAGACCCGCGTGAATTGTGTTAGACATCATACAATACTTTTGAAATCAGTAGATACATGGTACAAATGATGGTATGAAGATTTGAATTAATTGTGAGTCGAATTGGGTTTAAAGGGTTAGGGTGTGGTTGTGATTTTATGAGTTGTTGCTGTGCAGAATTTTGGGTCGGGTTGTAAGGTGGATATAAGAATGATCCCAATGTGTTTTTATGAGTTTCTTGAGTCTAAAACTTCGTTTAGGGTCCTATGAAAGTATTCCAATCGATTTGAACGAATTTGAGTGTGATATGAATGTTTTTCTGAATTTTATATGTTCGTATGTCAAAATGTGGTTGCTGAGTTAATTTTCAGTCGGTTTCTTTGATATTTAATTTCCAGACCATAGAGAGTTAGGGTCTACAACTTTGAAGGAGTTATATTTCATATGTGGAATACTTCTTGGAATTTTGGTAGAATTTTCTGAGGTAATTTGGTTAGGTTGTTAGGTGCATACTTTTGATGTGTAACTGCAGTTACGAATCTGAACACCTTGACTTGAACGATTTTTCAAAGGGTCTTATACTTGATAATAAAATCAGGAGAAATTCCAGTAGACTCCTAAGCCATGTGGGCTACTGTGGGAATTTTGGGATTTTTATTTTGGGATTCTGATACGTTTGTAAAATTCATTAATGGGCTTAATTTTATGTTAAAATCAGTCAATAAGTGTTCATGTGTTGTTTACATGTTCAAAGTGTTTTCTTTTGATACTTGATGCCAATACTTGTTTCTATGCCGTGTATGATATGTTAGTGATGTTTTGGCTTGTGTGTGAACATGTTGAACTTATTTAATAACCCCGGACCCAATACCGAACTTAAACTAAATTGGGGGAATCGTATTAAAAGTTACTAAATATGGAAACTTACTAAATATGGAAAGTTACTAAACATGGAAACCTGCTAAATATGGAAACTTACTAAATATGGAAAGTTACTAAATATGAAAACTTGCAAAATATGAAAACTTACTAAATATGGAAAGTTACTAAATATGGAAACCTGCTAAATATGGAAATTTACTAAATATGGAAAGTTACTAAAAATAGAAAGTTTCTAAAAGTAGAAAGAAACCTAAATCATGCAATCTGATTAAAACGAACCTATAAGTAACATGTGATTATTAATTGTTAGGTTCGGTGAAGAAGGAGTGACCTTTTCATTCCTCTGTGACCCATCTTTTACTTGGTTGTCTCTCTGAATAAGGTACAGATATTCTGACCTTTCTGATAAGGTTTCTCATGACCTTTCATATCTTTTGATTTACTTAACTTCTGATTATGAACCCTTGCTATGTTCCCATTTATTATGAACTTTTGCTATGCACCCTTTGACTTGAACCTATGATTATGACATTTTTGATGACCTTAGACTCTGTGTCATTACTATGACATTCTGTTTGACCCTTCAGTTTGATACCCGAGCTATCACTAGTCATGGGGGTTCCATGACCATGTCATTGATGCACCAATGGCATGACTCTAGGGTGGTTGAGTGATGTTCCACCCCGTCCCTTTTCTGTTATATATTATGTCTGTACACTATGATTTTCTGCAGGGACGTATGGATGCATCCTAGATCTGATATGTTATGTGATATGTTATATTTCTGGTGATTGGTACTGTGTGCAATACATGCCCTTCACTTTCTGGGAGCTAGCTACTCCACTATGTTACTTATGTATTGCTGAAGACCATGATTATGATGTATATGTTATGATATGTTTCTGGGCTCGTGGTAGATTTCTGACAAACTTTACACCTTTGATACATTTTGATATATATTATGTTATTCCCCAATGCACCATATTCTGTTTCCTCCATTTCAGTTAACTTATGATATTTGTTCAGATGATCTTGATCTCTCATTCTTTTGACAGATGATATTCATTTCAGTAGGAGCTTGTGCTTCCTTCTTCTTTACATTCATACGTTTGATTACTCGTTGTTATATATATATATATATATATATATATATATATATATATATATATATATATATATATATATATATACACATATATATCTGTTCACTGAGCTTTTTAAGCTCAACCGCATTTCTTTTCCTGCGGCAGGTTTTAGGTTGGAAGCTGGGTTTGAGTGAAGAGTGCGTAGGAGCTCTTAGTTGACTACCCCGATGATAGATTCCCTTTGCAATTGTATTAGACCTTGGAGTTATTTTCCATTTAGATTTGATTCAACTTGTTTTCCAAATTGATAGTTATTATTGTTTATATTTATTATGTCCTTAGTTTCATTTTGAACCTTTGTAACTTTTACGTTTATAAGTCTTCCGCTTGAGTTGTACGTTCTGATTTTTCACCGTAATGTAGCATTTTAGCCCTTATCGGGTTGGGGTGTTACAGCTTGAATTTTGTGGTCTTTCTAAAAGTGACAATTGATTCATGGTCAGTGGTTGAGTGGAATGAGCTACCACAGGTTTTGCATTTGTTTGTAGAGGTAGTCTCAGTAGACTGAAAGGATGACTTGGTCATACCTCTTCTGGTCTGAATGACCTTATCATGTCCTGAGGTGTCATGAGTGGGATCTCTACAAATTTTACAACTATTGTCCATTAGACAATCCTTAGGAAGGTGGTCATTGAAGCCACAGTGAGGGCAAGGTGCAAAAGGCTTAGCCTTTTGTTTTTGTTTAGAATCAGAAGGATATTTTAAAGCATGAGCTTTAAAGTTTGCCATTTTTGTTGTGGCTGTGTATGATTGGTGATCAGAGGTTCTGTGATATTCCTTTTTGCAAATCATGCAATAAAGGATTCTATAACAATCATCAGTGAAATGATTGGTATAGTGACACAGCTCACACTTTTTCAAGGGTTTGGTGGGTTTTGGTTTAGTGTTTGAGGAAGCTGATTTGGATTCCTTCTTCTTGGATTGACAAGGTTTCTTAGAAGACTCAATCTTCTGACTCAGCTTCCTGACAAGCTCAGCCAACTGATCAATTTTTGAGTCAGGGCTTTCAGTTTTTACTTCAGAAGGGACTGAAGTTGATGAGTCATCAGTATGTACTGAGACTTCAGGGGTTGGTCTTTTCAGGAGGGATTTTCCCATTCCTGGTTTCTCCTTTGGAGAATGTTGAGAGTAGACCAATGGTGTGAGCTCTGAGCTTGGAGTAGCACCCTGAAGGATATTCAGAGGAGGGAGTGGTGTATATGATTCATCTTCAGACTCATTGACTGATTCAGTAATACTGGGTTGGTCAGTGAGTCCAAGCATATTTTTCAGAGCCTGACTTTCAGGAAGCCAGATTTTTCCAGTCTCAAAGTTTGGTAACTTACTGATTGGGTTGTCCCTGACAATCCAGTCATTTGACTTGGGTTGAATTTCTTGCTCAAAGGATATACCAGCTGGGGTAAAGGCCATTTCACTGTGACTCTCACTAGGGATTTCAATGAGTTGGTGAATTCCTATAGTTTTCCTAGGAATTAAACCCACAGTATCAAAAACCTTGGGTTTCTTTTTAGTCCAGCCATGAATGACAGCTTTTTCTTTGTTAAGTTCATTTTGAAGGGCTTGATTTTGCTTCAAAATCTCTGTGTTTTGAATTTGTAGTGTAATGGTTTCTAACTTGGCTTGTTTTAGTACAAGCAATTCATCTCTACACTTATTCGGTTCTAACACAGGATTGTTATATTTTGAAAGCAGGTTAAGCCTTTGTTCTTCTACAAACTTAAGATCTACACAAATATAATTCATATAGGACTGCCAATCAGAATCATCATCCATTGAAAGTAAAGTATTTACATTCTTCATGGTTATGTTCACCCACTCTCCATTCCTTGCATGGCTTTTTCCAACAGCCACCTGATCACCATCAGAAAGTGCCATCAGTGCACTCACTCTAATTTCGTCATCTTCTGAGGAGACCTTTTCTTCTTCCCAGTCATAAGCTTCTACTACAAGAACCTTGTTCTTTGTCTGAATAGGTTTGGAAGTTTGAGTAGCCTGAGTCATAGAGGGATTAGTTTCAAGAAGTGCAAGTTTAGCCTAAACTTTCCTATATTTAGCCTCAAAGTCTTTTTTGAAAATGTTGGGTCGACTGAAGCATTTTAGGTTGAAACTTGCTAGTTCCTGAGGAACTGTTTCCTAAAAATTTATAAGAGGGTTCTGAGATGGTTTTTGAATAACAGGCCTTGGCAAAATGACCTTTTCTACCACATCTGAAACATTCAGTGGTTTCATTTGCTTTAGCTTTTGAATAGTTAGGCTGATTTCTCTTGATAAAACATTTTGAATTAGCAAGGAGTGCCCTTTCTTGGGATTCCAAGTTTAAATCATTTAGGTACTCATCACAAGTTCTTTCATCAAGCTCATCTCCAGAATCCTCTTGAAAATCCTGCACAATACCATTAGAATAAAATGCAGTTGATATGGGTGGGGAGGTCAAGGCCTTTTTGGTCTCAAGAGCTTTGTTTGAGTCTGGGTATCTCCTAGAGATTAAGTTGTCTTCATAGACAAACTTCCCATAGATCTCAGCAAGCTCAAGGGTCTGAATATGATTAGCATTCCTGAGGCCTTGTGAGAAGTTTAGCCACTTCTCAGGGAGACTGTTGATAAAGCCAACATTTGTCTCATGCTTTGTCAAAACTAAACCATCGTTTGATAGTTCGTTTATCAGGTCTTGTTTCTGGTATATGTCTGAGAGAGACTTTCAGAGTCCTTTGCTCTGAAAGTATTATACTCAAGTTTCAGGTCCATGATCCTGTTTTCCTTGGTATTTGAGGGACCTTCAAAGCTATTGATCAAGTCATCCCAAGTTTGCTTGGCTGTTGAACAGTTGATGACTGATTCCATTATATCGTTAGGAAGACAAAATATAATTAAGCTTTTCAGGCGCTGTTCTTGATTGACCACCCTTCTCTCATCAATGGTCCATTGAGCTTCAGGCTTATTTAGCCCCTCAACAGTCTTTGGGACATAAGGACCTTCTTTGATACAAGTGATGTAGTATGGTTCCATACCAGTCAAGTAGCAAAGCATTCGCTTTTTCTACTTGCTAAATTTTCAAGCTTCGAGTCTGGCTGCAACAGCTAAGAAGCTACCACCCATTTTATCGACTAGTTGGGGCACATTAATGTCAGCCATAGTAGGATCTGGGTTTTAAAAACTGTGGAAAACTAGAAGGGGGGTTGAATAGTTTTACGTCTTTTTAATTTATTATAAAAACTTTGTCTTATACTTTAAAAAAACTTTAGATTCTAGTTTGTTATGAAAAATAAAACTTAAATCTCACTATTAGTTATATATGTATTCTTTTAAATTGATTGTAAAAGTTTTGGTTTCTTGAATGGATTTTCAATTTGATCTTTATGTGAAGTCGACCTCTAATTAATACTAGCAATTATATAAGCCTATGTGTATGAAAGTAATGACGGTGCAAGTAAAGAAATAAATAAGGTATGGAAAGATCTAACCGAGACACGAGAGATTTATAGTGGTTCGGCTACAAGGACACCTTCCTTGCCCTACTCCACTCCCCGAGCACACCTTGCTCGAGAGTTTTCTTCACAACTTCAATAAGCTCCCTTATGGCGGAGAAAACCGTACACAACTTTGGCTTACACGGGTTTAACGACACAAAGCTAAATGTCGAGTTCTAATCGTAGCTAGAACCAATCTCACAACTTCACAACACAACTTCTTCACAACTTATTCACGACTACTTCACAACGGCTTCACGACTTCTTCACGACTTCAACACGACCGCTACACAACCTCTATGATGCGGCTTCACGACTTCAACACTATGTCTTCATGACTAAGACTTCACGACTTCAACATGACCGCTACACAACCTCTATGCTACGGCTTCACGACTTCAACACTAGGACTTCACGACTAGGACTTCACGGCTTCAACACGACCGCTACACAACTTCTATGCTACGGCTTCACGACTTCAACACAAGGACTTCACGTCTTCTAAGCTACGGCTTCACAACTTCTACACCACGGGTTCACGACATCTACACAACGGCTTCACGACTTCTACACAACGGCTTCACGACTTCTACACTTTGACCTCACAACTTCTATTCCACAACTACTTATACAACATCTTCACTACTTACACACAACACACACCTTACATACAAATGAATGAATGATTTACAAACTTTGTTAAACACACAACTTAAGTAACAAGATGATACTAAGTTGTAATACTTCTAATCTTGATTGATAGAAGTATTCTTCTTTTGCACTTGGATGGTGGAAGCTTGGATCACTTGGAAACCAATGCTTAAGATTACATGATCAAAGGTTTATTTAAGATATGAAATGAGATCTATAACAGAAAGTTTTAGTGCAAAAGGGTGAGTAAAAATCCAGGGGAAGGCTGGTATTTATAGGAAAAAAATCTGGACAGCTGGAGCCTACTGGAGCGTGGCCGGCCCCCTTAAATAGGGGGGCGGTCCCCTTAATTTTACTAGCCGGTCCCCTTAATAATTAAGGGGGCCGCCTAGTAAAATTTTCTGAACGTTGCCCAGATTTGTCCTTTTGTGGGGAAGGTTTTTCTGGAACATTTTTACTGATTTTGGTTAAAAATTTGAATTCATGTTTTTATAAAAGATTAAACATTTTTATTTAATACCAAAATTGTTTTTCAAAAATATATAAAATGTTTTTGACATTTTATAAAAAGTTTAGAAATAAAGAAAATGTTCCTTTGATCATATGATGCATTAAGCATTAGTTCATTCATACCTTAAGTGATTTTAGTTGTAGAAGTGAATATTTGCAACTAAGTACTTGTTTAATTTATAAGTTTATGTTTTAATGAGTTTACATTTTGTGATCATCAAAACATAGAGATATGAATAAATATTGATAATGTTTTTAGGCATTTATTTATGTCAACAATCTCCCCCTTTTTGATGATTACAAAACCTAAACTCATTAAACGAAAAATTTATTTTTGGACAAGTATTAAGTGAGTTTACATTCACTTCTCCCCCTTTTTGTAGAATCAAAAAGGTTAAGCCGACAAAATTCAAACGTGAAATTTGTCGGGACGAAAACTCCCCCTTGATGTGTACTCCCCCTCGTTTGGGGGCACCAAGGAATCGATATATGGAATACTTGCAAGAAAAATATTAGAAGCACAAGCATATATATAGCAAAAATAAGCATGCATATAAAGACATTCATTAAAAATGTTGTGTATCAATACAGAACCATCCAAGATTATATTCAATCCTACATTAGCTAGTAAGTAATGCAATCTACATAATCATTCTAGTAGTACATGATCTTCCATGGGGCTTGCACACAAAATGGTTTGAAAAATTATTTTTGATTAAGCATTGCATATGCTTAATTTGGTGAGAATGAAGGTGGTGGTAGTGTAGTGGGTGAAAATGATGGAGGTTGTGGTGGAGGTTGGTTGTTAAGCATGTGTTCAAGGGATGAAAACATGTAGTGTATCTCATCTCTAAGACCAAAGATGATTGTTCATTTTTGGGTGGGGTGGTATTGGTGATGATGAGAAATGAGCATCAAGAGGTGTTATTGGTGATATGGAAATGACAAGTTGGGTGAATGGAGGTTCTTGAGTAGGAGGTGGAGTTGATGCTCTTGATGGTGATGATGAAAGGTGTGAGTTGATGTAGTTATTGATGGATAAAGTGGAAGGTATGGGTGAAGATGTTGTGCCATGAGTGAAGGGTGTTTTTGATGGTGCATTAGGTGCACTTGGGGATTAACATTGAGGTGGTGGTGATGGAGTTTTGGTGTCTTAGAGATGATTTTGGTGATATCATGGTGAATGAAAATGGGTGTTTGATGGAGGTGATGGTTGATTTAGGTAAGGTTTGGGCTTGATAAAAGGGGTCGCAAGATGCAAAAGAAAACAGTAAATTTTACTACCCAGATGGCCGGTCCCCTTAATTGTAGGCCGGCCCCCTTAAAATTAAGGGGACCGCCTAGGGAATTAAGGGGGCCGCCCATCTGGTGTTTTCCCAGGCTACCAAATTTGAAAAATTTCCAGAAAAGGGTCATTTTTAGGGTGTTTTTGCAGCAAGCTCCATTTGAATCATGTACATCAAGAATGATTAAATAGTGACATAAACATGTTAATTACGCATGCATACATTTAAAACATATTATGGAATAAGCATGTTATTAATCATCAAGCATGTATATATATCATGATATCAAGTATACAAGCAATAAGCATAACAATCATATATTAAAGACAAGACATAAAGCATTCATTAGTTGAAAATAATTATGTTAAAAACATAATTATTGATACAACACATATTTTGCTTATAGCATGCAATAAGTAGAAAATTTTAAATTGCCTAAGAGATCCATTGGACTTGCTTGAGACATGGAAACTTGGATTATTTTGGATGGATGATGGTAAAGAGGGGGTAAAAAATGTTGGATTAATGGGGTTGTAAGTTTGGGTGTATGGATGTTGGAGAGAGTGTTGATAGAGGAATTGGAGGTGGAGAGCTTGGACTTGACCATGTTGAATGAGGGTTTTGATGCTGTTCAAGTGGTGGTGTTGGATTAGATCTAGTGAGAAGATACTCAATCCAAGTGAGACGCTCATTTAAGGTGATGGTTTGATTCTGGAGAAAGATGCAACAAGGACTATTGTTGACATGTTTCTCAATTTGACTCAAGTGATGTGGTGATGATGGTAATGATGGTGAGATGGATGGTGATGATGGTAATGATGGTTTGATTTTGGAGAAAGATGCAACAAGGACAATTGTTGACATGTTTCTCAATTTGACTCAAGTGATGTGGTGATGATGGTAATGATGGTGATATGGATGGTGATGGGTTTAAGTTGCTTTGAGCAAGGTGCAAAGCAAGGAGAGCATTAAGCTCATGGGCTTCCTTGAGTTCTTCAATGAACTTCAAGTGTTGAGTGGAAGGTGATGATGATGGAGAGTGGTTGTTATTTGGTAGAAGTGGTGGTGACACTTTTGGTGGTGGAGACAGTTGTGAACTTAGGTAATTATGAGTGAATGAAGGTGGACATATGGATGATTGGTTATGTGTGTGAAAGGGTTCATTAGGATGAGGTTTAGGTGTTGGTTGAGTTTGAACAACATCATTTGTTGGGTTATGGCAAATGTCAAGCTTCCTCCTCCAAATGGGCCTCACTGAGATTTTAGCAACTCTTGAAGGCTTGGATTTTGGGTGGTTAGATGATGACATGTTTGGATGGATGATATGGATGAACATTTATGATGGAGTTGGGTGTTTATGGTGTAGTGATGATGTGATTATGGAAGGTAAATTTTGGTGGGTGGTTTGTGACAAAATGTGTTTGTGAATTTTGGGAAGTATAGGATAAAATGGGCTAAAAAATAGAAAAAAGGAGCAGCACCTTCGACCATCAGATGGCCGGTCCCCTTAATTAAGGGGCCGGTCCCCTTAAATATTAAGGGGGCCGCCCATCTGCTGATTTCCAGGTTACTGGAAATGGGTTTTTGGCAGAAAATTGTTGAAAGGGTTGTGTTTTTGGGTTTAGTTTCAAGCAAGTCCAACTTCTTTTTAGGCAATTTAGGATTTAATAACTTATGTATGCTAAGCATATTCATTATTATCTAGCATGCAAACAACTCATTTAGCATGTAACATATATATGTTAGACAAGAAAACACTACATAGCACCAAGTAATTCATAGTATCATATTTAGGAAGATTAATAAGCTAGTTAATTAATCCTATTGATTATCTATGTACAAGGGAATGTGGAGTTGTGATAGCATGGACTTCTAGACTTGTACCAAGTGAGATCTTTAATAAGTAAACCATGATTTTTCATTTTTGATTTAGTTCACTTATAAGTGTCATATACACAAGTATATATGACATATATGAGATCACCAAGCATGATTTAAAGAAATGTTTTTGGCATTATTCAACAATGCTTGAAAGTAGGTTTTATGTGGATGTGAAAAATATATTAATGAAATAGTTTTGGCTTTGTTTCAAAATGTTTTTATGAGGAAAGAAAACATATTTTTCCAATCTTTGGTTTTTGATAAACACGTAATTATAGACACAAGTTTGGAAGAAAGGTAGGATGGTGAAACATGTTTAATAGAAATGTGTCATAATCTTTTGAAAAATCATTTTTCCAAAATGTGAAGTTTTTACAAATTTAAAAACAAGTCCCATTAATTATAGGTTTAAAAATAGTGGTTTATAAAAGATCTCATGCTCAAGGGTATTGGTTAAGTCTATTGTCACATGCTACCTCTTTCTACATATCCTATGGCATTTAAGCATGTATTATGACTAAATGCAAAAGTACATCATATCAGAGTAGTTAGAGAAAAAGAAAAGCTATTATAATGACAATGCATTCAACAACTAAACAAATAATTACGAAGGCATGCAGTCAAATCACATAGGAGCAAGTAAACATCTAGAAATTTTATATATGCAAGATAACATACATCTAGGAATGAAAAGCTCTAGTGAAAAGCAAAGTTCATAGCAGTAAACTATCGTTAGGTATATTTAGGAAAAATAATGTATTCAAGTTGGAGAATGAGTATGAGACTATTACTAGTGGTGCTCAATTCAGGCTAAACACGACCGTTTTTACGGGTTACACACACCCAACTTCTCACATAGAAGAAATTCAACCGTTAGGTCAAATTGAGTTTCTAGTCAATAGATTCTCCAGTAGTCATTCTCCTTTTAGAAGAAATTAAGTTCCTAAATTTACCTATCGGAGAGTACCAAATATGAAGATTGCTTGGTTTACTAATACTTAGGGGGGCTAACTAAAGGGTTTCTAGTTCATTATGCCACAGAACGAATATAACTAAAGTGTAAAGGCAAAGCAACCTATCAGACTAAGCGTATCCTAAGGCATTAATAAGATTATATGCATGAAGTAAATACTTATGAAATTTAAAAAGAGAACTTACCTCACGTCCTAGCTTTTCTTCGTAATGTCTTAGATGATGATCGACGTGTGAATGATAGGTGAGTCTTCAAGATAACCAAGGTGTGAAAATATATCATGGCAAGCTTCTAACACCTTATTTAAACCGAAGTGACTTGACCCGAACATGTCTTGTACGGATGATGATCTTCTCCTTCGTCTTTGTCACTCCATGATTTTGGATTAAGTTCACTTTGGAGTTGATTCATGTAGTCTTCGTCGTTAATACCTACATTAACAACATTTGAACTAGTAGCACATGTATCTATTTTATCTAAATGTTTATCTATTAAATTTTCTAAGATAACTAATTCATGTACAAGATCAAAATCCTCATCTTTGGCTTGACATTTTTCTTGATGAAAGTTTAAGAAATTTTTCCAAATATCATTTGCCGTTTTACAGAAGAATATTCTTTCATATTAAACTTTCGGCAAGGTTTTATAAATAATTATTTTAACTTTATTATTTATTTCATTCTTTGTTTTCAAATAATCAATTTGACTTTCAAAATCCGTTTTTGTTTGATTTTCAAAATCAGTTTTTGTTTGACTTTCAAAATATGTTTTTGTTTAACTTTCAAAATATGGTTTTGTTTGACTTTCAAAATCACCAATCGAAATGACATGCCAAAGATCTAGATCAATTGATTTCACATAAGTTTCAAATTTATTTTTTCCATTCAAGAAAAGTATAGTTTTCAAATAGCGGTGGTGTTTGCAAAAATTCCCCTTCTAAATATTTTTCGGATTCCATAGATCGTTTAAAGTTTTAAATATAGTATATTTTAAAGATCTTGATTGACGTGGCTCCTGATACCAATTGTGGAAAACTAGAAGGGGGGGGGGTTGAATAGTTTTACGTCTTTTTAATTTATTATAAAAACTTTGTTTTACACTTTAAAAAAACTTTAGATTCTAGTTTGTTATGAAAAATAAAACTTAAATCTTACTATTAGTTATATATGTATTCTTTTAAATTGATTGTAAAAGTTTTGGTTTCTTGAATGGATTTTGAATTTGATCTTTATGTGAAGTCGACCTGTAATTAATACTAGCAATTATATAAGCCTATGTGTATGAAAGTAATGACGGTGCAAGTAAAGAAAGAAATAAGGTATGGAAAGATCTAACCGAGACACGAGAGATTTATAGTGGTTCGGCTACAAGGACACCTTCCTTGCCCTACTCCACTCCCCGAGCACACCTTGCTCGAGAGTTTTCTTCACAACTTCAATAAGCTCCCTTATGGCGGAGAAAACCGTACACAACTTTGGCTTACACGGGTTTAACGACACAAAGCTAAATGTCGAGTTCTAATCGTAGCTAGAACCAATCTCACAACTTCACAACACAACTTCTTCACAACTTATTCACTACTACTTCACAACGGCTTCACGACTGCTTCACGACTTCTTCACGACTTCTTCACGACTTCAACACGACCGCTACACAACCTCTATGATGCGGCTTCACGACTTCAACACTATGTCTTCATGACTAAGACTTCACGACTTCAACATGACCACTACACAACCTCTATGCTACGGCTTAACGACTTCAACACTAGGACTTCCCGACTAGGACTTCACGGCTTCAACATGACCGCTACACAACTTCTATGCTACGGCTTTACGACTTCAACACAAGGACTTCACGTCTTCTAAGCTACGGCTTCACAACTTCTACACCACGGGTTCACGACATCTACACAACGGCTTCACGACTTCTACACAACGGCTTCACGACTTCTACACTTTGACCTCACAACTTCTATACCACAACTACTTATACAACATCTTCACTACTTACACACAACACTAATCTACAACACACACCTTACATACAAATGAATGAATGATTTACAAACTTTGTTAAACACACAACTTAAGTAACAAAATGATACTAAGTTGTAATACTTCTAATCTTGATTGATAGAAGTATTCTTCTTTTGCACTTGGATGGTGGAAGCTTGGATCACTTGGAAACCAATGCTTAAGATTACATGATCAAAGGTTTATTTAAGATATGAAATGAGATCTATAACAGAAAGTTTTAGTGCAAAAGGGTGAGTAAAAATCCAGGGGAAGGCTGGTATTTATAGGAAAAAAATCTGGACAGCTGGAGCCTACTGGAGCGTGGCCGGCCCCCTTAAATAGGGGGGCGGTCCCCTTAATTTTACTAGCCGGTCCCCTTAATAATTAAGGGGGCCGCCTAGTAAAATTTTCTGAACGTTGCCCAGATTTGTCCTTTTGTGGGGAAGGTTTTTCTGGAACATTTTTACTGATTTTGGTTAAAAATTTGAATTCATGTTTTTATAAAAGATTAAACATTTTTATTTAATACCAAAATTGTTTTTCAAAAATATATAAAATGTTTTTGACATTTTATAAAAAGTTTAGAAATAAAGAAAATGTTCCTTTGATCATATGATGCATTAAGCATTAGTTCATTCATACCTTAAGTGATTTTAGTTGTAGAAGTGAATATTTGCAACTAAGTACTTGTTTAATTTATAAGTTTATGTTTTAATGAGTTTACATTTTGTGATCATCAAAACATAGAGATATGAATAAATATTGATAATGTTTTTAGGCATTTATTTATGTCAACAAAAACCTTGAGCACTCTTGGTTTGGAAAGATTTTATAAACCAGAGGCTCTGATACCACTTGTTGTTCCCTTATCACACTTAGAGTTAACCGTTGAGTTAATCTAATTGTGTGTATGACTGAGATTAATGTAATGATTGATTATAACTAATGAGTAAAGCGAAATATAAAAACACAAGGTTTTTCAACGTTTAAATTCTTATTAGAAATCAATCAAAGAATCTATTACCCAAGTGTTTTGCGGAACAAACACTTGGGATTGAATAGACAAGGTATGGTTTGTCTCCTATCTAAACTCAAGCTATGCTTGAGTGGTAACAATATCGACCCACTGAGATATCTAAGGGACTCGTTACTCTTTGAAGGAGAAAAGGGGTTTTGTGAAAGACTTAAGCTTTTAATGCACAAAAACTCAACCCTCTTTTCTCCTATCAGTTGCTATTTATACACAAGAGCAACAGGGATTAAAATAAAAAAAGAAAACAAAGCGTGCCTGACAACTACAACAGTAATTGTCATTTCCAAGAACCAATAGGAATGGGCTAATCGTCTTTCGTTCTGACACATCTTGAATTTAGCCGTTATGGGTAAGGTTTGTTTCTAACAAGATAAATTTCATCTTATCTTCCCACCAATTCCCACCTTTCTTTCAGGCTTCAGGTTCTTCAGTCTTCGTCTTCTTTCTTCAGTCTTCAATCACTTATTGTTGTTGAGGAGACTGGGGTTCAGTGAGTTCTTGTCCAACACTCACTGAACCCATTACCTTCTTCTTTGGCTCAAGTAACACTCAGGGAGTACCGCCTCACTGAGTGGTGAATCTTTCTTCTTAGACTCGTCCTGAGCATCTTGAAGGTAACTCACTGAGTGACTGTTCACTCAGTGACTTAGGATTGTTATCGGTTTAATTAACACTTAGCTTAATTTGTATTCAAATCATGTTTTCAGGATCCTTGGGTACTGATGGACCTAACATATATATATATATATATATATATATATATATATATATATATATATATATATATATATGTGTGTGTGTATCTTTCCTTTTTTATTTTTTTTAAAGCAAACTAAGACAAATTAAAATTAAAACAAAAACTGTAATAAAAACTAAAAATAAGATAAATGCAGATAAATCAACTTAAAATTCAAAATGGAAAATATACAAAATTGCTTTGTTTATAAATGAGTCGTTAGCTCGACTCCACCCCGCATTTAGTTGTTCTTGGTGTGTAGGTCGAGGATTCCCTCGCCATCCTTGTCCAACGGGCTCTCCAAATAATGCTTTACTCGATGCCCGTTAACCTTGAAGTTTCCCCCACTCGGGTCCTGCAACTCCACGACACCATGTGGAAAGACTTGTTTGATTTTAAATGGTCCACTCCAACGTGACCTAAGCTTTCCCGGGAATAGATTCAATCGTGAATTGAACTAAAAACACGATCTCCTTGCTTAAACTCCTTATTAAGCTTAATGTGTTGATCGTGCCATTGTTTTGTTCTTTCCTTGTAGATCATTGAATTTTCATAGGCCTGATTGCGAAATTCATTTAACTCATGAATTTGTTTGAATCGATGATCGCCCGCAAGAAATAGATCCATATTGCATGATTTAATTGCCCAATAAGCTTTATGTTCAAGTTCCATGGTTAAATGACATGCTTTACCGTATACTAGCCGAAAGGGAGTGGTACCTATGGGCGTCTTATAGGCGGTTCGAAATGCCCAAAGTGCATCATCTAATTTCTCGGACCACTCTTTCCTATTGTTTCCAACGGTTTTCTCCAAGATCCTTTTAATTCCTCGATTTGTCACTTCCACTTGCCCACTTGTTTGTGGGTGATAAGGTGTTGCAAATCTATGGGTCACCCTATAGCGTTGCAATGCCTTTTCTAATTGGCTATTGCAGAAGTGTGTTCCCCTATCACTAATTAAGGTCTTTGGGGAACCAAATCGAGAGAACAACCGTTTCAAAAACTTAACAACAACCCTAGCATAATTAGTTGGTAGAGCTTGTGCCTCTACCCATTTCGAGACGTAGTCTACTGCCACTAGGATATATTTGTTACCATGGGAATTAGGAAATGGTCCCATGAAGTCAATACCCCACACGTCAAATATTTCACATACTTGAATAATGAATTGGGGCATCTCATCTCGCCTTGAGATATTTCCAGCCCTTTGACACGTATCACAAGATTTTACGAAATTGTGAGCGTCTTTGAATATGGTGGGTCAATAGAAACCTGCTTCAAAAACTTTTCTTGAAGTGTTAGCTGCAGCATTGTGTCCTCCAATTGGTCCACTATGACAATGCTTCAAAATTTGCATAGCTTCTTTTCCATGCACATACATCCTGATAACCTGGTCTGCTCCAACTCGAAAAAGATAGGGATATTCCCAAAGGTAATACTTAATATCAGCAAAGAATTTCTTCTTTTGTTGATAAGACATTCCCTTTGCAAGGGTCCCCCCAGCAAGATAATTTGCGATATCGGCAAACCATGGGTACTCATCATTTCCATCAACATACATTAAAGACTCATCGGGGAATCAATCATTAATATGAAATTCGTTAAGCTTTTCTTCATGTGGGTTCTCCAACCTAGATAAATGGTCCGCTGTTACGTTCTCAGCACCACTCTTGTCTTTGATTTCAATATCAAATTCTTGTAGCAGAAGTATCCAACAGATCAATCTGGGTTTAGCATCTTGTTTGTTGAACAAGTACCTAAGGGCAGCATGATCGGTGAACACGATGGTCTTAGACGAAACCAAATAGGACCGGAATTTATCAAATGAAAATACGACAGCTAGCAACTCCTTTTCAGTTGTGGTATAATTTTGTTGAGCTTCATTTAGAGTTTTGATAGCGTAGTATATTGGTTGGAACTTCTTCTCTCTTCGTTGGCCTAAGACGGCTACAACCGCATAGTCACTTTCATCACACATTGCGTTAACAAGCTTCTCTTTCAACAAGTTGAATGCTTGTATACATTCAGAACAGAAAACAAATGGGGCATCTTTCTCTAATAGTTTGGTCATTGGACGAGAAATTTTAGAGGAGTCTTTAATGAAACGCCTATAGAAACCGGCGTGTCCTAAAAAACTTCAAACAGATTTGACCGATGTGGGTGGAGGTAATTTGGCAATGGTGTCAATCTTTGCCTTATCAACCTCTATTCCCTTCTTAGAGATTTTATGGCCCAATACAATGCCCTCCTTCACCATGAAGTGGCATTTCTCCCAATTTAAGACCACATTTGACTCCTTACATCTAGCTAACATTTTGTTCAAATTAGAAAGACAACGGTCAAAGGAGTCACAAAAAACAGAGAATTCGTCCATAAATACTTCCATGTAGTCCCCTACCATGTAATGAAAAATAGCTAGCATGCATCGCTGAAAAGTTCCTGGAGCATTGCACAATCCAAATGGCATTCTCCTATATGCAAATGTACCATAAGGACAGGTGAATGTCGTTTTCTCTTGATCCTCAGGTGCTACAGGAATTTGAAAATAACCTGAAAAACCATCAAGAAAGCAGTAGAACATGTTCCCAGATAATCGTTCAATCATTTGATCAATGAATTAAAAGGTAGAGGGAAATGATCCTTTCTTGTGGCGTCATTTAATCGCCTGTAATCAATACAGCCTCTCCAACCAGTCGCCATTCTTGATGGAATCAACTCATTCTTTTCATTGGCGACAACATGTAACACACCCTAAAATTTGAGTTAACAGCGGAAGACTTAATAGGGGTATTACCGTTAGGATCATAGTCATAATCATAGAAAACAACTCAAAAGAGACGTTTTGTAAAACATTGTCATTTATTCAGAAATTCAAATACAGAAAGGAGATTTCAGAGTTTTAATATTCCACAAAAGATGATATGAGTTTGATGTAAATTGCAGAAATTTATTAAACACCAGATCCATCCGTTACATGCTCGCTCCAATGCCTTCAATACTCCTGTTAATTACCTGAGATACATGCTTAAAAGGTCAACAATATTGTTGAGTGAAAACATAGCGTTTATAATCATAACCCGTTTTGAACACAAGTCTATAATTGCATATAGATACAATTATCATAAGTAAAAGAAGATATTGCGATCAGTATAGGTATATATTCATTGCACTAAGCCTCATGACACTCAAAACTTAACAGTACCGTACAGACGGTCAGAACAATCCAAATTAATGGCTTGAGTTATGGCCTTCTATAGGATATTGCCAATTTCCTAATAGAATACAAATAAAGTGAATCTGAACCTATCTAGCTAGCTACAAAGGCCATCTTCTAGATATTTCAGACATGCGAATTCGAAAGGGTTTAAGGTCGTATGAGGAGAATCTCCAAACTAGGTTTTGATTATCCATACTATAATAAATTAGGAGGTACAATAAAATAAGGTGGTCGGGTTTTAATATATGGTGTAACGAGTTGGTTTCTAAGCGAGTTTATACGAGAACAAATAATCAAATTTGACAAGTTATATAATTAACAATATATATGAAATAATTAAAATGAACTCGAATGAAAATGAAGTAAACGTGCTAATGAGATTGTGAATGCATGAAAAAGATAAACTTAGCCTTCCATATAGGAGGCGTGACATATATGATGCTTAAAGTAAATAACGAATACAAAATGAAATAAAAAGGAAACGATATATATATAAATGTTTGATATGAAATAAAAATGATGCATGCTTAATGGAGATCGAATGGAATTGAGTTGGGAAGGTTTGTAGATGACTTACAATGTTAATTTAGGAGTTTAAATGATTGGTTCGATCAAAGTTGTACTCGAAAGTGGATTATACGAAGGATATTGAACTCAAATTGATAGAACTTGGATGTGGCTTGCTTTGAATGAATTCCCAAGAGTGTTTTGAGAGTTTTAGAGTGTGTGTGAGTGAGTAAAAACCAGGAAATGGATATGTGTTTGATTCGAATGAAATTCATGCATGAAACCGAAAATATAAATACATAACTTGCACAACTTGGTCCCTTATCCAACCGTGGCGGGAGGGGACATGATAAGAGGATATATTCACTGCATTTATGAGCCTAGGGGAGGTCTAGAGCTCGTGGAAAAGCTAGGAACAAAGAGGGAAAACATTTGGGATATATATGTATCGTACGAAGATAAACAATGGGTCCAAACTTGAGCTTTAACGTGTCAGATTGAGTGTTACTGTGAGAAAATGAGTTTACTAACTTAAAAAATGTTTTAGAACTTAAATCATATAGTAGGAAACGTTTAAATGTAAAGTGGATCAATCTAGATATTAATAACACGGTTTGAAAAATGTTGTGAGATACGTTTACTTTGGCCTTGGATTATAGATCAAACGTTCGAGTCATGACTTGGGATTTGGCATCATAATAGATTGAGATATAAAGAAACAGGAGAGGCAAAAATATATATGACTCATGTATCGAATTTAAAAATGGCTAGAGCAAAGCTATGAGGTTTAGGTCGACAGAAAGTGTAGTGAAAAATATTCTAAGTGTTGATTTGGGTTAAATGAATAGTAATGGGTTATAGTTTTGGGCTTAAGAATAGTATCAGGTGCCATTGGTTTTATATTGAGTGTGTTGGGTTATCCGTGGTCCATGTGTGAGCTCGTTCCAATGTTTTTGAGAACAAATGTAAAATAATAAACAAAAATTCAAATTTTGCTCGTAAAAATGGTTAACTGAACTGTAACTGATAATTAATACTTGATTAACATTTACAAATCACTGGTTAATTTTACAGGTTGATACAGTATCCACCCGTAGAGAAAAATCCGTCCTGGATTTTAAAATCTAGAGTAGTTTCTAGGGTTACCTATGGAAATAGATGTGGGTATTTGTCGCGCATTTGATCTTCACGTTCCCATGTGTACTCTGGTCTTCATTTCGAGTTCCATCTAACCTTGACGATGGGAATACGACTCTGCTTAAGTTGTTTCACTTTTCTATCCATTATTTCTACAGGTTCCTCGGCGAACATAAGTTTGTCATCTAGTCTAATTTCCTTCAGTGGGATGACAAGTGTTTCATCTGAAAAACACTTCTTTAATTGGGAAACATGAAATGTGGGGTGTACTCGACTGAGTTCCTCATGAAGTTCTAGTTTATAAGCAACTGGACCAATCCTTTCAAGAATCTTAAATGGTCCAATGTATCTAGGGTTTAATTTTCCATGCTTTCCAAAGTGTATCATTCTAAGGGTTTTCGTCTTGTGTCAGCGTAACTTTTGTGTCTATCACGAGCGGCTTGAAGTCGTTGCCGGATTTTGAAAATCTTTTCCATCGTATCTTGAATTAGTTCCGGTCCTGTGAGCTGTACATCGCTAACTTTTGCCTAACAAACAGGCGATCTGCACTTTCTGCCATAAAGTGCTTCAAATGGTGCTGCCTTAATGCTGGCATGGTAACTATTATTGTAGGAAAATTCGGCCAATGGTAAGTGTTTATCCCAACCTTTTCCGAAATCTATCACACATGCCCTGAGCATGTCTTCCAAGGTTTGAATCGTTCTTTCAATTTGACCATCAGTCTAAGGGTGGTAAGCGGTGCTCATATCTAGTCTGTTGATATAAATAATGCCTAAACACGTTATTAATATTTTTCGATATCTCTACGTTTTGATAATCACAAAATGTAAAATCATTAAATGAAAGATTATGACGTAAACAAGTATTTAGTTGTAAATATCTGTTTTGACAACTCAATCACTTAAGGTATGAATAAACAATTGCTTAATGCATTATATGATCAAAGGAACTTTTTCTTAATCACTAAACTTTTTATAAAATGTCACAAACATTTTATATCTTTTAGAAAAACATTTTTGGTATTAAATAAATATGTTTAATTTATTATAAATATATGAATTCAAATTTTCAACCAAAAATGGCATAAATGTTCCATAAAAACCTTCCCCACAAAAAGACAAATCTAGGCAACGGACATAAGGAGCGGCCCCCTTAATTATCAAGGCGACCCCCTTAATTATTAAGGGGACCGGCCCCCTATTTAAGGGGACCGCCCCGCTCCTCTAGCCCCCAAGTTTTTGCCTATAAATACTGGTTCATTCCTGGACTTTTTTCTCACCTTTTGCACCCCAAACTTTCTGTTCTAAATCTCTTCTTCCATATTTCTAAATCCTTTGATCATATACTCTTAAGCATTGGTTTCCAAGTGATCCAAGCTTCTACCATTCAAGTGCAAAAGAAGAATACTTCTATCCCTCAAGACAAGAAGTATTACAACTTAGTGTATCTCTTTCATTCAAGTTGTTAGTGTATCATAATTGTAAATCATTCATTCATTTGTACAAGTTATGTATAGTTGCTAGATAGGTGTGAGCATAATTGACTAGGATAGACTAGTGAGTAAGTAGTGAAGTTGTGAAGAAGTTAAGGTGTGTAAGTAGTGAAGGTGTGAACAAGTTGAAGAGTAAATAATTAGTGCTAGGTAGTGAAGAAGTCGTGAAGCCGGTGTGAATAAGTTGTGAAGAAGTTGTGATAAAAGGTGTGAGATTGGTTTTAGCTACGATTAGGACTCGACATCTAGCCTTGTGTCGTTAAATTGGTGTAAGCTAAAGTTGTGTAAGGTTTTCTCCGCCACAAGGGAGCTTGTTGATATAGTGAAGAAAACTCTCGAGTTAGGTGCTCGAGGAGTGGAGTAGGGCAAGGAAGGTGTCCTTTAGCCAAACCACTATAAATCCTTTGTCTCGCGGTTAGATCTTTCCATCTTTATCTTTCATTTCATTTCATTACTTTACTTGCATTGTTAATTTAGATCTACTTATATTTGTTCATATTTGTTCAAGAGTTGAGTTCACATAAATTCAAATCTAAGCCTTTAAAAGTAAACAAAAGTTTTCATAATAAATTAAAAAGACGTAAAACTATTCAACCCCCCTTCTAGTTTTCCTCAATTGGTATCAAGAGCCACGTCAAACATGATTTTTAAAATAAACTGTATTTTAAAACTTGAAACGATCTATGGAATCTGAAAAATATTTAGAAGGGCAATCTATGCAAAGACCACCACTATTCGAGAATGATGGTTTTCTTTATTGGAAAAATAGATTCGAAACTTATGTGAAATCAAAAGATCTTGATCTTTGGCACGTTATTACCTATGGTGATTTCCCCCTATTCAAAATAATCCTTTAACTAAAATAGATGAAATTGTACCTTTTGAAAAACAAAATGCTGATTTGAAAAAGAAACTAGCAAAAAATAATGAGGCTAAAATAGTAATTTATAATGCATTATGATGAGTGTGTAAATACTCATCATTTTACACCCGATAAAGACACAAAAATGACCAAAAACACCCAAATATATTGCAGATATCATTGGTTTTGTGTTTTATGTGTTTCAGGTACCAAAGGATTGAAAACGGAGCGAAAACCGGCATTTTTGGATCGACTCGACAACAACTGCGTAATTTGATCAAGTGAAGACAGAAGTCAAAGTCAAAGTCAAGGTCAACCCCAAAAATACCAAAACAACACAAACAATCCTTGGAAAATAATAATTACATTTTAGCAGCCTAGACCTTGGATTTTCAGAATATACACAACTAGACCCTAAACCTTAAACACTAAAACCATTCAATCCTAAACCAAACTAAACCATCACCACCCTTGGACCCAACCCAATCATAAAAGCCCAACCCACAGAAATAACCCAACCCCCATACCCGGTATTGTGTTAAACACAATTTAGGTCAAAAGATTATCAGACCTTCTTCCTCACCTTATTTTACCGCCAATTCCCCATTTCCCACTTCCCCAAAACATAGTACCAACACCATCACCTCACCAATCCGGTACTTCCCCAACATTCTTGTCCCCTCCTTGTACCATTTCACGAGACCTAATCCCATGTCACCAATCCGAGGGTACAAGTTTGGGCGCCAAAACCACAATCAAGGGCTGAGAGTAAATCCAACAAATCCAATGGTCCAAGAGGGATGAGAAAAGAAGACAGAAGAGGGAGGAAACCCTAGTTCATTTTTATTTTATTTTTTTGTATAAATAGGAGAATAGCTCAAATTATTAGGGCTGGTTTTATTTAGCATTTATTTTAAGGTATTTGTAATTTTTCTCAGTTGTAATTTTACTCTTTATTTAATGTAAGTCAATTTTTATTATATTGTTTTTTTATTATAATCTGAACTGCTTAATTTTGCTTATCTTTCTTTTACTGCTTATTTGAATTCTGCTATGTAGTAGATGCTTGGTTAGGTTAGTTTAGTTTAAGCTTATACCTTAATCAGTTAGAGTATAGGGAATGTTTGACTGTTAAAGTCAAATGGGTCATTTTAAGGAATGTACTGTTATTGTGCACATGGTTTGAGGCTGGAACCAGCTTAGATTAGTGTGTATTAGTTGTTGGAAGGAGAAGTTAATCTGTTTTATGTGGTTTTCATGATCCCAGTTGGCTATTCAAAGTTATAGTATACAAATTATTCATTTGAGCTTATAACAGCTATAAGCTCATGTGGTGATAGTTTTTGGTATCCTTAGGTCTATTTTAAGTTCATAGTTAGTAATGTTTAAGAGCCTTCAATCCTAGTTTCAGAATCTTACAACATCAGCCCACTTTTCTCATTAGCAGTCTGCACATTTAGGTATTTTGCCCTGCATTTTCTTCATTTTTTTTTTACTTGTTCTGCCCTTTTTCAACATCAGATTTAAGCCAGTAACAGTAGTTGTAAATTTCTAATTTTTGGTTTTATCAGTAGCTTGTAGGTCAGTGTTTATCTGTTTCAGCTTATGTTTGGATTTTTAGCTTATTTGGACAGCTTATCTAGGCCTGCAAATCAGCCCTTAGTCCTGTTCTCAGACCTGCACTATTTCTTGTCCCAGACACCACCTGATCTTAGCTTAAACTAAGCTAGTATTTGTTTTTAAATTTTGGGCATTTCTGGATTTTTAGTAGACTGATATATGAAGTTTAAGTTTCTGCTTTTGGAATTGTACAAACAGCTTGTGACTAGCTTCTAGATTAGCTGAAAAAGTGCTGTGCACCCCATTTGTTTTCTGCTTGTTCTAGAATCTGTTCAGCTGAATTTTAGCTTATAGCTTGTGCCTATTTCATCATTTCCAGTTGTTTCTAGCTTCCAGTAGTGAGTAGAATAAGTCCTGAGCTTTGGAAATTTTTTTGACCTCATTTGCTTATTTTTAGCTTATTTTACAACTGCTTATTTACTGTTATAGCTTATTAAGGGTTAATCACTTGCTGAATTTATTTTTCATAGATTAAGAATTTAATTTTAACTTTACTCTAAATTTTCCAGATTTTTCTGTTTTCATTTTCTATTTTTAAATCAATTAAATAGTTTAATTTAGTTTTAAATTCATTTTAAATAATTAAAAAGTCAAAAAAATATTTTCCTTTTTCCAAAAATTTTCTTTTGTCATTTGGTACGTAGGAAAATTATTTTGGCACCCGTAGAGTTTATTTTTATTAGATTTGACGTTTTTACTCGTTCGTAGTTTCCCGTTTACGTTATTTTAATTTTCTTCTTAGTAGATATTAAAAACCAATCAACCCTCGTTCTTTCAAGCATTTTAATAACAAACCTCAAACGATGTCCTCGATTCACGCCTCGTTGGGACCTCGACCCGGGTATACGCTTATCCGGTATTACAATCGATTTTCGCGTCGAGCTGTCGCGAGTTGACTTTTCTTCGTGAGAGGTTTGGCTTGTGACGCGTTTCGCTGGATATCAAAATGGCGCCGCTGCCGGGGAGGTGTGTTGCGACAATATCGTTACGGTTTGACGATTAGTGACTTGGAGATCCTTCCTCGTGAAGTTATCGTTTTCCTCGTAAATATTTTTCTTATAAAAAACCCAAAAAGATTTTCTTTTCAAAATTTATTTTTCCTTTTTCTTTTGTGTTTTTCAAAATGTTTCTAAAAATCCAAAAATAATCTTCTTATTCTTCTTATTCGTTTAATTCTTTATCTCTCACCCTCTGTCCGTTTGATTCTATTTTCTTCTTATCCCTCCTTAATGTTTAATTCTTATGTCGTCACCCGACTATCACTGTTTTCATTGTAAAAGTATATTGGGTGATGATCATCGTTGTTACAAGTGTTTTGTGGAGCGGTGTGGAGGTTATTGTGGTAATTGGTGTGAATTTCCCATTAAATCAAATCCTAATTCCTTCAATAATTCCAAAGTCTTTCCGACTACCCTCCACAACCCCAGCCATCTTCACTCAAACAGCGAAATTGCTGTGTATGTGGAGATTCGTTGGGAGACAATTCACTTTGTGAACGATGTTTTTGCAAAGGATGTGAGTTTACTCACGGAATTTGCATGTGTTCCACTTCTGAAATCGAAAATACATTTACTCATTCTAATTTTCAAAACGATTTCAGCTACCTTCCTCAGAATTCATTTGAGCAAGAACCGTGTTATCAAAACTTCAATGATACATCGTTCCAAAATGCTCTGAATATTCCTTGTGCGAAGTGTGGGGGTCCTCATGACGATTATCAATGTCAACCGTGGGATCAAGAACCTAATCCTTGGTACAATACTCCCGATTTTGACAATGTCCAACCCCCACAGTATTCCATCATTCATGAAAAATCTATAGCAGAATTGTTAGCCGAAGAACGAGCAGCGGAAACGCGTGCCAAATTTCTTAAGGCTGCCATTCTCGATGAAGATGATGAGGATACCATTCAAATAAAGGAATATTATGAGAATTCTTCACCTGCAATCACACCTGTCCAGAAAAGGCAGGAGGACAAAAGTATTGCAGAATTGCTAGCAGAAGAGCAAATGGAACGTATAAAAGCCATTTATGCTAGCAATAATGATGAGGAGGACGACGAGGAGAGTGTTATTCCTTTTAGTGAAATTATTTCTCAACTCCCTCAGTCTATTGCAATCACATCATTCTTTCCATCTATGAACCCTGCTGACTCTCCTACTATGGGGGATGAGCATCTTAGCACTGTTCCTGAAAAGGAATCGGACGAATTCATAAAGTCTAGTGCTGAGATCCTTATCCCAATCCCAAGTGAGTCTGAGGATATATCGGATGATGAATGTGATTTGTCTCTTTGTAGTGATCATCCTCTTGACACTACTGATGATTTTTCTGGGACGTTTTCTAACCCCCTCTTCAATTCAAATGATGATTTTTCCTCTAGTGATGACGAATCACTTTCTGATGAGGACGTTTCAAATGAAAGTCTCAAAGTCTATTCGAATTCTCTTTTTGAATTTGATGATGAGTACTTTTCTAGCAAGATAAATCCTCTCTTTGATGAAAAGTTAGAGAACGATGAGGTCATGTACTCCATCAGTCCTAAACTTGATGATGTGACCTCGATTCTTGATCCCGAGATTCATACGGACATTCCTTCTCCGACATATGAGACACTTCCCTTTGAGGATCGCCATTATATTGATGTCACATATGTCGTTCGAGTTTTTCTACCTTTCTTCTCCTATAAGGTAGATTGTCCTCTCATTCTTTTATTTGGGAATGAGGACAAAGTTTTTGATCCCGGCATCTTAATTTATCATTCTTTTGAGCCGGTTGTATCTCATCGGAGTGGAACTTTGATGTACTTCAATGTTTATCCAAACATTTTGAACGAAAGTCCGATGGAGATTTTCTTTTCCACATGCTTCCCCAAGAACAAATGAATTCGGGGTCGAGTCAAGCTAGTGACTCGGTGAACAAAAACATTAGCATCACATGGGTGACAACCCATGTTTCTGACTTCTCTCTATTTTCTAACACTAAGTGTGGGGGGATGCCTCTGCTGTGCTTTGTTTTGTGTGTTGTTTGCTCTTGTTTGCAGGTTTCCCTTGGATAGTGTTGATTGGCGCGCCTGTTTTCAATCCAGCCGCCCAATATCCTATCTTGTTGCTAATGTTTATCTAGGGATATCTTTTTAATCCTGTTTGTGAAAATGGAGATTTCTGTTCCACACTTGGCTATTAGTATTACCTTTTTACGTTCTAAGTGTCGGCATAATAGCCGGTACTTTGAATATTGAGGGCAATATTCAATTCTAAGTGTGGGGGGGGGGGGGAATTCTCTCGAATTTTGTCACATATGTACCTTCTAGTGCCCTAGTACCCCCGTTTTGGCCAAAATTTTAAAATTTTTTGTCATTTTAGATAAGTAATTGCAATAAAAAAGAAGTGTTTAGTCTTGATTAGGTTAGAACAAAGGGAATCCCGACTCTGCCAGAGTGTTGATCTGGCTGCTTCCTTAACGATTAGACTAAGGTTTTACGATATGTGCAAATGAAAATGCTAAGCGTAGAATAGTTGGTTTTCTTTAGAGCTTATATAAGTAATCTATGGCTTTTCCTCCCAGGAGATAACTAATCTGACTTAATTAGTGCTTATTTTTCAAAAATTTGAACATACAAAATCATTTTTCTATACGATTATGAAAAATACTAGTTCAAAGCTTTATTTAAACTTCGGAACAAGCATATGTCATAGTTGCAAAAGTTAAGTAATAAATAAATGTGCTAAAAAGCTAAGGTTCAAGATCGGCCCTTGGATCCTTATTTCCGGAAGGCGTTTAGATCTTGGCTACCCTCTTACACCGGCCCTTGGACCCTTAATTCTGAAAGGCGTTAAGGTCTTGGAACTCTCCGTTGTAACGGCCCTTGGATCCTTTATTCCAGGAAGGTTTAAGGTCTTGGTTCCCGTGAAACTCCGTTAGTTTATATTGCACAAAGTTAAGTATTAAAAAAAAAATTATAATAATAATAATAATGAAAAAAAAAAATGAATGAAAAAAAGAAAAATGAAAAAAAATAAAAATAAAATAAAATGGAATGATATTTGCAAAATGCAAAAATGGAATGATATTGCAAAATGCAAAAATGGAATGATATTGCAAAATGCAATAAGTTTTGATGTATTTTGAAGCTTGCTTGTTGTGAATTTTAAATTTATCTTTTAACTAGTATTAGTCAAAGTTTTATAAAAACGTCGATTTTTGTTATCAAGATTTTGAAAATCAAGCACTGTCACCTAAACTTGATAAATGTGGGAGTGAAAAGTTAAGTTTCGGCTTACATAGATTATTAGTATAAGTAGTGTTAGCATTTTATAAAAACATTTTGCACATTGAGTTTAAGCTTAGTTGGAAGTATAAAAAAGAGGATGACGATTACAATTCCCTGGAGACACCCATTTTGTGTGAATCCCGTTCCATGATACCATTTTTGAAAATCAAGCATTTTATTTATTTTTGTTTTAGTTTAAATTTCTCGCATTGAATAAAAAGTCGAAACGGGGTATGCTTGGTATTTTCTTTTGATCCTTTCATTACTTCACATGATTGGATTGCTAGGGACTAGCAATAGTTTAGTGTGGGGGATTTGATGAGTGTGTAAATACTCATCATTTTACACCCGATAAAGACACAAAAATGACCAAAAACACCCAAATATATTGCAGATATCCTTGGTTTTGTGTTTTATGTGTTTCAGGTACCAAAGGATTGAAAACGGAGCGAAAACCGGCATTTTTGGATCGACTCAACAACAACTGCGTAATTTGATCAAGTGAAACAGAAGTCAAAGTCAAAGTCAGGTCAACCCCAAAATACCAAAACAACACAAACAAATCCTTGGAAAATAAAATTTACATTTTGGCAGCCTAGACCTTGGATTTTCAGAATATACACAACTAGTCCCTAAACCTTAAACACTAAAACCATTCAATCCTAAACCAAACTAAACCATCACCACCCTTGGACCCAACCCAATCATAAAAGCCCAACCCACAGAAATAACCCAACCCCCGTACCCGGTATTGTGTTAAACACAATTTAGGTCAAAAGATTATCAGACCTTCTTCCTCACCTTATTTTACCGCCAATTCCCCATTTCCCACTTCCCCAAAACATAGTACCAACACCATCACCTCACCAATCCGGTACTTCCCCAACATTCTTGTCCCCTCCTTGTACCATTTCACGAGACCTAATCCCATGTCACCAATCCGAGGGTACAAGTTTGGGCGCCAAAACCACAATCAAGGGCTGAGAATAAATCCAACAAATCCAATGGTCCAAGAGGGATGAGAAAAGAAGACAGAAGAGGGAGGAAACCCTAGTTCATTTTTATTTTATTTTTCTGTATAAATAGGAGAATAGCTCATATTATTAGGGCAGGTTTTATTTAGCATTTATTTTAAGGTATTTGTAATTTTTCTCAGTTGTAATTTTACTCTTTATTTAATGTAAGTCAATTTTTATTATATTGTTTTTTTATTATAATCTAAACTACTTAATTTTGCTTATCTTTCTTTTACTGCTTATTTGAATTCTGCATTGTAGTAGATGCTTGGTTAGGTTAGTTTAGTTTAAGCTTATACCTTAATCAGTTAGAGTATAGGGAATGTTTGACTGTTAAAGTCAAATGGGTCATTTTAAGGAATGTACTGTTATTGTGCACATGGGTTGAGGCTGGAACCAGCTTAGATTAGTGTGTATTAGTTGTTGGAAGAAGAAGTTAATCTGTTTTATGTGGTTTTCATGATCCCAGTTGGCTATTCTAAGTTATAGTATACAAATTATTCATTTGAGCTTATAACAGCTATAAGCTCATGTGGTGATAGTTTTTGGTATCCTTAGGTCTATTTTAAGTTCATAGTTAGTAATGTTTAAGAGCCTTCAATCCTAGTTTCAGAATCTTACAACATCAGCCCAGTTTTCTCATTAGCAGTCTGCACATTTAGGTATTTTGCCCTGCATTTTCTTCATTTTTTTTTACTTGTTCTGCCCTTTTTCAACATCAGATTTAAGCCAGTAACAGTAGTTGTAAATTTCTAATTTTTGGTTTTATCAGTAGCTTGTAGGTCAGTGTTTATCTGTTTCAGCTTATGTTTGGATTTTTAGCTTATTTGGACAGCTTATCTAGGCCTGCAAATCAGCCCTTAGTCCTGTTCTCAGACCTGCACTATTTCTTGTCCCAGACACCACCTGATCTTAGCTTAAACTAAGCTAGTATTTGTTTTTAAATTTTGGGCATTTCTGGATTTTTAGTAGACTGATATATGAAGTTTAAGTTTCTGCTTTTGGAATTATACAAACAGCTTGTGACTAGCTTCTAGATTAGCTGAAAAAGTGCTGTGCACCCCATTTGTTTTCTGCTTGTTCTAGAATCTGTTCAGCTGAATTTTAGCTTATAGCTTGTGCCTATTTCATCATTTCCAGTTGTTTCTAGCTTCCAGTAGTGAGTAGAATAAGTCCTGAGCTTTGGAAATTTTTTTGACCTCATTTGCTTATTTTTAGCTTATTTTACAACTGCTTATTTACTGTTATAGCTTATTAAGGGTTAATCACTTGCTGAATTTATTTTTCATAGATTAAGAATTTAATTTTAACTTTACTCTAAATTTTCCAGATTTTTCTGTTTTCATTTTCTATTTTTAAATCAATTAAATAGTTTAATTTAGTTTTAAATTCATTTTAAATAATTAAAAAGTCAAAAAAATATTTTTCTTTTTCCAAAAAATTTCTTTTGTCATTTGGTACGTAGGAAAATTATTTTGGCACCCGTAGAGTTTATTTTTATTAGATTTGACGTTTTTACTCGTTCGTAGTTTCCCGTTTACGTTATTTTAATTTTCGTCTTAGTAGATATTAAAAACCAATCAACCCTCGTTCTTTCAAGCATTTTAATAACAAACCTCAAACGATTTCCTCGATTCACGCCTCGTTGGGACCTCGACCCGGGTATACGCTTATCCGGTATTACAATCGATTTTCGCGTCGAGCCGTCGCGAGTTGACTTTCTTCGTGAGAGGTTTGGCTTGTGACGCGTTTCGCAGGATATCACATTACCACGCAAAGAATATGAACGAATTTTTCTGTGTCAAACCGCAAAAGAAATTTGGGATTCTTTACTAATCACTCACCAAGGTAATAGTCAAGTCAAAGACAATAAAATGGATCTTCTTTTTCAACAATATGAACAATTGACAATTCCTGAAGAGGAATCTATTGATAATGCATTTGCTAAATTTAACATTATTATCACAAGTTTTAAAGCACTTGATGAGACATTTTCTAGCAAAAATTGTGTAAGGAAATTTCATAGGGCATTACATCCAAAATGGCGCGCGAAGGTCACGGCTATTGAAGAATCTAAGAACTTGATGATGTTATCGCTTGATGAACTCATCGGCAACTTGAAGGTCCATGAAGAAATTATAAAGAGAGACTCGGAAATGGTCAAGAGCAAGAAAGATCAAATCAAATCTCTCGCGCTAAAAGCCAAAAAGGAACTGAGTGATGATGACGATTCAAGTGACGATAGTGAAGACGAAGAATATGCAATGGCCATAAGAGAGTTCAAGAAAATTTTCAAGAGACGAGGAAGATTCACAAGACAACCACGAGATGAAAGTAGATCGCTTCAAAGAAATAGGAATGATAACTACGGGAAAAGAAAGTGCTTTAGATGTGGAAGCCCAAACCATCTCATTGGCGAATGTCAAAAGCCACCGGGTTATTATTACCAAAGCGCCTTTGTTAATGGAACATGGAGTGATAGCGACAAAGACGAAGCGGACAAAGCAAAAGACGAAAAATGTCTTGTAGCTCAAGCTACCGATGAAACAAGTCTATGAATAAATTTGGAGCCCGACGAATGGATTAAGGATAGTGGATGCTCAAAGCACATGACGGGAAACCGCAAGCTATTCTCCTCGTACAAGGCATACAACGGAGGTAATGTTATTTTCGGTAGTGACTTTCGTGGAAAAATCATTGGCAAAGGTACGATTTCTCAAGACTCCCTAACTATTGAAAATGTTGAGCATGTAGATAATTTAACATACAACTTGCTTAGTATAGGACAAATATGCGATAATATGTGTAGGGTTACCTTTACCAATAAAGATAGCGAAATAATTAAGGACGGAAAGGTCATAGGTAGAGGGATTAGGAAAGGTGGCGTTTATGTCATGAAACTAGGAAATAAACCGGAAGATAAAATATGTCTAGCAACCTTAGATGAAAACTCTACATTGTGGCATAGGAGATTAGGTCACGCAAATATGCAACAAATACAGTCCCTAGCCTCTGAGGAATTAGTTAGAAATTTGCCAAACCTAAGATATGATCAACACTTTTGCGATGCTTGTAAAATTGGAAAACAAGCACATGCTAGTCACAAAGCTAAGAATATAGTCTCCACTACTAGATGCCTAGAATTATTACACATGGACCTTTTTGGTCCATCTGCAGTGCGGAGTTACGGAGGTAACCGTTATACCTTAGTAATTGTAGATGATTATTCACGATACATGTGGACTAGATTTTTAAGCGATAAAACCGAAGCCTTTAGTAAGTTTGAAATATTTAGTAAAATGATTCAAAACAAATTAGGATGTTCTATAGTATCTATTAGGACGGACCATGGTCGGGAATTTGATAACGAAGTGCAGTTCGGAAAATATTGTGATTTAATTGGAATATCTCACAATTTCTCCGCTCCTCGCACTCCACAATCAAATGGGGTAGTAGAAAGAAAGAATCGCTCCTTACAAGAAATGAGTAGAACAATGCTAAATGAACAATTTATCCCACAAAAATTTTGGTGCCACGCCGTAGATGCATCAACATATATAATAAATAGAGTCTCAATTAGGCGAATTTTAGGAAAAACCCCATATGAGTTATTAAGAGGTAGAAAACCTAATCTAAATTACTTTAGGGTATTCGGGAGCAAATGTTTTCTTCTCAATACAAACGATTACCTTACTAAGTTTGATCCTAAGTCGTACGAAGGAATTTTTCTAGGATATTCGCAAAATAGTAAAGCATATATAATACTTAATAAACACACTATGAAAGTAGAAGAATCCTTAAATGTAACATTTGATGAAACTCCACCACCACCTAAGACATTGCCTCTAGAAGATGATGACCTAGTTGAAGAAGAAGCTATTGAGGTTAGTAAAACTAAACGCATAGGAAATGATAATGAAGATATAACACTAGGAGAAAACGAAATAGTAAATGTTAAGGAATCTAAATCACACCCACTAGATAATATAATAGGAAGCCTAAATCAAAGAACTCTTAGATCACAAGCTCAAGATAAAAGTAATTTCTTTTGTTTTCTCTCAACAGTATAACTAAAAATATAAATGAGGATTTAAAAGATGAAAGTTGGGTTATGGCTATGCAAGAAGAACTAAATCAATTTAAGACAAATGACGTTTGGGAACTAGTCCCAAATCCCATGAACAAGACCATCATAGGAAATAAATGGGTATATAGAAATAAGTTAGATGAAAATGGAATTGTTACTAGGAACAAAGCTAGGTTAGTTGCCCAAGGTTATAATCAATAAGAAGGAATTAATTATGACGAAACTTATGCCCTCGTAGCTAGATTAGAATCTATAAGAATACTCCTTGCCTATGCATGCGCCCTAGACTTTAAGCTATTTCAAATGGACGTGAAAAGTGCATTCCTTAACGGTTTTATCAATGAGGAGGTATACGTGGCACAACCTCCAGGATTCATTGACTTTGCAAAACCTGATTATGTTTATAAACTCAAGAAAGCTTTATATGGACTCAGACAAGCTCCTAAGGCTTGGTATGATCGATTCAAAGCTTTTCTTATTAAACATGATTATTCCATGGGAATGGTAGACAACACTCTTTTCACGAAAAAGAAAAGGCCAAAGCTCATCATTGTCCAAATATATGTCGACGATATTATATTTGGATCGACTTGTCAGGATATGTGTGATGAATTCGCCAAAATCATGCATGATGAGTTTGAGATGAGTATGATGGGTGGACTAAATTTCTTTCTAGGATTACAGATAAAACAAGTAGAAGATGGAATATTTTTTAATCAATCTAAGTACATTAAGGAGATGCTTAAGAAATTTAGATTAGAAGACTCTAAGCCTATGAAAACACCGATGTCTACGGAAGTAAAACTCACAAGAGATGAAGAAGGTGAGTCCGTAGAAAACACTATGTATAGAGGGATGATAGGTAGTTTACTCTACTTAACGGCAAGTAGACCAGATATCATGTTTAGTGTCTGCCTTTGTGCTCGCTTTCAAGAGAATCCTAAAACCTCTCACCTAGAAGCGGTTAAGTGTATCTTCTGTTACATTAAAGGCACTACACACTTAGGATTATGGTATCCTAAGGGATCCGGCATAGAAACCATCGTCTATGCGGATTCGGATCATGCGGGAGACTACGTGGATAGAAAGAGCACTAGTGGTATTTGCACGTTTATGGGATGTTGCCTAACATCTTGGTTTTCGAAGAAGTAAACCGCTCTTGCTATTTCTACAACAGAAGCCAAATACGTAAGCGCTGGAAAGGCATGTCAACAAGCACTATTGATGAAACAAGGTCTCGTAGATTATGGCATTAGGTTAGAAAATATCCCAATTATGTGTGATAACAAAGGTGCCATAGATTTAAGTAAGAATCCCATTCAACACTCTAGGACTAAACATATATAAATACGTCACCACTTCCTTCGTGATAACATTCAAAAAGGAAACATATCTCTAGAAAAGGTTGCATCGGAAGATAACTTAGCGGACATATTCACTAAACCCCTTAAGCGCGAACTCTTTAACCATTAACGTTTAGGCTTAGGAATGATGGAACAAATTGACTAAATTTTCTGCACTTTTAATACATTTTTAATTCTTCTTCTTTCTTTCTTCCTTTTTCTCATCTGAGTCTAGGAATCTGTTTTGCACAAAATTAAAGATTGAGAAACATTTTTTTTTTGCATAAACATATTTATATACAAAACCCAATCTAGTTTCTTCAAATCATTCTCACATCTAGGAAAACACATGAAAATCATTTTCCTTACATTTTTGAATAATGCTAAAAACATTTTTCACACATGCATAAAATCTCACATGAATTGTCAAAATATATAATCTAATATATATCTTTGATATTCATATATTGAGCAAAATCAAATCAAGGAGACTTTGGATTGTTTCTTAGGAAATTTTTGCATTTAAGAGTCGAAACAATCACATCTCCACATTTGTTACATATAGGCACACACTAGAACAAAAGTGCTAATCACATCCCTACATTTGTTCGATCACCAATTCCTTTTTAGTTTCTAGTGCCTTTATTCTATTGTCTTTGCCTTATATGATTAATCGCTTTAATTTTATTAATTGCTAGATATAATTTATTACTTGCTTATGTGTTTAATTAATATGTCTTGCATGCATAATATATTACTCTATTGCCTCAAAGAGTGGGACTTGCCTAAAACCAAAAACTCAAAACATATCCTTCCTTACCTATTCCTGCAGAAAAACCCGTTTCTGGAACTCAGAATGTCATCAGATGGGCGGCCCCCTTAATTCATAAGGCAGCCCCCTTGATTATTAAGGGGACCGGCCCTATTTAAGGGGACCGGCCATCTGCAGGTCGAGTTCACAGAATCTTTTTTCTGCTTTTTAGCCCATTTCATCCTACACTTCCTAAAATTCACAAACATATTTTGTCCCAATCACCCCAATAACTTTATCCATCCTTAATAACATCAATCCTTCACTATAAATAACCCCATTTCTCACCATCCTCACTTATCACATCATGTCTTCTCCCATCAACCCAAAACCAAAAACCTCAAAGCTAGCAAGGATGACCATAAAACCCGGGTGGAAAAGAAAAACTTACCCTCACAACAAGTCCATCTCAACAAATGATGTGACTAGACAACCAACACCTCCATCTTCATTTATTCCCAACTACTCTCCAAGATCTCACGCTCATTCCATTGAACCATTTCACAAACCCTATCATGTTGGCCAAATATCCACATTGATTCCAAACTACACTTCTAAACCTCAAACCAACTTCAATAAAACCTTCGAAAATCCTCATCATTTTGGTCAAACACCAAACTTCACCTCAAACCACTCACCTCAATTTCACCCATTCCCACCAAATGACCAAATCCACATTCCCACGAAAAGGCAAAAATTTCAGGAAGAAATTAACCAAATCCACGATCTTAGTGATCTCCTTGCTATGCACCTTGCACAACGCAACAAAGGACAACCTCCATCCTCACCCTACTCAAATTGCTTACCTTACTCTCTCAACTTGGATCAAGTTACAAACCACACCCACTATTTCCCTTGTTGCATCTTCCTTGAAAAACAAAATTCTCCACTTGAGTGAAGATATTTCTTGGATCGAATATCTACTCACTCGTCCACATCCTATTCCTCCACTAAACCGATATAACATCATTAGATCCACTCCATCCGCTCCATTTCCCTCACGATCAAACAACTAAGTCCCATTCACATGCTTCCCGCCCCAAAATAAAATCCCTCACCCCTTTTGTGTGGCAAGCAAGTCCAATCGCTCTCTTTGGCAATACTAGGACCATTAGTATCTTTTACTTATGTTGTATTTCTTATGCTTTAAGCATATTGTGTGATGTAATGATGATTCATGCGTTATACATGATCATCTTGAATGCATGAATAAAGTAATTGTCTGTTCTAAATACTTTTTCTATGCATATATATGTCTTGTGTTCTTAACTTATTTTTGCAGCTGATGTGCCCGGTTCGGTGCAAGTTTTAAATTTATAAGGGGTGAATTACCGAATCTAATAACAACACATACGAGCAAGTATACTCGTCCGTTGTAGCAAGATTTTGATGGTAAGTCGGGATCGTTCGCAGGGATTTGTGTAGTGAATCGAATTGTAAGTTAAAAGCAACAATCTCAAACAAGTAGTAATGATATAATGAAAATTCAAATGATTAAAAACTACACTTGCATTGACTAGTGTACTACAATTGACTAATATGATTGTGATAACTTTGGATAACATGTTGGTTGTGATAATTAGTTTTGACCCTAATCTATTGTTTCTACAAATTAAACCTTCGTCAAGATTTTGGTTTATAAAAACAAGCATTACGTTTAACCAATCAATTCAAGATCAATTCAAGGTTCATGAGTTGGTGTTCCTCAAACACAAAAACAATCTTTTGTCTAATCAAACAAGCTTAGGAAATGGTCAATACAAAAGGTAACCGATTATAGACAAAAGGTCACAATTGAAAGCAAACTATTAATCGCTCGACCTTTAAAGTGGTTTACAATCAATCCGTTTTGATAGACAAAAGCATTTTCATTACAATCACAATTAAGTTCCTTTGTTTAATCAAGAATAGTGGAAGACAACAATCATTCATAGACAAATGATTATAACTAGTGGAATAACAATAGTTCTTTCAACCCTTAAGATTACTAGCACTAGTTAAACTTGATTACCCAAACGTCACTATGAAACTTTATCACAATTGGTTCTTAAAATCGACTTGAAATTGAATTAAAACATGTTATCACAATCATATGCCAATCAATCAATAATACACATCATCTAAGCAAGTGCACAAAGGCACTAGCCACTCATAGCAAACATAAATGTAAACTCAATACTTTGAACATTAGAAACCATGATTGAAAGTCTTACAATGATTTGGAAATAAGATTACAAGTGAAAGACAATGATTCCACAAGCAATGAAAATGGTATATTCGACTTTCTCCCTTCTCCTGGACTTATGGACGAATTTCTTGAGTATTTTCTATGAATGGTTCTCTCTCTAACAAGCAAACACTTTCCTAGCACTCATATATCTCTCTAGATTGATTGGTATTATAAATACTCAACAAATGGTTCCATAAATTGCTCTAACCAAGGGTCTAAGTGCATAAATGCTTCTCTTGCTCTCCAAGTAGTATTGAATGGTTAGAATACTGAAAAGAAGGACCTAGAACCGGATTTATAAAGTCACAATCCTTAATAAAGAAGTCTTGGGTCAAACAGCGACTTCCAACCGATCGGATAGAATGGTCTACCGATCGGTTGGCCTTCTCGGTAAATCCAAATTCACTCCATCCGAATCGGTTGCGGGCGGCGACCGATCAGATGGCTATGGCTGATGGACCTATTTCTTGGACTTTTCCATATGACTTGTTTCTCGGTCGTAGCTCTTGATTCTTTGATCTTTCTCTTCATCCTTAAGCTTATGAACTCGACTACTTGGACTTTAACTCATTGAAGTACCTTACGGAGCGGAACTTGACACAAGATTCACATGCAATCTCAAATACTTCCTTTTTCCTCATTTTTGCATCTTTTCCATCCATTTTCCGGTCTTTGGCTACAAATGCTTTGCAAACACACTTTGGTACGATTTAGTAACAAAAGCATATAAATATAACCACAAAACATATATAAAACTACCAATAACGCTATCAAAAACATGTTAGATTTAGCCGTTATCAAATCCCCCACACTTGAACTTTGCTTGCCCTCAAGCAAATCTAGAAATAAAAACAATTATCCACATGGTATGCACAAATGATTAGGAAAATGTGATGCAAATCTATCAAGCACTAGTACAAGCTAGATTCATCATTTTAAGCTTTTATGGTTGAATCATCGAGATGTTTGACAATACCCAAATGATTTTCTTGCATGATACACATTACTAAACACCTCACGAAAGGAAAATGAAATATAATTCACTCAAACACTCAATTGTATGATTGGTGGAGTATATAAGAGGAATGACACTCATTTGCTCAGTCATTATCTAAATATTACCATAGGCTTGTACAAGAAACAAAACTACACCGAAATGGTGTGAGCGCCAAGTATACATATCAAAGAGGGCTTTTATTCGGGTTTAAGGCTTAAAGGGGTATAAAAAACTAACACGCCACTATCTCATGCAAAACATAATAGCTCCCTAACAACGAATTCTTGCATTACCAAATAACGGATGGTCACTAGATTGTACCTTGGTTCGCTAACGACGTTACTTGCATAACGGATGGTCGCCAAAATACGCCCTAGATCGCTAACAACGTTAGTCAATTCCTCAAGAAATCGGATGGTCACTACATGTCCATACACTTAATAATTTCACAAAGTCAAAAAGGGTAGGATAAGGCATGGGATATGTTTATGAAATCGGTTGAACATAAGAAAAAAAATTAGTCAAAGTCTACGAACCAAATGTTACTAGCTATTTCAAACCAATATCATGCCATTTTGTGAAAAACTCCATACTTCCTTTATTCATACTTGATTCACTTAGCCCATTGGCTTATTCTTGTCATCTTATAGTTGCAATGACTTTTCTTCTTTTTCTCTTTTTTTTTTTTTTTTTTTTTTTTTTTTTTATTTTTTTTTTTATTTTTTTTTTTATTTTTTTTTTGACTTGTCATCTTATAGTTGCGATGACTTTTCTTGGATAACAACTTTCGGAGTTTACGCTTTCTTTGAACTTTCATGATTTCCACATAACATCCATCTTGCCAAATAGCTAGCAACCAATCAAGACTTGACTATGTATAAGGCTAGGCTAAAAAGGTGTAAAATCTTTTTGAATTTTTCTGGATTGTATCAAAAGAAAAGATAGGCTCGGCGGGTGTAACTAGGGGTATCTAGCATTAAAGACAAATGCTAACAAATGGGTCCATATGAGTGGTTAACTAGCCAATGTAGCTAGCTAATATAGCATTATATGAAAATGGAAGGCCATTTGGGATAAAACCTAAGATTGCCTCTTATCACGCATATACACTTATATCACAAATGAAATGTGATCTCACAATGGTCTCGTAATGATTTACAAGTACAAGTTCTAGAATAGATAAAATCACCGGCACACTCATAGCAAAAGATCTAAGCATAAAAGATGTATGCTATATATAGAACAGGCTCAAATCCTCACACTTTAGTGGAAAGGGCTATAATATGTGCTAGCTAATGTTATCAATCCCAGAATGGACTGCAATATTAATCGGGACACATCTCGAATTTTCAAAATTACAGATTTCACCAGTGGATAAATCCAGTTATTCTAGAATATGATCTTTAAAATGACAAAAGACTAGATTGCAAGGGCAAACAAAATTTTAAAATTCAACTCAAAACTACAATCTATTCTTATTTTTCTATTCACCCCCCCCCCCCACACTTAAGTTAAGCATTGTCCTCAATGTGATAAAAGACAAAGAATGAAATAGGGAAATAAGAGAATAAATCGTATTTTCTTCTCAAGAGGAGTCTTGATCCTAGCGTCCAAGCTTCGAAATCATTATCTGCAGTAATCTAAAAACAAAAGAGACACACATACGAAATATTTCTTTGCTTTATTCAAAAGACAGTGATACACCCCCACACTTAAGTTCAACTAAGCAATTTAGAAAAACTTTGGGGTTTAATCACTAGAAAATAAAAATGAAAAATAAACATAGCAAACACACGGGTTGCCTCCCGAGAAGCGCTTGTTTTATTAACGAGTCATCAGCCGGACTCGAACTTCTCTCTCTTCATGTTGGTGCACATGCTGACTTCTTCTTTGGATATTTTGGAACGTACAGCACATTTCCAATCACTATTCCTTCTCCAGTTTCATCTATGTATTCCAACTTAACTTTCTCCTACGGTCTTGGTAGAACATCATAGATATAACCAGAATCTTCGGCCCACGGAGTGTTTTTCTTGAAATCGGCCGGGAAGGGTGACATAAAGGTTATAGCTTCATATTCCGATTCAGGCGGAATCTCTTGAATAGAAACTTCATTCATCTGCTCCTTATCATAGTATAACTTAATTCGGTGCCCATTAACAATGAAACTTCCACCATGTTTGTCATGCAATTCAACATATCCGGATGGAAATCCATGTTTCACTGTATACGGTCCGAACCATTTCGGTTTCAGTTTGGGAGCTTTGAACTTATACTTCATGTTAAAAAGCAGAACTTTGTCTCCAGCTTTGAATTCTTTTCTGATTCTTAGCTTTCTGTCATGATAAGCTTTTGTTCTTGCTTTGTAAAGTTTGGAGTTCTCATAAGCTTGTAGTCTAAGCTCATCGAGTTCATGCAATTGAAAAAATCTCTTTTCTCCAGCTACTTTGAGGTCTGGGTTACAGTTTCTTAATGCCCAGTAAGCGCGATGTTCGATTTCGAACGGCAAATGACAAGTTTTTCCATACAACAATCTGTATGGTGTTGTACCAATTGGTGTTTTGTAAGCTGTGCGAAATGCCCACAGAGCATCATCTAGTTTTCTCGACCAAACGGCGGGATTGTCTTTAACCGTTTTTTCGAGTATCCTTTTTAAGGCTCTGTTGGTATTTTTGACTTGACCACTGGTCTGTGGGTGATAAGCTGTAGCGAAACGATGATGAACTCCGTATCGCTTAATAATTTTCTCCATTTGTTTGTTACAGAAATGGGTTCCACGATCACTTATCAAAGCTTTAGGAATTCCATAACGAGCGAAAAGCTTTTTGAGAAAATTAACAACTACTCGTGCATCATTTGTGGGTAGAGCTTCTGCTTCAGCCCATTTGGAAACGTAATCAATAGCAACGAGAATGTATTCGTATTTGTGGGATTTAGGAAACGGTCCCATGAAATGAATTCCCCAAATATCAAATAATTTACAGACTGGAATGCTCTTCTGAGGCATTTCATCTCTTCGAGCAAGACTACCGGATTTTTGGCAAGCATCACAATTCTTAACAAGAGTATGGGCTTCTTTAAAAATAGTTGGCCAATAGAATCCAGCATCAAAGACTTTTTTAGCGGTGGTGGAAGGACCATAATGTCCCCCAGTTGGGCCATGATGACATTCACCGAGAATTCTTCTTGTTTCAGAACCATAAACACATCTTTTAATCATCCCATCGGGACACATTTTGAAAAGATAAGGTTCTTCCCAATAATAATGTTTAAGATCCGAAAAGAATTTACTTCGTTGGGCATGAGTTAATCCTTTCTTTAGAATTCCTCCAACGAGATAATTTGCATAATTGGCAAACCATGGAATTTCGTTCTCATCATCTGTATCAACAGTCATGAGTGTTTCATCCGGAAAATAGTCGTCAATCTCATCTTCTTTTAACTCTTCCAGATTTGGATTTTCTAAACGAGATAGATGATCAGCGGCTAGATTTTCTGCTCCTTTCTTATCTTTGATTTCGATATCGAATTCTTGGAGTAGTAAAATCCATCGGATGAGACGCGGTTTGGCATCTTGCTTCTTAAACATATATTTTAACGCTGAATGATCAGTGAACACGATTGTTTTCGAAAGTACAAGGTATGATCTGAATTTATCGAAAGCGAAAACAACGGCTAACAATTCTTTCTCTGTAACTGTGTAATTCTGTTGAGCATTGTTGAGTGTTTTGCTGGCAAAATATATAGGACGAAAATGTTTCTCTTCTCGTTGTCCTAATACAGCTCCAACAGCAAAATCGCTTGCATCGCACATAAGCTCGAATGGTAGTGACCAATCAGGGGAAACCATAATGGGTGCACTAGTCAGTTGTGTTTTCAATGCTTCGAATGCTTTCATACAATCTGCATTAAAATCGAAAACAGCATCTTTTTCAAGAAGTTTCGTCATTGGACGAGATATTTTGGAAAAATCCTTAATGAAACGACGGTAAAAACCTGCATGTCCTAGGAAACTTCTAACGGCTTTAACGTTAGTTGGGGGTGGTAATTTGGTAATGACATCGATCTTTGCTTTGTCAACCTCCATTCCTGCGCTGGAAATTTTGTGTCCTAACACAATTCCTTCAGTTACCATGAAATGACACTTCTCCCAATTGAGAACAAGATGTGCAGCTTTACATCTTTCAAGCATTTTATCGAGGTTAGAAAGGCAAGCTTCGAATGAGCTTCCGAAAACTGAAAAGTCATCCATGAAAACTTCCATAGACGTTTCAAGCATATCTTGGAATATGGCAATCATACATCTTTGAAAAGTCGCGGGGGCATTACATAATCCGAAAGGCATACGCCGGTAAGCGTAAGTTCCAAAGGGACATGTGAATGTGGTCTTTTCTTGATCAGCTGGATCAATAGGAATTTGAAAATATCCTGAAAAACCATCGAGAAAACAAAAGTATTTATTTCCTGCTAATCTCTCAAGCATTTGATCCATGAAAGGCAAAGGAAAATGATCTTTTCTGGTGGCTTTGTTTAATTTTCTGTAATCAATACATACTCGCCATCCGGTGACAGTTCTAGTAGGAACTAATTCGTTTCGTTTGTTGGTCACAACAGTCATTCCTCCTTTTTTCGGAACACAGTGAACAGGACTCACCCAAGGACTATCCTCGATGGGGTAAATGATACCTGCATCAAGAAGTTTGATGATTTCTTTTTTAACAACTTCTTTCATGTTGGGGTTGAGTCGACGTTGTCTTTTTACAACTAGTTTGGCATCTTCTTCGAAATTGATTTTGTGTTTGCAAAAATCAGGACAGATTCCTGGGATGTCAGAAGTTTTCCACGCAAAAGCTTCTTTATGCTTCTTAAGAACTGAAATCAGACATTCTTTCTCATAATCATTGAGCAACGAAGATATGACTACTGGAAGTAGCGAATTGTCTTCCAAGTAAGCATACTCAAGATTTTCTGGAAGTGGTTTCAACTCAAGATCAATCGGTGGTTCTTGAAGTGATGTTTTGATCCTCATTTGATCATTAAAACTGATTTCCTCAAAATCTTCTTCTATTATCTCTCCTTCTTCTTCTTCTTCTTCATCAATCTTTACTTCCATAAAATCAGCGAATTCTTTATCAAAAGTTGTTTCACTAATCTTCTCTGAAATAGTCATGAATGGATCAGAATCTTCAAGTAATGCATCCAATTCTTCCTCAGTGACTTCCTCGATTACATCAATGTTAAAGCAAGTGTCATCACTGGAATGTGGATATTTCATTGCTTTATCGATTAAAAAGGTGATTCTATCTTCTCCAACTCCAAGATTGAGTTCTTTTCCTTTTACTTTGATGATCGCATCAGCGGTGTTTAGAAAAGGTCTTCCTAAAATAAGGGGTACTCTACTATCTTCCTCCATTTCTAAAATCACAAAATCCACGGGAAAAATGAATTTACCTACTTGGACAAGCATATTCTCAGCAATACCAACAGGATATTGGTAATTATGATTAGCTAATCGGATATTCATCCTTGTGGGTTTCAAGGTATTGATTGAAAGTTTCGTATACAGCGAATAGGGCATCAAATTAATACTCGCACCTAAGTCGGCTAAAGCATCGCATGTGATGTTGTTTCCTAATATGCATGGAATCAGAAAACTTCCTGGATCTCTGAGTTTTTGTCGAATTTTGTTTTGAACAATAGCTGAACATTCTTCATTGAGAAAGGTAGCGGATATTTGCTCCAACTTGTTCTTGTTGTTAAGAAGTTCTTTCAAAAATTTCCCGTAATTGGGCATTCCGGCTAAAACATCAATGAGAGGTACATTGAGTCTAACTTCTTTGATTATTTCAACAAACTTCTTATAACGCTCCTCCATTCTTTCTTTCTTAAGGCTCTGAGGATATGGAATTTTTGGAGTGTATGCCTTAACTGGTGGTTTGGGTTTGGGTTTGATTGGTGCTTTTGGTGTATTTTCCTTCTTGGATTCTTCATCTTCATCCTCACTATCGAAATTGATAGTTGTGGTGTTGTTTGGGTTGGGTGGTGGATCATAAGACAGGCCACTTCTTGTGAATACAGCATTGATATGCTCATTTCTGGTTTGTGGTGGACGATAAGTCTTATCATTCGATGATGATGGTTTTGGGTTGGTTTGGGTGTTACTAGGCAACGAACCTGATGGTCGGGAAGAAACTTGATCAGAGAGTCGACCAAATTTGTTTTCAAGATCTTGGATAGACGCTTGATGATTTTTCTGACCTTGCTCAACTTTGGTCTTGAGATTGAAGAATTGATTCTTGACGAACTCGTTAGTTGATTTTTGAGCGGTGACGAATTCTCTCATCATTTTTCAAAATCTGTTTCTTCAGGTTTCTTGTCGGAATTTTGTGAGGTTTGGTTCTCTACTTTTGGTTGGGACTCATGGTTGTTATCCCTTTGTCGGCGATCTTGCCAACTAGCAGAGTTTCGTCCGTAATAATTTCCACGATATCCTCCTCCTCGGTATCCTCCTTGGATGTAATTAGCTTCTCCTTCTTTCGGTTGATCCATAGGTTGATCATCGCATTCTGATGATGGGTGGTTACCTCCACAGTTGTTACAACCATCTTGTTGGGTCTAAAATGCTGCTGATTCGAGAAACATAACTCTGCTGGATAGTATGTGACTCTGCTGATTAGCACAAGAACTCTGCTGTTTTAATAACTCTGCTATTTTGGTATAATAGGCATATTGTAACTCTGTTGCTAGCTCACGAGGACTCTGCTGCTAGAAGGATTACTCTGCTGCTTATTAATTATGTAAAGTATGTTAAGATAAGTATAGAAAAGATACGTATGAATATTTTTCTTGTATAGGAAGTTTTGTAAACCGACTAGGACTCCTTACGCTATAAAAGGAGGTTCTAGGGTTAGAGTTAGAGGTCGATTGATTGATTATCTTAGCATACATATTGTTTACACTTCAAGGTTTCTTGTAACCCTATTGCTATTCAGAGCAATCGTATTAATATATTGAAGTGTTGTTTGTTAATTCGTTTGTGTTTATTCTTTTTAAGATCAAGTATTAGTTTCCGCATAATATTTGATATACAACTCAAGATCAGTTTCTATACCAATTACCTTAGATTTATCTAAAGTAATTAATAAGATCAAGAAGCTCAACTGGGATCAACAAGTGGTATCAGAGCTTGTGATCTAGAAACTGATACCAAGAAGAATTTCTGAATACAAGATTTGCTAATCATCACTGTAAGCAATGGACTCCGACTCTACACACATGGTTACTGCATCAAGGGTTCCCATGCTCAAGACTGGAGAGTATGAGATCTGGAAGATGAGGATTCAACAATACATAAGAATGGTTGATTACTCACTTTGGGAAGTTATTATTCATGGAGACACTGTGCAAACCAAGACTGCTACTGGATCGGTCTTGACTCTCAAGACAAGTGAGGAGAAAGCACAAAGAAGATTGGAGGTTAAGGCTCACAATATTCTCATGATGGGAATACCTAATGATTATCAATTGAGCTTTAATCATATTGAGTCTGCTAAGGAGTTATGGGAAGCAATTGAACTTCGATTTGGTGGGAATGAAGCTACAAAGAAATCAAGAAAGAATCTACTGAAGCATCAGTTTGAAACTTTCACTGCTTCAAGTTCTGAGGACATTGAGGGAACTTATGATCGACTTCATAAGCTAACCAGTCAGATGGATCTTTTGAAGATTGAGCCATCTCAAGAGGATGTCAATCTAAAGTTTCTAAGAAGTCTATCTTTTGAATGGAACACTCATACAGTGGTTTGGAGACATAAGGAAGATTTTGATACTATGACATTGGATGATCTGTATAACAACTTGAAGGTGTATGAATCTGAAGTTAAAGGATTGTCAAGCTCATCCTCTACTACAAATAATCTTGCTTTTGTTTCCTCAAGCAACAAGACTACTGGTAGACATCAAGAACAGCACTCTGCTGCTGGTGCTTTTGCTCCTGCTGTTGGTTCACATGTCTCTGCTGCTGACTCTGCTAACACCAACACTATCAGTGATGCTGCAATTTGTGCTTATTTGGCTGAACTTACTACAAGTACTTCAGTCATGCCTCAAGATCTGGATGAACTTGATCCTGATGATGTTGAAGAGATTGACATGCAATGGCAGTTTGCAATGTTAACAATGAGGGCTAGAAGGTTTCTTAAGCGAACTGGAAAAGAGATGAAGTTCAGAAGGAACAAGAGTGTGGGATTTGATAAGTCAAAGGCTGAATGTTTTAACTGCAGAAAGAAGGGACACTTTGCAAGAGAATGCAAAGCACCAAAAAGAAGCAATGAGAATTTCAAGAAGTCTGCTGATGAAGAGCCAAATTCCACTACTGCTATGGTATCATGTGATGGGTTAGGTGATTATGACTGGAGTGATCATGCTGAGGATGGTCCAAATTGTGCATTGATAGCTGAAGAGGAACCTGAAGTACAACATTTTGCTCTCATGGCCTATTCTTCTTCTGGATCAGACTCTGAGGTATCAAATGAATCATCTTGTTCATTTAAATCATGTTCTGATACAATTGAGATTCTTAAGTCTAGCAATGGAAACCTTAAGATGGAAAATGAAACACTTAAGCTAGATAATCTTAGTTATGCATATGGTTTAAAGAACTTAGAAGAGAAGCTAGAATTTTATAAAAAGGCTGAAATTGAATATCTTGATCAGATCACTATTCTGAAAAATGAAATTATCAAGAGAGATGATGAGATTAAGGTTCTTATGGATAAAGTAGAAGAGGCTGAACAGGCTAGAGATTCAGCTAAGAATGAGACTGAAAAACATGTTGTTAGGATAGAAAAACAACAGTTTGCAACTGACATACTCAGTAAACCATTCGGAAGACACTTTAATGGTATAGGATATAATGCTGTTTCTCACCCTGAGAAACTTAGTGCCAATGCACCTCCCACTAGAACATTAACTTTCATATCTGAGTCTGGGACTAAACCTGTAAGTGAAACTAGTAAACCTGTAGTTGAAACTAGTGAGAATGAAATAGAGTCACCTAAGGTTGAGGTAAAGAAGTATGATCTAGCACCCATTATTGAAGATTGGGTGTCTGACAATGATGATGATGAAGTAGAATCTGATTCAACCTCTAAGAACAAAAAGGACGAAATTCCTACTGTTGTTGAATCAAAAGCACCTAGGGCTAAAAGGGTTGATTTTGTTAAGCCTAGGTTTGGTAAAGGTATCTCTAGGAAGATGGCTGAGTTTGACAACACACCTAGAGTATATTCAAAAAGAACAAATAACTTGCCTAGGGGAAACCAGAGAAATTGGAACAACCTAGTTTCACACAAACTAGGTACTGATTTTCAATTCCTTAAGAAGGCATGTTATTGTTGTGGTAGTTTTGAACATTTGCAAGATGAGTGCTATAAGAAACCAGCTTGGAACCAGTACACTAGGGTGAACTATAGAAACTCTGCTAGAAAGACTCACCCTCACCCTAAAAGAAACATGGTTCCTAGGGAAGTTTTGATGAGAGATGGTACTTCTAGAGTTATCTCTCCTATTGCATCAACAGTGCTCATAAAGAAGGAAAAAGTTGATTCTGCTGATAAGGCAAACTCTGCTGTTAAGGCAGACTCTGCTGTTTTACCTAAAGTTGTTACTGATACTGTTGTAGGCAATCATTTTTATGCTGTTAAAGCCTCAGCTTGCTGGGTCTGGAAACCAAAAGTTAAAGTTTTAGATCATGTTCTCAGACACAGCAGTGCATCAATGCAGTTGAAGAAATTTGACTACTTTGATGCACAAGGTAGATCCAAGTCAGTAATGGCTTGGGTCCCCAAGAGAAACTAATTCTCTTACTTTATGTGCAGGGCAATCTACAAAAGGAGCTAAAGGACAAATGTATTTTTGATAGTGGATGCTCTTCACATATGACTGGAGACCAAAGCAACTTGGAGAATTTTGAAGCTTTGGATGGTGGTTATGTGGCCTTTGGGAATGACCCTAAAGGAGGAAAGATTGTTGGTAAAGGCATAATCAGAACTGGAAAATTGGATTTTGAAAAAGTGTATTTGGTGAATGGCCTCAAGTTTAATCTTTTTAGTGTCTCACAAATGTGTGACAGGAAGAATTTTGCACATCCTCATCTACAAGCATAAATGAATCATCTTCCACAGAACCACAACCTACCCAATCACCTAGGATTTCACAAGAGGACATTGTGCATCCTCAGGCCAATGTCAGTATGGTAGCAGATGAGGCTGGTACAGGTGGTGGAGGTACCATGATGGAAGAGGCTGACACTACTGTTTCCAACTTAGTAGTTGAACAGGACAGTGTCAACATAATTAAGACCTCAACCATGGCAACATCATTTGTAGAAGGTTCTCAAGAACCTGATGCAGCTGATGGTAACCCCAGCCAAATGGCTTTTATGGGGGGCTCAGATGTTCATCCTAGGGATGAGACTGAGTTTATGTCCCAAGATTCACCTCTCAGAGAAGGTAACACATCTCGAAGTGATGAGGACAGAGATGAAACTATTGAATTGATGGACACTGATGTACATATTGACATTGCAAATGATACACCTCTCGGACCAGGTTACACAGGTCGAAGTGTTGATGCTAGAATTGAACTTGAAACAAATGATTTGACGGCTAACACACCAGTACAAAATGTCAATTCCAATGATCAACCTCTCGGGTCAGGTTACACAGACCGAAGTTGTGAGGATATCATGAAACAATTGAAAGAATTGACGGAAAATTGTACAAAATTGTCAAAGGAGGTGCTTGATCTAAGAAAGGAATTAAAGACAGTCAGAGCTACTCAAGGTGCTGAAATTAGAAGACTTAAGCTAAGGGTTACACACCTTGAGGGGAGGCTAAAGAAGAGGTCCAAACCAAGTTTGGAAGAGGATGCTTCCAAACAGGGGAGGAATGATCAAGAGGATGTGATAAGTTCAGGGGAGGTTGAAAAGGATTTTGTTGAAAATGTTGGTGAAAAGGGTGACTCTGCTGGTGAAGATCACTCTACTGATAGGTTGAAGGTTTCTGCTGAAGATACAGAGAAAAGTGCAGGAGTTAAGAACTCTGCTGAATCAGATGAATCAGATGATGAGAAGATAACCTTAGCTCAAGTACTACTGAATATGAACAAAGAAACTAAAACACCTACACCATCACAAACACAACCTGTTGCTGACTCTGCTGAAGAATTTGAAAGGATGCAGAAATTGGCTGAAAAGGCTCAAATTGCTCAGGATGAAGAATATGCAAGAAGTGTTGCAGCTAGTGAAGAAAGAAATCAGTCTGAACTTATGGAAAGCACTGCATTTAAAGAAGTTAATCAAGAAGAATTAGATGAACAATTGCAGTATTTCATTGATTCTGATATGATTGTAAGAGGTGAAGCCAGGCTGATATCAAATGATGAGCAGTTGGATGGAACTGAAAAGACAAAAGAGCTTGTTGAGTTTATACTCAAAAAGAATGGATTAGCTAAGTGGGAAGAGCTGATTAAGAGGATAAAAGAAGCACAAAAGCATGGTTTCAAACAAAGGTCATCTTCAAGGAAAGCATTGGTTAAAGACATGAAGTACTATTTGAAGAATGCTAGAAACTATCAGATGAAGGATTTTAAGGGTAAGTCAGATCACTTAATTGAAAAAGAATTTTATGAAACTTATGCTAAGCTTAATCCAAGAAAAGTTTCTGAAAAGAAGAGAAATCCAGAGGTTATGGGATCTGAAAATGTGAAAGCATCTGGAAGTGGAAGTGTTTCAAAGAAACAAGTTGACAAGGAAACCATGGAGTTTGAGAGAGAAGAAGTTAAGAAGGTTATTGGTTATAAGAGGACAGGTAAGAGAATAAAGCAGATGGCTAGAAAGAAGAGAAAGACTGAGTTATTGGTAAAGAGTGATTCTGAAAAAGAAGAAAGTAATGAGCATCATTTTGAGGAAGTGACTGCTGAGGATATGAAAAGAACAATGGATATCACAGTTCATGTACCACAAGAGGAACCAGAGATAGTTAATGCAGTTCCCTTAGATACAAAATATTCAATCATCTCTTATGCACATACAGTCAGAGATGGAAGTGAAGCTTACTGGGAGTTTAAGAGGTCTAATAATCTGTATTATGGATTTGTTAGATTTTCTCAGATGCTACATTTTATGGATAGAGATGATGTGATGCAGGTTTGGAGGTTATATAAAGAAAAGTATGGTGATCAGAGACCAGAGGTGATGTATGAAAGAATTCATTATTACTTTTTGAAGAACATGTTTGAACCTGATGAGAGAGATATTGAATGGAGAGATTTGTTGAACTCCAGAGTTGATAGGTGGTATTTGTATCAATCCTGTGGAGTGCATGAATTGGTTTGTAAGGGTGTTAAGGTCTACATGCTTGTGGAGAAGGATTACCCTTTGAATAACAATACAGCAGTGATTACTCAGATGTTGAAGCCTGGAATGTTGACATTGCAGAATAGTTTCTTTTCAGATGCTCAGGCTTATAAGTTGGTAACAAAATATGAGAAGATTCTTGAATCAAAGGTTTCAAAACAGTAAGGTGTTTGGAAGCATCCTCCTGGTGGATAGTTGGATTTAAGGAAACTTGATGATTTTTGATGAAAAATATCAAGTTTAGGGGAGGATTGTTGGGTCTAAAATGCTGCTGATTCGAGAAACATAACTCTGCTGGATAGTTATGTGACTCTGCTGATTAGCACAAGAACTCTGCTGTTTTAATAACTCTGCTGTTTTGGTATAATAGGCATATTGTAACTCTGTTGCTAGCTCACGAGGACTCTGCTGCTAGAAGGATTACTCTGCTGCTTATTAATTATGTAAAGTATGTTAAGATAAGTATAGAAAAGATACGTATGAATATTTTTCTTGTATAGGAAGTTTTGTAAACCGACTAGGACTCCTTACGCTATAAAAGGAGGTTCTAGGGTTAGAGTTAGAGGTCAATTGATTGATTATCTTAGCATACATATTGTTTACACTTCAAGGTTTCTTGTAACCCTATTGCTATTCAGAGCAATCGTATTAATATATTGAAGTGTTGTTTGTTAATTCGTTTGTGTTTATTATTTTTAAGATCAAGTATTAGTTTCTGTATAATATTTGATATAAAACTCAAGATCAGTTTCTATACCAATTACCTTAGATTTATCTAAAGTAATTAATAAGATCAAGAAGCTCAACTGGGATCAACACATCTCGCATTTATTTCATCTCTCCTCTAAGATCTTTGTATTGCGAATCGATTTTGGAAACCAAGGTTTCCATTTTCTCCATGAGTTTAGATGAATCAGAACTTTCGGCAAAGGCAACGGTTTTTCTTAAGGGTTTTGTCTTGGCATCTTTTGACCAGTCGAGTTTGACAAGAACTCGGTCTTCAAGCAATTGGTATGCCTGATTAGGAGTCTTATAAAGAAATATTCCTCCAGCATCAAGAATTCCTTGAGATGTTTCATCAAGTCCATGGTAAAAGAATTGGATAATGGTTCCTCTTCCTAAACCATGTCCATGACAACTTCGAAGTAAATCCTTCATACGAAGCCAGGCTTCGACGAGTGATTCGTTAGGGTTTTGTGTGAAAGCACGAATTTCTCCCATGAGTCGATCAAACATTGAAGGTGGAAAGAATCGGCTTACAAAAGCTTGCCTCATCTCCTCCCAAGTAGTGATGATTCCTGGTGTTAATTCGTTATACCACACTTTTGCATCTCCAGCAAGTGATGACGGAAAAAGTTTGAGTTTAATGGCATCTACATTTGTATCACAGTATCGGAACATGCCACAAATTTCAATGAATTCGGCAACGTGTTTGTGAGGATCGGCCCTCGAACGGCCATCGAATTGACGGTCTTTGATCATAGAAAGATGGTGGCCTTTCACGGTGAAATTGTCACCTAAGTTGACAGCAACAATAGCAGCTCCAGGAGTGGGTGCTACGGCTCGGTTTGCTTCCCACATGGGTCTATCGTCAGCCATAGGAAAAGGTTGATCAGTGAATGGGTTATAAACGACTTTGGCTTCAAAAAGGTTATCAAAAGTTGGGTTTGGTACTCTTGGTACACGATTGGCTAGTGGAACAAAGGGTGTTCTTCTTCTTCTTCTAGATCTTGTTCGAATCAAACTTTCGGGATCGAAAAGTGGTGGAATTGGTTCTACTCCAGTTGATCGAGTGTTCATACAATTCCCCAACGAATCGAGGCAATGTCTAAACAAACGAGCAAAGAATGAAAACAATTTGAAAAGATCAGAATCGTCCAACCGATCGGATAGAACAGTCTACCAATCGGATAGATCTCTCGGTAAATTTGATTTGAAGGATCCGATCGGATGGAAGTGTCCGCCGATCGGATGGTTCTCTCGGTAAATGAAAATTTTGGAAAACCGATCGGATGGATGAACAACCGATCGGATGGGCAGCTCGGTAAAACTTTTTTTTTTACGAAAACTAACTAAATGAGAATTGGACTAAAACTTACAGAAACACGATCAAAATCCCCGGCAGCGGCGCCAAAAACTTGATGTGCCCGGTTCGGTGCAAGTTTTAAATTTATAAGGGGTGAATTACCGAATCTAATAACAACACATACGAGCAAGTATACTCGTCCGTTGTAGCAAGATTTTGATGGTAAGTCGGGATCGTTCGCAGGGATTTGTGTAGTGAATCGAATTGTAAGTTAAAAGCAACAATCTCAAACAAGTAGTAATGATATAATGAAAATTAAAATGATTAAAAACTACACTTGCTTAGACTAGTGTACTACAATTGACTAATATGATTGTGATAACTTTGGATAACATGTTGGTTGTGATAATTAGTTTTGACACTAATCTATTGTTTCTACAAATTAAACCTTCGTCAAGATTTTGGTTTATAAAAACAAGCATTACGTTTAACCAATCAATTCAAGATCAATTCAAGGTTCATGAGTTGGTGTTCCTCAAACACAAAAACAATCTTTTGTCTAATCAAACAAGCTTAGGAAATGGTCAATACAAAAGGTAACCGATTATAGACAAAATGTCACAATTGAAAGCAAACTATTAATCTCTCGAACTTTAAAGTGGTTTACAATCAATCCGTTTTGATATACAAAAGCATTTTCATTACAATCACAATTAAGTTCCTTTGTTTAATCAAGAATAGTGGAAGACAACAATCATTCATAGACAAATGATTATAACTAGTGGAATAACAATAGTTCTTTCAACCCTTAAGATTACTAGCACTAGTTAAACTTGATTACCCAAATGTCACTATGAAACTTTATCACAATTGGTTCTTAGAATCGACTTGAAATTGAATTAAAACATGTTATCACAATCATATGCCAATCAATGAATAATACACATCATCTAAGCAAGTGCACAAAGGCACTAGCCACTCATAGCAAACATAAATGTAAACTCAATACTTTGAACATTAGAAACCATGATTGAAAGTCTTACAATGATTTGGAAATAAGATTACAAGTGAAAGACAATGATTCCACAAGCAATGAAAATGGTATATTCGACTTTCTCCCTTCTCTTGGACTTATGGACGAATTTCTTGAGTATTTTCTGTGAATGGTTCTCTCTCTAACAAGCAAACACTTTCCTAGCACTCATATATCTCTCTAGATTGATTGGTATTATAAATACTCAACAAATGGTTCCATAAATTGCTCTAACCAAGGGTCTAAGTGCATAAATGCTTCTCTTGCTCTCCAAGTAGTATTGAATGGTTAGAATACTGAAAAGAAGGACCTAGAACTGGATTTATAAAGTCACAATCCTTAATAAAGAAGTCTTGGGTCAAACAGCGACTTCCAACCGATCGGATAGAATGGTCTACCGATCGGTTGGCCTTCTCGGTAAATCCAAATTCACTCCATCCGAATCGGTTGCGGGCGGCGACCGATCGGATGGCTATGGCTGATGGACCTATTTCTTGGACTTTTCCGTATGACTTGTTTCTCGGTCGTAGCTCTTGATTCTTTGATCTTTCTCTTCATCCTTAAGCTTATGAACTCAACTACTTGGACTTTAACTCATTGAAGTACCTTACGGAGCGGAACTTGACACAAGATTCACATGCAATCTCAAATACTTCCTTTTTCCTCATTTTTGCATCTTTTCCATCCATTTTCCTGTCTTTGGCTACAAATGCTTTGCAAACACACTTTGGTACGATTTAGTAACAAAAGCATATAAATATAACCACAAAACATATATAAAACTACCAATAACGCTATCAAAAACATGTTAGATTTAGGCGTTATCAGCAGCCAAGATTTCCATAGCTCATCTCCTTGGTGCCCTCGAACGAGGGGGAGCACACATCAAGGGGGAGTTATCGTCCCGACAAATTTCATTTCTAAAATTTGTCGGCATAACCTTTTTGATTCTACAAAAAGAGGGAGAAGTAGATATAAACTCACTAAATACTTGTCTAAAAATTAATTTTTCAATTTAATCAGTTTAGATTTTGTAATCATCAAAAAGGGGGAGATTGTTGATATAAATAATGCCTAAACATGTTATTAATATTTTTCGATGTCTCTACGTTTTGATAATCACAAAATGTAAAATCATTAAACGAAAGATTATGACGTAAACAAGTATTTAGTTGTAAATATCTATTTTGACAACTCAATCACTTAAGGTATGAATAAACAAGTGCTTAATGCATTATATGATCAAAGGAACTTTTTCTTAATCACTAAACTTTTTATAAAATGTCACAAACATTTTATATCTTTTAGAAAAACATTTTTGGTATTAAATAAATATGTTTAATCTATTATAAATATATGAATTCAAATTTTCAACCAAAAATGGCAAAAATGTTCCAGAAAAACCTTCCCCAAAAAAAGACAAATCTGGGCAACGAACATAAGGGGCGGCCCCCTTAATTATCAAGGCGACCCCCTTAATTATTAAGGGGACCGGCCCCCTATTTAAGGGGACCGCCCCGCTCCTCTAGCCCCCCAGTTTTTGCCTATAAATACTGGTTCATTCCTGGACTTTTTTCTCACCTTTTGCACCCCAAACTTTCTGTTCTAAATCTCTTCTTCCATATTTCTAAATCCTTTGATCATATACTCTTAAGCATTGGTTTCCAAGTGATACAAGCTTCTACCATTCAAGTGCAAAAGAAGAATACTTCTATCCCTCAAGACAAGAAGTATTACTGTGGAAAGGTTTGATTTGTTGAGATATTTATGTATGAATGTGTTTAGCATGCGGAATCTACTACAACACACTTAAAAGAACACAAGGTGGTGAGTTATGTAAACGTGAGTATATAATGAACAAGGAACACAACTTTGGTTAACACAAAACGATTCAATATTATTGATGAAATAATACGGATGATCTAACTATCACCGGGATTACAAGGTAATCTTGAATCTAAGATTGTAAAAGGATTTGTGAGTTGAGTAACTAAGTTACTTGAGAGATAGTTTGGTTTTGGTTAATAGTTTGAAAGATGCATGCATGAAGTGGTGACTTAAGGAACCTTTTATACGATAAGGCACCCTAATTACAAGTTGTCAAGTGGTTGAATATAATACTTTACTTTGACTATTCTAGCCTACAATTAAATACAACTACCAATGTACAACTCTGCAATATTCTTCTATACATCACAGAAGACTAAACTACTTCTACATAACGTATAACAATGTACAAAGACTAATAATTCAACTAAATATCTATTAAAAAATATCTAATCAACTTGACATAAAGCTTGGCAGGCTCTTCATCAACTAGCAGTACCTTCTACCCAGAAGGTACTGGTAGAACATCTTCATACTCTTCAAAATCAACTAGCAGGCTCTTTGACATCTTTGGCAGGCTCTTTGACTTGAACATTTTATTCCTAACAATCCTCCTCTAAACTTGTTATTTCCATTAAAATACACAAGTTTCTGATGAATAAAATACAAACCTTGAGGATTTGAGGGAACTCTTCTAAAAACCTTCACTTTCTGTTCTTCCTTTTTCTTTCATATTGCTCAGATATGCTCCTCAGCAAACTCTGAACAATTTCTGAATTCTCTTCATCTTTGTCACATCTTAATCTCTTGGAGATCATAGTTTTAAGCACTTCATAACTAAGTGGATACTCTTTCTCAGCCAACATAAAGAGTTCTATCCCACTCTGTGTGTAAAGATGATGAATATTGCTATGGCTTAGAAATTCCCATGTTGTTGAAGGATCATAATAGGGAAATTTCCAATGAACATCTTTGGGTTCAGGATCAAACATCCTATTGAATTCTACCCATAGTTCCTGTTCCTTAGCATCTGAACTAGAATTTGTGTCTAGCCTAATCTGCACTAGATTCCACAATTCTTCCAAGTCTGCTCTGTCACATGCTCTAACTAGATTTTCAAAATTCTTAAAGATAGCAAACTGACCCCCAACCCTTATTATTTTCCATGATTTTCCTAATCTATCATGGTTGATCTCCCAATCAATAATAGGTCGTCTACAGCTAATTGGATCAGCATGTATGATAGTTGGCAAAGTAATTAACATCTTACTTACTTGCTCTGTGTCCAATTTTGCTACTTCTTTCTTCTGAGCATCCTTTTTCTTCATTGAGGGCTTTACATCAGATGGAACTTTGTAGTAAAGACTTTTGTAGGCTTGTAGATACAGGAAGAAGATTTCATCAGCAGATTTCTTCTTTAGTTGATAATCAGTCCAATTTGCCTGATTTTTCAGAAACCTTTTCATAAAAATCACCTGATCTTTCTGAGATTGTCCTACCTTAAAACCTCTTTTCTGACTTTCTTTCATTTTTTCAAAAATATCAGCTAGAGCTGCTTCTTTATACTTCTTGTTGATAAAAGATTCAAGCTCTGCTGTTTTCTCATCAGAATTGAGATTCTTGTCATTCACTATTGTTGCTGCTTGGCCTTTCACAATTGGATCATTAGCAATAATCCATTGCATCTGTGCATCAAAGGTTTCTTGAGCAATTTGAGTTTCAAGAAGAGTCTGAGCAGCATCTTCAGCATCTTTCTGCTCTTTCAATTCTGCAAGCATTCTTGAAGCTTCAAATGCTTTTAGTTCTTCTTCATGAACCCTTTTGGCCTCTTCTTCTCCTAAAGCCATCTGAATTTGCTGTGTTCTTTTCAACTTCTTGGACTTAGGCTCATCTTCAATCATAATGCTTTTGCCCTTATCCTTTGGAGTTGGTTCTTGTGATGGAGCAGAAGATTGCTCATCAGCAGCAAAAATCCTCCCCTGAACAAACAAATTCCCTTGAGGCTCTAAATCCCTCTTTCTCTTGTACACTTTCTCAGCAGACCCTTTGTACCCCATAGCCAATAGCCTCTCTATCCTAGCAGGCTCTTGTTCTGGCCCAGCAGGCTCTTGCCCTGCTCCAACAGGCTCTTCATCATAAACTTGAGTTCCTTCATGGAATTCAAATTGAGCCTCCTCCTCATCTTCAGAACTATCCATCCTCCCCTTTTTGGAAGAGTGACCTATCCTATCAGCATCTGACTTTGAAGAACTAGATAAAACAACCCTTGCAGATCTTTTACCCTTTAGCTTCTTCACTTCACCCTCCAATTTCTTGACCCTCTTGACTAATTTGATGTTGATCTCAGAAAACTTCTTGCTTTGACTTTTAAGAGCATCTTCTAAGAACTTCACCTTGTCTTTTAGTTCTTGCATTGTCTGAGGTGATTGGGTTTGTGATACATGATGTGATGATGTTGGTGGTGTTGCTGATGGTACTGGAGATGGTATTGGTGATGTTTGATGTGTTGGTGAGATGTAACCATGTGAAGAACTAGATGATGGTGATTCAGCTGATGGTGTTGGTTCTTCTGGATGTTGTGGTAACATTTCATCAAATAGTGGTATATCTTCCCCTCTAAAACCAATTCTCATGTTTGAAAATACTTTGTGAGAAAGTTTTGGTGTTTCATAAATTGAGTCTGTGGGAAGTAACAAATGTTTTAATTTTGCAATGATACATCCAATAAATCTTGGATACATCAAAAACTTTGTTTCACTTTTCACATTTTTAATCAATCCTTCAAAAATATGTTTGGAAAAATAGTATTTTCTGTTTGTAGCCAAGCAGATGAGAGCAGAAGCCATGTTTCCACTAAATTGCTCCCAAGAGGTTTTCTTCTGGCTCAAAAAATGAAGGATTGTGTGAATAAAAAATCTCCATTGTGGAGTAAGATGCTTTTTCAGAAAAGTGAGTTTGTTAGACTCAGCATGATACCCCATTCTTTGCAAATTTTCAAAAATCTCAGTATCGGGCAACTGACTAATACCATCAGAATCATCCAAATGAAGATGTCTTCTTATGGATGACTCAGTAAGAGTCAAGTGTTTGCCATCCACTTTGGCCTTAATCCTTTGTTCCCCATTTTCAGAAGTTGCAATTTTAGCTGTTTTCCAAAATTGTGTAATTTGAGATTCATAAATAGTGGGATTGACTAGCAAAGCAAACCTGATGTAGGAGGTGTTTAAAAAATCCACTACTTGATGAAAAGAGGCATTATCCTCTGACTTCTCCAAAAATGCTAATTGATTGTGACGTTGGACAAAGTTTAGAACAACTGTGGAATCCATAATGAAAATTTTGAATATGATGGTGGGATTTGTTGGTGGTACTGGTAGAAGATGAAAGGTGTATGTGAATTATGATAAGGACTGATGAAAGATGATTTGTGAGAATTACTTTTAACCGACAATAATAAAGATTATAATAAGTAATTGAAAAGGCGGTTAAAAAGATCTTTTATATGTGAAATATAATATAATATAATCATCAGTAATTTACATAACTACCCCAACGGCTAATTTTAACTACCAGGCCCAACGGCTAAAACTTTTTCTGACAGGCTCAACGGCTATCTAGCAGTACCATTTTACTCTAGCAGTACCAATTTTTGAACTACCAGTACCTTTGAAAGTTTTGTAAAAATCCCTTATAGTTTTTAGCAAACTACCAGCTATCAACGGATTTGAGTTGTCTTTACCAAAAGCCGTTTGCTTAAGGACTAGCTAACTATTTACAATTAAGTATGGTTAGTTAACAACCATATAGTTTTTGGTAAACTATCAACCATCAACGGATTTGATTTGTCTTTACCAAAAGCCGTTTGCTTATGGACTAGCCAGCTCTTAAGTTTGTAAAAAACTTGGTGAACTAAATACCAAAAGCCATATTGGCCTAAAGATGGTGCAATTTCCTTGGATGGAGGAAATTGAAAAGGCAATAGTGCTGTGTATCTTGGATGATTGGTTCAACAAGTGAAATCATCTAATAGCATGCCTTTGAGTTGAAACTTTTCTTAGTTTGATCTAGATAGAACTTTCTCCTTTAGAAATGCTTCATCCCTTCTAGATATGTGTTTTAACTCTCTCTTTTTCCAACTCTGCATCATCTTGTATGCTCTTGTCTTTTGCTTTCATAAATTGGTTTCTCTTCCATTCTGGTCTATTATATCCTCCCCTGAGATTGTTATCTCCCCTGAGATTAGTATAACTTTGGTTGCCCCCTTTTGTTTGGAAGAACTCTTTTTTTGTTATCAACCTGAAATGTGTTAGTTACAAACCAAAAGAACAAAGTGCAAAGCACTTGATCTATAGTATTCCAAACATTTAAGCATCAATATGAACAAAACATAGCAAATTTTATACTAGCAGGACCAATTATGAACTAACAGGACCTTTTGACTAACTAGCAGTACCATGTTTAAAAGCCAACACCAGTTAATTTTATTAACAAAAACACATGTTTTTCATAGATTTATCATTCCAATACCTCCTACAAGATATTTGAATCTACCTAAATCAAAAGCTTTGGTGAGAAGGTCTGCATAATTCTTTTCAGAATCAATTTTAACAACTTGTATTAACCTTTTCTCATTGCAATCCCTTATGAAATGGTGTCTGATTTCAATGTGTTTTGTTTTTGAGTGTTGAACTGGGTTTTTAATGATACATATAGTACTGCTATTGTCAATATAAATAATGGTGTTAAGAAAATTGTACCCATAGTCAAGCATTTGATTTTGGATCCAAAGAACTTGCCCACAACAACTTGCAGCAGCAACATATTCTGCTTCAGTTGTAGAGTTGGCCACCATTGTTTGTTTCTTGCATTGCCAAGAGATGAGTCTGCAACCAAGAAATTGACATCCACCAGTTGTGGATTTTCTGTCTACTGTTGCACCAGCATAGTCACTATCCGAATAAGCCACCAATTCAAAAGATGATTCCCTTGGATACCAAAGACCCAACCTAGGTTGACCCTTAAGATATCTAAAGATTCTTTTGACTGCTGTGAGATGAGAGATTTTGGGATGAACTTGAAACCTTGCACGTACGCATACTGAGAACATGATATCTGGTCTTGATGATGTAAGATACATCAAAGACCCAATCATTGACCTATAATTGTGCAAATCCATATCTTCTCCTTCAGCATCCTTGAGTAGCCCTTTGTCTGGATCCATTGGTGTACTTGCAACTTTAGAATCAGCAAACTTAAATTTCCTTAGGATCTCTGCTACATACTTATCTTGGCTGATAAATATGCCTTCTTTGGATTGTTTCACTTGGAGACCCAAAAAGAAAGTAAGTTCCCCCATGGAACTCATTTCAAACTTACTATGCATAAGTTTTTCAAATTCTACACACAAGTCTTGGTTTGTTGATCCAAAGATAATGTCATCAACATAAATCTGTACTAGCAAGATGTCTTTCTTTGTTCTTTTGATGAACAAAGTTGGATCAATCCTGCCTCTTTGGAATCCACTTTCTAGTAGAAAACAAGCCAATGTTTCATACCATGCCCTTGGAGCTTGGTGTAGGCCATAAAGAGCCTTGGTAACCTTATAAACCTTGTCTGGATACTCTGCATCAATGAAGCCTGGAGGTTGAGATACATACACTTGTTCTTCAATTTTACCATATAAAAATGCACTCTTAACATCCATTTGATAGATAGTGAAGCCTATGTATGAAGCATAGGCCAAGAATAGCCTAATTGCTTCAAGTCTTGCAACTGGAGCAAACACTTCTTCATAATCTACCCCTTCTTCTTGAGTATATCCTTGAGCTACCAATCTTGCTTTGTTTCTGATCACTATACCCCTTTCATCTTTCTTGTTTCTGAATACCCATTTGGTTCCAATTGCCCTATGACCTTTGGGCAAATCAACCAATATCCAAACCTTCTGAATCTTGAATTGGAGAAGCTCTTCTTGCATTGCTTCCACCCAACTTTCATCATCTAAAGCTTTGTTTATGTTTTTGGGTTCAGCCTGAGATAGAAAACATGAAAACAGGCATATGTTGGCAATATCATGATTCTTTTCTTCATAAATAGAGGAGATAAACCCTTCTTCTTCTGAAGTTAAGACTTGAGATAAACCAACTTGAGATCTTGTTCTAACACCAGAATCCATGCCACCAATCACATCATCAGTTGAGTGACCTTTGAGAATTCTAGTGTTGGGTGTTTTAGGAACTTCATAGGTAGATGGAAGATTGCTAATCCCCACCTCTTCTGGTAAAGAATCATCTGTTTGAACATTCAATGGCTCAGCAGTATCAATACTTGAACTAGCAGGACCATCTGATGAACTAGCAGTACCATTGTCATTTGCACCACTTTCTTGATTCTTTTGATTCTGAGTTCCATGATCTTCTTCATTCCCTTCATTTCTTGTGTTTGAAGGTTCTTCTTGACTTGAAGATAGATCCAAACTTTTCCAAATTGGCATCCAGATGAAATCTTGATCTTTAGGAGTTTCAATATTGTCTTCAAAACTTGCATTATCATTAGTATTTGTACCTGAAACAGGCACATAATTCATAGATTCTGAAAGTCTATCAATATCAAACATCCAATCTGGTCCAATTTCTTTCACATTTGTTAGTTTCTCTTGAAACTCTATGTGAAGATTCTCTTCCACTAGCCTAGTGCAAGTGTTAAACACTCTATAGGCCTTACTCTGCAAGGAATACCCTATCAAATAGCCAACATCTGCTTTTCCATCAAACTTGCCTAAATGATCTTTGGTATTTAGAATAGTGACATGACAACCAAAAGGTCTTATAAAACTTAAAGATGGTGTTCTTCCAAAGAAAAGTTCATAAGGTGTCTTTCTATGTGGCTTTGTCACAAGAACCCTGTTTTGTACATAACAAGCAGTACCTACTGCTTCAGCCCAAAATGAAATAGGCAACTTAGAGTCTACTAACATAGTTCTAGCAGCCTCTATAAGTGTTCTATTCTTCCTTTCTGCTACTCCATTTTGCTGAGGTGTTCTGGCTACACTAAATTCTCTTTTTATGCCTTTTTCCTTGCAAAAGTCATCCATAACCCTATTCTTGAACTCTGTCCCATTGTCACATCTAATGATTTTGACTTTCTTATCAGATTGATTTTCTAGCTCAGTGATATAAGATTTAAGAATCTCACTAGTTTCATGTTTAGATCTTAAAAAGAAAACCCAAGAGAATCTGCTATAGTAATCAGTAACAACAAGACAATATCTCTTCCCATTCAAGCTACACACGTTAGTAGGACCAAAGAGATCCATATGAAGCATATGTAAAGCCTGAGAAATAGAGTTTTGGTTCTTGGGCTTACAAGAAGCTCTATGTTGTTTGCCTTTTAGACAATCAACACAGGATTGGTCGTTTTGGAAAATCTTTTTGGGTAAACCTCTTACCAAATCATATTTTGCAATAGTGTTGATTGTTTTAAAGTTTACATGACCAAGTCTTCTATGCCAAAGCATAGATTCATCCAATGAGGCTTTTGCTACCAAGCAAGTTAAACTCTCCTTAGGATCAATGTTCTTTAAATTGACACTGTACATATTGTTCCTTTTTGGTATTTTAAGAAGGATCTGACTCTCATCAGGCATCTTAAAATCAGAAGAAAGAACCATACATTCATTGTCAGTAAATAGAACATTGTTCTTTTTGTCACACATTTGTGAGACACTAAGGAGATTAAACTGAAGTTCTTTCACAAAATACACATTTTCAAAATCTAGTTTACTGGTTTTGATAGTACCTTTACCAGTGATCTTTCCTTTTATTCCTCCCCCAAAGGTAACATATCCTCCATCAAATGTTTTGAAGTCTGAGAGGAATGACATGTTGCCTGTCATGTGCCTTGAACATCCACTATCAACATATCCTTGATCTCCAATATCAGTTGAATGTTCCTGCACATGAATAAACATATTAGTTTCCTTGGGGTACCCAAGCCATGACAGACTTGGGTTTGCCTCTTGCATCAATGAAATCAAACCTTTTCAGGATTGTTGATGCACCTTTTGATTGGATTGGTTTCCAAATCTAACATGCTGAGGACTTAACAACACTTTCCCTTTTTATCCATTTTGTGGTCTTTGGTCTATTAGCACCAATTTTGGCAATACCAATTTTGGCAGTACCATTTGGTCTAGCAGGACCTTTGGTTTTTGGTTTCCAAATTTGTGTTTTGACCACAGATTTCTTTTGAATAGGACTATTCACAACTTTTGGTACAGATTTGAAAGTGTTTCTTGTACCCTTCTCAGTTGGTTTTGTAATAACAGACTTATTTTGTCTAACAGTATGTTTAACATTTGTGGTGTTAGACTTAACAAAACTTTTTCTGGGGTGAGTAACATTTGTTTTAGACTTTGATTTACTCCCAGAAACCCATTTATTACAATAAGCATGAAGATGATTAAAGCTACCACAGTAATAACAAGCCTTATTGTACATGACAAAGTCATCACCTAGTTGTTGTGACTTAAGGTTGTTCCAATTTCTTTGGCTTCCCCTAGGTTTGTTATTACATTTTTCACAACTTTCAACTGTTTTCAAAACAGCTTTAGGCTTAGCCTTAATTTCTACTCTCTTAGGACTGATTGGTCCTACTTTGATTCCTTTGATAGGAACAGTCTCATCTTCATCATCATCAGATACCCAATCCTCAATAATTAGAATATCTGGTTTCTTATCAGTGAGCACCTTAGAGAGTGAGGTAATCTTAGCACTCTCAGAAGGTTCACTTTTCTCTACAGGTTTAGCTAATGGTTTGTTGATGATTTCATGCAAACCTGACTCAGCTAGATCTAATCCTGGGGGATAAGGAATTCCTCTATAAGGAGGTGGACATTTATTGTATCCTATCCCTGATTTGATTCTTTTATTCATCTGATTCTCAACTATGCTTCTAGTGTATTCTGAAGCAATTTCCAATTTAGTAACAGTCAGTTGAATATTATCTCTAGCCAATGTCACTTTAGTACACTCAGTCCTTAACATTTCTATTTCTGAATCTTTCAAAAATATTTGTCTATTAAGAGCAGCTTTAGCATCAGTAAAGGTGAGTTCATTTTCTCTAAAGTGAATGATTTGTTTTTCTAGTTTGGCCATACCACACTTATAGTTAACTAAGGTTTGATTAGTTTTTCTTTCTTCTACTTTTAGCTCATCATAAAGTTTGATATAAGATTTTAATTCATCAAAAGCTTTACAAGTAGTGGAGCATTTTGTAATATGTACCTCAGGTGTGGAGAATGCCATCAAAGCCAATTCATCAGAAGTTGACTCATCTTCACCCATGAAACTCCAATCAAAACCCATGCCATCAATAGCAACCATTGCTTTTGGCTCAGCAACTTCAATAACCTTACTCTTGCTTTCAAAGCTTCCTTTCTACTCAAAGCTTCCTTTATTCCTGTTGTCAAACCCTCTTCCCTTGTCATCCTGCTTCTTAGGTCTTCTACACTCTCTAGAGTAGTGACCCTTCATGTAGCAGTTGTAACACTCCACCTTTGACTTATCATAGCCAGCAGGCTCATTTCCATTTATCATTATCTTCTTGCCAGTCCTCATCAGCAACTTCTTGGCTCTAATGCTCAAAAGTGAAAGTTGCCACTTTATGTCCATCTCTTCAAGATCATCAGGATGAATCTCTTGAAGATCTTCAAATGTTAATATGGACCCATTGTGTTGAGATGTAAGAAAAGCACACCCAATTGTTTCATCTAAAATGGTTTTGGTACTACTAGAAGTACTAGCAGTACCAAAGGTTGTGTTGGCAGTACCTTCTTCTCTGCCACCTTTTTCTTCATTATCAACTTTTGAGATGCTTGGTGATGAAACAAACGCCATATTTCCTGAGCTTGACCCAGTAGTCTTCTTTACTTCATGCTCTACTATTTTGAAATTGTTGTAGAGATCATTAAGACTCATCTGATCAATATCTGGCTTGTTCTTCCAGACAATGACATGCATAGACCATGCTGAAGGTAAACTCCTAAGAAATTTAGAGTTTAGGTCTTCTTGAGTTATCATCACTTCATGGATGGCTAACTGACTTGAAAGCTTCTGAAGTCTATTGAACATATTGTCCAAAGACTCACTAGGTGTGGCTGTAAAGTTCTCAAATTGCTGTTTGAGAAGTGTTTTCTGTGTTTTCTTGGTAGCATCATTACCACCAAATCTAGCCACAATAGCTTCAAAAAGGGTTTTGGCATCTTTGTATTTGTTAAAGATCAAAAGCTGATCATTTGGAATAGTTATCAGTAACATACTCCTGGCTTTTAGATCATTTCGCTTCTGAATTCTTTCTTCTGCACTTGATGGGCTTGTTTGTATTTGTGTTACAAGTGCATCGTTTACTGTTGTAGTGGTGATTGAGGGTTTATATGAGTTGCCTTGTTCAATGATCTCCCAAAGTGCATAGTCTTGCACTTGAAAGTATTGTTCTACCCTTAGTTGCCACATTTCAAACTCATTTTGCTTAAGTAATGGAAGTTTAGCTGCAACATTTGTTTGAATATGTTCAACATCCATTGTTCTTTTAAATTAGTAAATATTAAGCCTAGCTCTGATACCACTTGTGGAAAGGTTTGATTTGTTGAGATATTTATGTATGAATATGTTTAGCATGCGGAATCTACTACAACACACTTAAAAGAACACAAGGTGGTGAGTTATGTAAACGTGAGTATGTAATGAACAAGGAACACAACTTTGGTTAACACAAAACGATTCAATATTATTGATGAAATAATACGGATGATCTAACTATCACCGGGATTACAAAGTAATCTTGAATCTAAGATTGTAAAAGGATTTGTGAGTTGAGTAACTAAGTTACTTGAGAGATAGTTTGGTTTTGGTTAATAGTTTGAAAGATGCATGCATGAAGTGGTGACTTAGGGAACCTTTTATACGATAAGGCACCATAATTACAAGTTGTCAAGTGGTTGAATATAATACTTTACTTTGACTATTCTAGCCTACAATTAAATACAACTACCAATGTACAACTCTGCAATATTCTTCTGTACATCACAGAAGACTAAACTACTTCTACATAACGTATAACAATGTACAAAGACTAATAATTCAACTAAATATCTATTACAAAATATCTAATCAACTTGACATAAAGCTTGGCATGCTCTTCATCAACTAGCAGTACCTTCTACCCAGAAGGTACTGGTAGAACAACTTCATACTCTTCAAAATCAACTAGCAGGCTCTTTGACATCTTTGGCAGGCTCTTTGACTTGAACATTTTATTCCCAACAATTACAACTTGGTGTATCTCTTTTATTCAAGTTGTTAGTGTATCATAATTGTAAATCATTCATTCATTTGTACAAGTTATGTATAGTTGCTAGATAGGTGTGAGCATAATTGACTAGGATAGACTAGTGAGTAAGTAGTGAAGTTGTGAAGAAGTTAAGGTATGTAAGTAGTGAAGGTGTGAACAAGTTGAAGAGTAAATAATTAGTGCTAGGTCGTGAAGAAGTCGTGAAGCCGGTGTGAAGAAGTTGTGAAGAAGTCGTGAAGAAGTTGTGATAAAAGGTGTGAGATTGGTTCTAGCTACGATTAGGACTCGACATCTAGCCTTGTGTCGTTAAATTGGTGTAAGCTAAAGTTGTGTAAGGTTTTCTACGCCACAAGGGAGCTTGTTGATATAGTGAAGAAAACTCTCGAGTTAGGTGCTCGAGGAGTGGAGTAGGGCAAGGAAGGTGTCCTTGTAGCCGAACCACTATAAATCCTTTGTCTCGCGGTTAGATCTTTCCATCTTTATCTTTCATTTCATTTCATTACTTTACTTGCATTGTTAATTTAGATCTACTTATATTTGTTCATATTTGTTCAAGAGTTGAGTTCACATAAATTCGAATCTAAGTCTTTAAAAGTAAACAAAAGTTTTCATAACAAATTAAAAAGACGTAAAACTATTCAACCCCCCTTCTAGTTTTCCTCATAGTCGTGTACCGAGAGCTTTCTGTATTAACTGCCAAAATCTTGAGGTTAATCGACTATCTCTGTCAGAGATAATGGAGATCGGAACTCCATGTCGAACCACAATGTCTCTTAGATACAACTGAGTGAGAGTGCTCAATTCATCAGTTTCCTTGATCGTTAAGAAATGTGCTGACTTGGTGAGTCGATCGGCGATAACCGAAATGGTGTCAAAACTAGTGGACGTCCTTGGCAACTTGGTGATGAAATCCATTGTAATTCTCTCCCATTTCCACATTGGTAGTTCAGGTTGTACGAGTAATCCCGACGGTTTTTGACTTTCCGCCTTGACTCTCGAACAAGTCAAACACCTTCCAACATACTCTGCTATGTCGGCTTTCATGTTTGGCCACCAATAGATCTTCTTAAGATCCTGATACATCTTATCAGAACCTGGGTGAATTGAGTATTTAGACTTGTGAGATTCATGCATGATGATATCACGAATACCTCCGTAAAGAGGGACCCAACTTTTGTCTTTGAAACACAACATTCCGTTTGACCTTTTTACGAAACTGTTTTCATTTTTGAGCATTCCGTAAATTTTCTCATAAGGTCGGTTCTCTTCCTTGAGAGCTTCTTCTTGGGCAATGAGAATCTGTGATGGAAGTGGTGAACAAATGGTCATTCCGAGAGAGCGGACTCTGAGAGGTTTGACCTGTTCCTTTCTTCTTAATGCATCGGCCACGACATTCGCTTTCCCTGGGTGGTAGCGAATTTCACATTCGTAGTCATTAAGTAGTTCCAACCATCTGCGTTGTCTCATGTTCAGCTCCTTCTGATCTAGTATGTGCTGAAGACTTTTGTGATCGGTGAAAACCGTACACTTTGTGCCGTATAGGTAATGACTCCACATCTTAAGAGAAAATACTACTGCTCCTAGTTCTAGATCGTGAGTGGTACAGTTTTCCTCATTCTTCTTAAGCTGTCTGGAAGCATATGCTATCACTTTGGTTCATTGCATCAGCACTGCACCTAGTCCATGATGCGATGCATCACAATATACCACGAAGTCTTCGCTTCCTTCGGGTAGTGCTAGGATGGGTGCTTCACAAAGCTTTTTCTTCAATATTTGAAAAGCCGATTCATGTTTCTCTTCCCACATGTACTTCTTGTTCTTCTGGGTTAATTCTGTTAAGGCTTTGCAATTTTGGAAAAATATCTGATGAATCTTCTATAGTAACCAGCGAGACCTAAAAATTGACGGATCTCCGTTGGGTTTGTAGGATATGCCCAAATTTTAACTGCTTCAATCTTGGCAGGGTCCACGTGGATACCTTGGCTGTTGATTATATGGCCAAGGAATTGTACTGCTGGGAGCCACAAATCACACTTAGAGAATTTGGCGTACAACTTTTCTGTTTTGAGCAACTCTAAAATAGTCCGCAAGTGCTTAGCATGCTCTTCTTTACTGCGTGAGTAGATCAGAATGTCATCGATGAATACAATTACGAACTTTTCCAAGTATGGTTTGCATACTCGGTTCATCAAGTCCATGAATACTGCAGGTGCATTGGTAATACCAAATGGCATTACTTGAAATTCATGATGTCCGTATCGTGTTCGGGAAGCTATTTTGGGAATATCTTTTTCCCTAACTCTAAGCTGATGATAACCTGATCTCAGATGAATCTTTGAGTAAACACTCGACCCTTGTAGTTGGTCAAACAAATCATCAATTCTGGGTAATGGATACCGATTCTTGATAGTGAGTTTGTTCAATTCTCTGTAGTCAATACACATTCGGAAAGTTCCGTCCTTCTTTTTGACAAACAAGACCGGGGCTCCCCAAGGTGATGAACTGGGTCGGATGAATCCTTTATCTGACAGTTCCTTCAACTGCTCAGACAACTCTTTCATTTCAGATGGCGCTAATCGGTAAGGTACTTTTGCAACAGGTGCCGCTCCATGCACTAAGTCAATCTGAAATTCTACTTGCCGAACTGGTGGAACACCGGGCAAGTCTTCTGGAAAAACTTCAGGAATATCCTTGACGACTGGCACTTCTTCGAGTCGCCTTTCCTTTGGTTCCTTTTCCGTCACTTGAACCATAAACACATAAAATCCCTTGTTCATGTATTTCACCGTTTTGATGTATGAGATGATGTTGAGTCGAGCTTTGCTATGGTCTCCACGAAAAATAAGGGTTTCACCATTGAGCAGGATTTGGACGACCTTCTCGTCACAAATGATCCTGGCATGATGCTTGGATAACCAATCTATGCCAAAGATGATGTCAAAACTACCGAGTTGGATGGGCATGAGGTCAATAGAAAACGGTTTGTCGAGTAAGGTTAAGGTGCATCCTTGGATTATCTTATTGGTTCCTATTAGGTTTCCGTTAGCTATTTCTATTTCATAGGTGGTGTAGTTCTACTGAGGCAATGCTAAGCAATGAAGCAAATAAAGTAGAAACAAAACTCGTATCAGCTCCAGAATCAAATAATATTTTAGCTCTATGATGGTTACCCGTAAAAATGCCGGGATCCATTAGTGCATTTCCATCACCAAGCACGTATGCTCTCCCACGAGCAACGTTGTTCTGGGTTGTTGTCTGCTTTGGGCATTGGTTCTTATAATTTCCCTTCTCTCCACATCCGTGGCACACTACTGTTACTGGTTGCAGGTTTGCACCAGTGGCTCTGCATTCATTGGTCCTGTAGCCTACTTGACGGCACATTCCACATCTGGATGAACAAGGCCCATTGTGATGTAGTCTACACTTGTTACACTGGGGTAATGTTCCGGCATACCCTCTTCCTTCATTGGGTGTAGCCACATAAGCCCTGGCGGCTTCTTGTCTACGGTTCTGCTGTTGGTGGTAATTGTTACGGTTCTGATGGTAGTTTCGGTTGCGGTTGTTGTTGTAGTAGTTGGTGGTTCCACGATCATCCAAACATCATTTGTGATCATTATTCCCGGAAGTGAACTCCTTTTAATCTTCCGTTCCAACAATTTCTGAGCTATGGAAATAGCTTCTTCTAAAGTTGATGGTTTGGAAGAGGTGACATTTCCTTCTATGCTTGAAGGCAAACCCTCGACGTATCTTTCCAATGTCTTTTCTACATCCGGTATCGTTTCCTTTCATAGTCAACCGATGAAATTCCTCCTCTAACTTCCTTATCTCCGTACGTGGACAGTATTTATTGAGCATTTTTATTTTCTGTTCTGCCCAAGAAATATGGAATGCTTCCCCCATTCCCATAGTCTGGGCAGTTGAGTTCCATCAGGACAAAGCATCTTCTAGTAAAGTCCCTGTAGCAAATACGACATTGCTGTCTTCTGGACATTTACTTGTCATGAACACTGTCTCCGTACGCTCAAACCATTGAGCTAACTCAGTCACTCCTTCTACTTCTTTGAAATAAGTTGGCTTGCAACTTATGAAATCCTTAAAGGTACATTTGCGAGACGCAGATGCCTCGCTTTCTACGGTGGACCGGTTGTTGTTGTTACTCGAGCGAGCTATCATTGCTGCTTGAGTTTCCAAGGCTGCTGCAATTCCATCAGCTATCATTCTCTGAACAGCTTCATGGGTCAATGCTGTTGCGGGAGTAGCAGTTTCGTTCCTTGTGCGAGCCATAAGTCTATTAATGACACAAGAAAACACAATTTAGAATCCATATAATGATTGAGAATCATAAAATCACGACATGTGTGGGTACTATCGTAAATTAATAATTAACTCCTGGTATAGGATTGCTAAGGAACAAACTGATTCATCTACAAAAGCAACTTTCTCTACATTCATCAATTTTATTTTGAATACTCTCTGTTAATTTTTTTTTTTTTTTTTTTTTTTTTTTTTTAACTACATTACAAAATCATAACATTACGACTTTGTTTCATCACCATCCACATGAATATCCACAGTAGCATAGATCAACATCAATATATATTAAATCATAACTAACAGCGTATATTAATAACTTGAATCGATTTTGTTACAAAACAGAATGATTACAAGGTCTTTTTATTAATACAATATGTGGTAGACTAAGATGTCTCAAAGCTATATAGATATATGCCATGTTTAGCTGCTGGAGGTTTCATCCATGGGTCATGTGAGATCTAAAATCTGGTTAAGAAGTCTCTGTATCTCGGCTTGATGCTGGATTCTGATATCTTACACTAGTCTTATGATTACATCGATCTGTTCCTCGTTACGCTCCAAACGCGTCATGATAGTGAATAGGGTAGGGGTGCGGTCAGCTGCTGCTCTGGAGCTTTCTCCAGTCTCAAAAACTCGGGTTGGAGAAGGTGATGATGGGGGCGTTATCCTACTTATGTCTAGCGGTGAGGTAGGGGATGGAGGTGATGGCGGTATAATTGGAATTATGGGTAGTCGAACTCGCTTGTGAGGTGTGTTTATCTAGATACAACTGTTGGGGTTTCTCCGAAAAGGTTTCCTGAATGGTTCGGGCTCGTAGGGTTCTAAGATTTTGATTCTTTTGCGCCGGGCTACCGAGGCAGGTGGGGGTATAGGTAATGAGGTTTCCGAATCTTCTACAGGTAGGAATTGTTGAGTCTCCATATACTGATCATTTGGAATTGGGGTATATATGGGAAGATTTTCCGGACGAGCTGATGAAAGATATACCTATCTAGCTAACACAAACGGGTCTTCGGATATGGGTGAGTGATGAACTCAAATAAGTACATTTTATTATCATCATTTATCCTATTTATTTGACTTGTTTTATTATATTATATATGAGAATCGATACGTTAATGTTTACTTTTGTAATTCTCAGGTAAAAACAAGTATTATGTGAAACTTGGCGATTTTGGACTAATTATGGAGCAAAACAAGCAAGATGTTAAGAGTCTACTAAAATGTACAAGATCAAGATCATTCTGCTCCAGATACGCCGCAACATACTTCTTACATACGGCGCATCACTATCAAGATTTCACAAGCTACAATCCAAGACGGCAAAGTACATGCGCCGCATAGAGAAATGGAGTTACGCCGCATCTTAAGGCGGTGTACGAATATTCCTGAATATATTAATCTTGGACCCCACGCGAAGTTAAGTCAATGCGCCTCATCTACTTATCCTATGCGCCGCATCTAACCCTCAGACAGAAACTATAAACACCCCAAGGACAGACGCATTTAAGAGTTCCGACACAACACTCAGAAGAGAAAGACAGAAGAACCCTAGAAGCCGAATTCAGACGTATTAGCAGCACAAGACACACCCCGAACGAAGATACAAGAGCTGTAAGAAGGTCCTGCATGTATTCAATTCATTAAGTAGTTTTGTTTTATTGTATTAGTACACTTTAATTCATCAGGATTGATGGGCCGATTCCATGTGACTACGGAAAATCATGGGCACCCCTTAAAATTGTTTTCCCATTAATTAAAGTTTATATGTTGATGTCTTTGGTGACTTTTATTAGTGCATTGATAACCTCTGTGTCTAGCTGAGCATTGCTTGGGTCGCCATGCCCCTTCCTCGCCTATTTATTCTATCGTTTCTAGGATAGTGGGATAGACATAAGTGATCATTAAGGGTTTACTCGCCGATAAGATTAGAGCCAACGAGAAAGGTTTAACTCTCGGTGCGTCGCATCGAACTATACACTTCATATAAAACTAGCAATAAAACAAGTGACAAGCTACTTAATTATCAGGACAGGTCTTCTTATTGTCTCAAGTATCTATCTGTGTACGTGTGTGCTAATCGCTGATTCGTGCTCATTAGTTTAGTTTATATTTAATCATAATCAAACCATGCCAGTCTCTCAGGCTGAAACCCCCTTGCGTTAGATTAGGTTATACAGCTAACTTAGGATATTAAAATACTGATTAGAATGACTAGATAATACGTTCCACTCTTAGTGATCGACACTCTTCTTACCATTATATTCATACTGACCGGGTACACTGCTCGTTAAGTGTGTGTGTTATTGATAAGTCGGCTAAATATAAATTTAAAACTTGAGTAGGCATTGACACTGCTAAACCGCAACGACACATCACGCGCATCAAGTTTTTGGCGCCGCTGCCGGGGAGTGAATTGTTATTATCTGTTAATTTGATTAGTATTTTAATTAGGTTTTTCTTTTTAATTTTTAGATTCTAACCACTAACCCTGTTATATATTAGATAAATTGCATTCATTGTATTATTTGCATATTTTCTGTTTTTGTGTGTTTTTATTTTCTGTAATTTGTGTTTCTTTTTGTTTGTTTTATTTTCGTTTTTATTTTTTCTTTATTTTTGTGCATTCTGCTATCGTTGTACTGTGCTAATACAAACGATACGGCGCATCTGTTTTCATAGATACGGCGTATTGCGTTTAATTTTTATAAAATACAACGCGTTTAGTAAATTCGAGTACGACGCATCTTTCCCCAAGATACGGCGTATTCTGTTTTTAATAAGAAATTTTTCTAAACCCTAACGCCATACGACGCATCTATTTTAACAGATACGGCGTATCTTCGATTTAAATTAAAAACAGTTTTTCGAATTATTAAACAGATACGACGCATCGATTTTGTCGATACGGCGCATCTTTACTGATAATCAAAAATCTTATATTTTGAAACGTAACGAAGTTACGGCGTATTAGTTTTTGCTAATACGACGCATTAAATTTTTTATAAGTATAACTAATTTTTGATTATTTAAACATACGGCGCATTTGATTTATTGAGCGTGGCGTATTGCTTTTCTGAATAAAAGTTTGATTTATTTTTAACGTATTAAGATACGACGTATCCCATTTATAGGATACGGCGCATCATCAGCAGATATCAGCAGCTTTTATTTTACTTTGATTGTTTCACTCTTCTTTTGCACGAGTAAGTTTTATTTCAGGAAGATGAACGATCCGGATATTACAATGGAAGAATATATCAAGTTTGAAGAGGAAAGAGCCTTGAGCAATAATCATGTGTATAACTGGAAAAGAGCAAGAAACGGTGGACAAGTCATTGAGACAAAAGAAATCACTATGGAAGAATACTTGTTGCTGGAAAAGGTTAAGTCAAAGAAAGAAAGAAATGGGTTGCCGTTTCGACACACTTGGACTACATCAGATGATAAAGATGAGGAAGTATCCTATGTATTTAATATGAAACAAATTCCTTCAATTGTTCTCGATGGTGCTTTTTCTCCAGAAATTGCACAAGATGATGTGTATACGGAACCTTACGTTGAAGAATATTCTGCAATCGTATTACCACCATTAGACAATCCATCGGATGAAGATGAAAAGTATTCTAATTTTGATTTCAAACCATTTGACGCCATAGTTTATGATGACATACCTCAATCAGATTTTGACCCAACGAGGGATTTTGAAGAAATCTGGGATGACTTATTTAAGGATGAAATTCGGGACGGTGATGAAATTGCAAGACCACTAGTTGAAGATGGAGATTCACAAGATGAATTGGAATCACTTACAACAAAATGTGGTACAAATTTATTTAACACTATTGATCCATTTAATACTATTGATCCCGTTACTAATAATCTTGCTAGTTTTCCTAAACAGGTTGTAAAACAAAAGGATAATGAGGTGGACTATATTACACTACCTACTAAAGAAGCACCTGTGATCAACCCATTTTTGGTGGAGCTCGAGGAAGAATTTGGGGATCAGCTCTTAAACATTGCTATGATTGATGATGATGGTGATTTCGACCCTATGAAGGATATAGAGGAACTCGAACTTTTACTTGCCAAAGACCCTTTCTCATGTTCTGCGGAAGTCAAGGGACGCCTTACTACCAAAGAGACTAACCAACAAGAAAGGAGACTCATTTTTCCTCAACTGACCACTCTTTCAGATGCGATGGTCAAGTCATCCAATTTATCAACCAAACCGGGTAAGGATAGGAAAGATGTACATATATTGCCAAGGTATGATCTTTATTTATTTCTTCCATCTTTACTGGAAAATTTACACTCTTTTCGGGTTTATTGCTACTATCACCCGCACTTGATCCTAAGTGGGGGGAACAACACCCTATTACACAGTAAATAAGGGTAGAGTCAGGCTCGCGTGTAACAATTCGTAAAAATCCCTTAAGTAATTTGTAACTCTAAGCCTATGTACTGTTTAATATTACTATTCATCACGCTATTTTTCCGGGTAAATTTGAAAGTTTCTTTTTCATACTATATCACAATTCACAATAATTATTTGTTTCATACTATAGCTAGCACCTTTTCCTGGTTTGGTTCTAATAACCCACGACCCTCACAACAACTTTTACTCTATCTAAATAATTCAATTTCCTAAAAGCAACCTCCACTCACAAAAACTAGTTAACTAATATATCATCACATTTATGCTTCTCTTGAAACTAAAAACCAGGCGTATCATGCTAACTTTACACCAACTCAAGGACAATGACACACTCTCTTTTCCTTTTAATAATATCCCTCTTGCCTTAAACTAATCTAGCACAAGACACAACACTTTCTTTTATCTTCACTAAACACAAAACATCCTTTTGATTCTCCAAAAACCCACGCTAGCATTGTCCCTTCTTGTGTTTATCAACCTAAGACATGCATGTCCCCTCACTTTACACGACTCTCACTCAAACTCATGTGAGATTTTACTTAAACTAAAATCAGTATCAATACTACTCTATTACTCACAAACTTAAACTAAAACACCCTTCTGTGTTTCTGGTTACTGTCGAGAAGAAAGAGAAGCCAAACAAGGACCAAACGAAGTTGTGCTCTAGTCTTGCAAACCTCCATTTTAAACAAGAGTTGCTGTGGAAGGGGCGTGAGTCACGTGTCTCGTTCATCTCTACTCGAACTAAACCCAACTTCCATTCGATCATTGTTGCGTGTTGAAGCTGTAACTTACTTGATTTCATAATTCTCATTATCAGTTACTCAAGGTGAGTTTCATAGCCCCTATTTCAATACTTGTTTTAAATCTTTGGGGGGAGATACATGCTTAAATTATTTTACTCGTTTATCAAGTACGTGGTTTACTATGTGATGCAATTTCTCTATAATTCAAATCTTTATGATACATTTATTCTTTTATACTGTTGATATGTGCTGTGTAGTCTTATTATGCGGTACACTTTTATGTGTAATTCTATTTTTGTGGATTCGAATTCAAAGTCAAATGCGTTATTCTTGAAAGCATTTCACGGACCTAAGTATCAAATACTTGGGGTAGCCGTACGGAACTTATCGCGGACCTAAGTAATTGGGGTAGCCGTAACATAACATATCGCAGACCTAAGTAATTGGGGTAGCCGTACCATAACATATCGCGGACCTAAGTATCAAATACTTGGGGTAGCCGTACCGAACTCATTGCAGACCTAAGTGTCAAATACTTGGGGTAGCCGTACTTTACACCAGCACTCACGCACTCAATACATGTATACACATATGTCTTAATCATATTATATGTTAGCAGTGGGTTGTAAACACACAGGTTGCAAGTCTTGAATGGGCAGGGCTTGGAACTGAGTGGATTTACAATGCCTTTGCTGCGAAAATCTATACTTAAATGCTTTACTTATAAACATCTTTATTCAAATATACTTGATAGACATACTATGTTAGCAGTGGGTTGTAAACACACAGGTTGCAAGTCTGGAATGGGCAGGGCTTGGAACTGAGTGGATTTACAATGCCTTTGCTAGGAAACCTTCATTCAAATGCTTTACATTTTTCACTAAACTCTATGAACTCACCAACCATTGTGTTGACACTTTAGCATGTATTTTCACGTATTAAGCAATAGCACGCTACTGAAGGCTTTTGGCAGGGCATGGCATGGTCATAGAAGACTCTGATAGACTTTTGGGACCGCTTAACTTATTTTATGGGCCTATTTCCGCACCACTTATAACAATGTAAATTCAACACTTTTGTTAAACAATTTTATTCTAAATGATTGAAGTGCAAACCGTTCTTTGTACCTGTGTTATGATACCAATTGAGTAGCACCCCAGCGACATGTATGTTTCCGCTGAACCCGATTTTGGGGGTGTTACATCGTGACTCGAACAAAAACAAGCGCTTCGTGGGAGGCAACCCATGCTTATCTTTTATTTTATTTTCTGATTTTGTATTGAGTCTGTCTGATCTGCAGTAGATGCGGTGCATCTCCATCATAGGATGCGGCGTATCAACTGTACATATCATATCTTATTTTATTTTCTGCATATTTATTTTTGACTTTAAAACTTTCTGTCAGTATTTTAATGCGGCGCATCCCTGGTTAAGGATGCGACGCATCTTTTATTCTGATTCGTATTTATTCCAGGCTCGATACGGCGTATCTTCTTCCATAAGATACGGCGTATCGACTGACCTGATGATTTTCATTTTAATTTTTAAGTTTTATTTTTACTAATTACTAATGTATTATGCAAGTTTGAACCTTCTTAATTCAGGTGTGTTAAAGTCTGAATGGTATTATAGATTCCTGCATTTCTGTGGATACATCACTTATGGAGCTTAAACGTTCTAATCCATAAGAAAGTTGATTTTTGCTCTTATACGAATAATGGAGGATCATACCAAGCAAATCTCAGGGGAGTTTTTCTGTTCTAATTCTTTTATTTTCTAGTTTTTAATCTTTGATACAAACAACGAGAACGTTGTTTAACTTAAGTGGGGGGATTGGAGAATTAGAACACTTACTTGTCCTAAACTTTTGCAAAATATGCTTAAAATGCGTTTAATATATCAAAATTTAAAATTTTTAGCATGTTTTTGTTTAAAATCTAAATTACATAGCTGCACACATAACATTATTTTCAAAAATTGTAAACTTATCAAAATTCACAAATCTATGAGTGTGCCGGTGACTTGTAAACTTTAGAACTTGGCTTATATACTATTCGAGACCACCATAATAAGTATTATCTATATAATTGGAATGACTTGTCTAAATTGGTAAATTTCTAGGATTACACCCAAATAACCTTTATATGTTATGTGATATTAACTAACTACACTGGTTAGTTAACCCCCATATAAACCCTTTTGTTACTCTCACGTTTAGAGTAAGATACCCCTAGAAAAACCCTCAGAGCCATTCCTTTCGTTTCTTACACCTTTGTTATAATGTTTCGTTACACCCTTACACCTTAGCCTACCCTGTAGATTAAAATCCGTGGTTAATTGCTTTAGGCAAAGTGTGTTTCCTTACATTACCTGTGTTCGCGTGCGTAATTCATTATCTTTGGTTAGTCGGGAAATTGCACAATGCAATTGGTATGAAAGTAAATATTGTATATCTTTTAGTTTATTTTTCGTGTGTTTACTACTTTCGCTATTACAGTTATTTCTGAAAGTATGAAGAGTATGGAAAAATTATCCAGAAAAATAGTGATAGAAAAGTTGTGAAATTTTACACATATATGTTGATGTCAAAAAAAAAAAAATAAAATAAATAAAAAAAAAAAAAAAAAATAAAAAAATAGAAAAGAAAAAGAAAAAGGAAAAATTGGAAGTTTGTTTTAACCAACTTATGTAAAGTTTTGTATTAAGTGGGCGATATCACCACTAGTTGTTGTATATTATATTTATGGATTGAATGGGAGTTGGCCGTTATGGGAACGCCAACTAAGATTATTCTTTGATTGAGATCTTGTTGAGTATAATTCGTGTCTTCCTAAAGCGTGTGTTTCAAGTGTTAAAGCGTGAGTTATTCAATGATATGAGTCTTATTCATGGGATGGTTGGGAAAGTAATTTACCACATTTAGGATTTTAAATTATCTGTTTTGTTTATTTTTTATTTTACACCAATTTGTATCCAAAATATTATCCATACCCTACATTATTCTTTATCCAAACCTTTGATTTATTGAGATTAGGGATTTGAGCAATCTTAAGTATCGTAGTCGTGGATTCGGCTATGTATTTATGATTTTGTCGCCCTTTTTGATATAATATTATTGGTGAAGATTATTTGGTCCTATCTTTAGCCTATTCGAGTTAAGGATTTGAGCAATTTCAAGTATCGTGTTCGTGGACTCGATCATGTATTTGTGATTTTGTCGCCTTTTCTGGAATTTGAGATCGATAGAGATTAAGAAGAATGATTAACCCTTAACCAACAAACCATTTTTACCGCTTTAGACTTGTTATTCCTTGGCTTTAGTGGGGGAGATGCGTATACTTGCCAAGCTTATGATAGAATATTCGTCACGAATGGACAGTTAAACGATTAGATTTGCTTTTATCAAAATATTTTATTTTATTTCTAATTCGTTAAGTGTTTGGTTGTGCAATTATGACAAAACGAATACATGCTTAGCTATAAAAATAAATCCTAATATCTTTTAGGATACATTTTCATAAGATTTATTCTAAGGTTTACTTGGGGACAAGTAAAGTTCAAGTGGGGGGATATTTGATGAACTCAAATAAGTACATTTTATTATCATCATTTATCCTATTTATTTGACTTGTTTTATTATATTATATATGAGAATCGATACGTTAATGTTTACTTTTGTAATTCTCAGGTAAAAACAAGTATTATGTGAAACTTGGCGATTTTGGACTAATTGGAGCAAAACAAGCATGATGTTAAGAGTCTACTGAAATGTACAAGATCAAGATCATTCTGCTCCAGATACGCCGCAACATACTTCTTACATACGGCGCATCACTATCAAGATTTCACAAGCTACAATCCAAGACGGTAAAGTACATGCGCCGCATAGAGAAATGGAGTTACGCCGCATCTTAAGGCGGTGTACGAATATTCCTGAATATATTAATCTTGGACCCCATGCGAAGTTAAGTCAATGCGCCGCATCTACTTATCCTATGCGCCGCATCTAACCCTCAGACAGAAACTATAAATACCCCAAGGACAAACGAATTTAAGAGTTCCGACACAACACTCAGAAGAGAAAGACAGAAGAACCTTAGAAGCTGAATTCAGACGTATTAGCAGCACAAGACACACCCCGAACGAAGATACAAGAGCTGTAAGAAGGTCCTGCATGTATTCAATTCATTAAGTAGTTTTGTTTTATTGTATTAGTACACTTTAATTCATCAGGATTGATGGGCCGATTCCATGTGACTACGGAAAATCATGGGCACCCCTTAAAATTGCTTTCCCATTAATTAAAGTTTATATGTTGATGTCTTTGGTGACTTTTATTAGTGCATTGATAACCTCTGTGTCTAGCTGAGCATTGCTTGGGTCGCCATGCCCCTTCCTCGCCTATTTATTCTATCGTTTCTAGGATAGTGGGATAGACATAAGTGATCATTAAGGGTTTACTCGCCGATAAGATTAGAGCCAACGAGAAAGGTTTAACTCTCGGTGCGTCGCATCGAACTATACACTTCATATAAAACTAGCAATAAAACAAGTGACAAGCTACTTAATTATCAGGACAGGTCTTCTTATTGTCTCAAGTATCTATCTGTGTACGTGTGTGCTAATCACTGATTCGTGCTCATTAGTTTAGTTTATATTTAATCATAATCAAACCGTGCCAGTCTCTCAGGCTGAAACCCCCTTGCGTTAGATTAGGTTATACAGCTAACTTAGGATATTAAAATACTGATTAGAATAACTAGATAATACGCTCCACTCTTAGTGATCGACACTCTACTTACCATTATATTCATACTGACCGGGTACACTGCTCGTTAAGTGTGTGTGTTATTGATAAGTCGGCTAAATATAAATTTAAAACTTGAGTAGGCATTAACACTGCTAAACCGCAATGACACATCACGCGCATCAGTGAGTCTGGGTTACCTAATACAACTGATGACATGGGTGGTGTGGCGACAACTTCTCCTTCTTCGAAGGGTTCTGTTTCATTTGAGGCAATGCTTGTCACTGTAGCAGGTGGTGCATTGGGAACTATAGGTGACATAATGGATGCATAGGAATCCTCGAATTCCGAGTCCGATAATGAGGTTCTAGTGTGGGATACTGTAGACATGGTACTGTAGCAATTCCGTCATAGTAATTGTAAAAATTAATGACACCAAGTATATAAGGTAAACATGTAATGAAGCGATACTGTAAACATGATGATATAAGTCTGCAGGCACGGAGGGCGTAACGTGATATGGTGTAAAATTGATCCATTTTGAAAATGTGGTTAAAGTCCAAAGTTGCAAAAAAAAATTTGGTTCTCTATAACTATAGCTCTGATGCCAATCTGTAACACCCCCTAAAATTTGAGTTAATAGCGGAAGATTTAATATGGGTATTACCGGTAGGATCATAGTCATAATCATAGAAAACGACTCAAAAGAGACGTTTTGTAAAACATTGTCATTTATTTAGAAATTCAAATACAGAAAGGAGATTTCAGAGTTTTAATATTCCACAAAAGATGATATAAGTTTGATGTAAATGACAGACATTTATTAAACACCAGATCCATCCGTTACATGCCCGCTCCAATGCCTTCAATACTCCTGTTAATTACCTGAGGTACATGCTTAAAAGGTCAACAAAATTGTTGACTGAAAACATAGCGTTTATAATCTTAATCAGTTTTGAACACAAGTATATAATTGCATATAGATACAATTATCATAAGTAAAAGAAGATATTGCGATCAGTATAGGTATATATTCATTGCACTAAGCCTCATGACACTCAAAACTTAACAGTACCGTACAGGCGGTCAGAACAATCCAAATTAATGGCTTGAGTTATGGCCCTCTATAGGATATTGCGAATTTCCTAATAGAATACAAATAAAGTGAATCTGAACCTATCTAGCTAGCTACAAAGTCCATCTTCTAGATATTTCAGTCATGGGTCAACCTTAATAGATCTGCTCACTATATTCACATCCACCTCAGTGGTTAATGGTTCATGATGGGAGGGACTTTAAATAATGGAAATGATGGTAACTTAGGAAAAATCAGTCAGGTAAAGCATACAGAAAAATACTTGTGTTCTGTTTTATAACATGTATCTCCTCACGTATTTGAAAACATTAAAAAGGTAAAAGTGGGACTATGAACTCACCTTGAATGAAACTGGCAAAGGTGATATATGAAACCAAATGGAATTAAGGAAAATGCTCCAACACAGGACCTGGATATTAATAAGGAAATCTGAGATTTCGACGGTTTTGACTTAATACAAATAATGGTTGAAATGGTATCGGATGACGAAGTGGTTGGTTACGAGAATGAATGATATGCTTAAAATGCTTGAAGTTCAAAAATAATACTATATATAATATTATCTTATCTTTATGTCATTTAAATCATAAATATCGTTTCCTCAAAAACGGTTTAAATAAAATGTTAAGCAAGTTGTTATAAATCGTTAAATATAAGTATATACGTATATAATAAACTTTGAATGAATTGAAATGAAATGCACGTGCAATGAATGAAATATGTAAGATATAAAATAAAAATGAAAATTATAGTAAAGTTTACTATTAGTCCTTGTATTTATATGAAATTTACAATTTAGACCTTTAACAGTGTAATATTTTCACCGTTAGTCCTTAAGGTATTTATTTAGTCCAAAGGTTCTCAAAAATGTTATTTTAAACCTCAAAGTTGTTACTTAATCAATAAACATCCCAAAGTTACTAAAATTACACTTTATGCCCTATTTTTCTGATATGGACAGATTTAGTCCCTTCGTTTGAAAGTGTTTGCAAAAATGGTCCTTTTTGTATAAAATGAAATGGAAAAGTTTTTCGAGACTATTGTTTTTAAGCTTATTAAACTGCTTATCAAGTGCTTATTCTGCGTTTGGCTTATTTTGGAATTAAATGGGCTTTAACGATTTAAACTTGGCCCGTTAAGAGTTTTAAATGGGTGGACTTTAAAAGGTCATTGGGCTTATGTTTGGGCTTGGTTTTGAATTATAAAATCACTGAAAATAGGTCGGTTTGATTAGCTTATTGAAATAAGCTGTTAAGGGCTTATTGGGGTTTAGGCCCAATCGTTAAATATTAAAGAGTTTTAAGAATATTGCGACATACGTTTAGAGGCGAATTCGAAAGGGATTAAGGTCGTATGAGGAGAAACTCCAAACTAGGTTTTGATTATTAATACTATAAAGAATCAGGAGGTACAATAAATTAGGTGGTCGTGTTTTAATATATGGTTTAACGAGTTGGTTTCTAAGCGAGTTTATACGAGAACAAATAATAAAATTTTACAAGTTATATAATTAACGATATATGAAATAATTAAAATGAACTCGAAAGAAAATGAAGTAAACGTGCTAATGAGATTGCGAATGCATGAAAAAAATAAACTTGGCCTTCCATATAGGAGGCGTGACATATATGATGCGTAAAGTTAATAACGAATAAAAAAAGAAATAAAATTGAAACGATATGTATATATAAACGTTTGATATGAAATAAAAATGATGCATGCTTAATGGAGATCAAATGGAATTGAGTTGGAAAGGTTTGTAGATGACTTACAATGCTAATGGAGGAGTTTAAACGATTGGTTCGATCAAAGGGGTACTCGAAAGTGGATTATATGAAGGATATTGAACTCGAACTGATAGAACTTGGATGTGGCTTGCTTTGAATGAATTCCCAGGAGAGTTTTGAGAGTTTTAGAGTGAGTGAGCAAAAACCAAGAAATGGATATGTGTTTGATTCGAATGAAGTTCATGCATGAAACCGAAAATATAAATACGCAACTTGCACAACTTGGTCCTTTATCCAGCCATGGCAGGAGGGAAAATGATAAGAGGATATATTCCCTGCATTTATGAGCCTAGGGGAGGTCTAGAGCTCGTGGAGAAGCTAGGAACGAAGAGGGAAAACGTTTGGGATATATATGTATCGTACGAAGATAAACAATAGGTCCAAACTTGAGTTTTAACGTGTGAGATTGAGTGTTACTGTGAGAAAATGAGTTTACTAACTTAAAACATGTTTTAGAACTCGAATCATATAGTAGGAAACGTTTAAATGTAAAGTGGATCAATTTAGATATTAATAACACGGTTTGAAAAATGTTGTGAGATACGTTTACTTTGGCCTTGGATTATAGATCAAACGTTCGAGTCATGACTTGGGATTTGGCATCCTAATAGATTGAGGTATAAAGAAACAAGAGAGGAAAAAATATATATGACTCATGTATCAAATTTAAAAATGGCGAGGGCAAAGCTAAGAGGTTTAGGTCGACATAAAGTGTAGTGAAAAATATTCTAAGTGTTGATTTGGGTTGAATGAATAGTAATGGGTTATAGGTTTGGGCTTAAGAATAGTATCAGGGTCCATTGGGTTTATATTGAGTGTGTTGGGTTCTCCGTTGTCCATGTGTGAGCTCGTTCCAATGTTTTTGACAACAAATGTAACTGCTCGTAAAAATGGTTAACTGAACTGTAACTGATAATTAACACTTGATTAACGTTTACAAATCACAGGTTAATTTTACAGGTTGCTACACAACAGTCATACCCCCTTGTTGGGGACCACGTGCACGGGACTTACCCACGGACAAATCAGAGATTGGGTAAATCATCCCCGCATCTAGAAGCTTAATCACTTCCTTTTTCACCATATCTTGAACCTTTTGATTGATTCTTCGTTGTGGTTGCACCACTGGTTTGTACTCATCTACCAGAAGGATTTTGTAGGTGCAGTAGGAAGGATCTATACCTTTTATATTAGATATTTTCCACGCCATAGCTTATTTGTTTGCCTTCAATACTTCAATAAGCTTTTCTTTCTCATTTCCTGTTAAATCAGATAATATAATAACAGGTAGCTTTGATTCGCTTTCGAGAAAAGCATATTCCAAATGTGGCGGAAGCTCCTTGAGCTCCAGATCAGAAGGCTCTTCAAGTGACGTCTTCAACTTTTCTCCAGTGCCTGTTTTAATCTCTTCCTCCTTGTTTGACCTTGATGATGGATCATTCTCTAATAAGTATGCTATTTCTTCAAGAACCTCTTCATTACTCATGTTTGTATCCTCTCCTACAATAAAATTGGTGTCAAACAAATCTTCCTCAAAGATTCCTAGAAAATTTTCTTCAACAAGAGGTTCAATAGTATCTATGTAATAAAGAGTGTCGTCTTGCTTTGGAGAATATTTCATGGATTTGTCAATATGAAATATCACCTCTTGATCATCTACACGTAGAGTCATTTTCTTCTCGTAGACACTACTAAACAACGAGAGGTGGACAAGAAAGGTCGACCTAGGATGAGAGGAACTTTGCTATCCTCATCCATGTCTAATATGACGAAATCTACCAGAAACAAAAATCGATCAACCTTAACCAGCATGTTCTCCACGATTCCTCGTGGATATTTAATCAACCTATCAGCGAGTTGAATGGTCATACGTGTCAGTTTTGGTTCACCTAGACCAAGCTTGGCATACATTGAGTAAGGCATCAAACTGATGCTAGCTCCCAAGTCTGCCAAAGCATTATTCACACTTAAATTTCTGATTAGGCATGGAATGGTGAAACTTCCAGGATCAGACATCTTCTTCGGTAATTTGCCATCCAAAATGGCAGAACATTCTTCACTCATTATGACAGTAGACAAGTCCTCTAACTTCTTTCTGTTAGTTAGGAGGTCCTTCAAGAATCTCGCATATTTTGGCATTTGCGAAAAGGCCTCAACAAATGGCAAGTTGACATGCAATTGCTTGAATAAGTCAAGAAACTTACCATACTGTTCTGCCTCCTATTCTTTCTTGTACCTTCAGGATATGGGAGTTTTGGTTCATACGATTTAAGAGGAGGTTTGACATGTGTTGTGCTCGGAGAGCTTTGGGGTTGCACCTTGTCATTTACCTCTCCGTTTATCGGTTTGACAACATTTTCGTTAGATGGGAAATGAGGATCAGTAGTTTGCTTACCACTTCTAGTAGTAACAGCATTCACATGTGCATTCGGATTAGTTTCCATGTTACTTGGTAAGCTTCCCGGTTGCCTTTGAGACAACATGTTGGACATTTGACTCATTTGGGTTTTCAATTTTTGAATTGAGGCTTGTTGTTCTTTCATGATAGCATTTTGTCCAGCGACGTATTGAGTCATCAATTCCTCAAAATTGGACTTCTTTTCGTTGTGTTATTGTTGAGGTTGTTGGAATGGTGTGCGGTTGGTCTAGTAGAATCCCAGAGGACCTTGCTTGTATGACAAGGTGTTACCGTGCGACCCACCAGCTTGAAAATTCCCTTGTCTTTCGGTTACCTAACAAGCATCCTCAGACAAGCTCATTGGTTTGTCATCACAATCCTTTGTCAAATGAGGACCACCACAACACTCACATCCTACTTGTATAGCGACGACGGTAGCATTTAGCTTATCAAACTTCTTATTAAACATAGCCATCTGATTAGTTGAAGCGGCTATCTCGCTCACTCCATCAGCTTCAATAGCCTTAACTGTAGCTTTTCTGCTCACTCCATCTGGTGGTGCATACCACTCATCAGTATGTAATGCGATGTCTTCAATTAATTCATAAGCCTGATTGGGGGTCTTATGCATGATTGTCCCTCCAGCTGAGTTGTCAATCGTGTTTCGTGTAGGTCTATCGATACCTTTATAGAAAGTTTGCACGATCTTGTGTTTACTGAGACCATGCTGAGGACATTGACGAAGATACTTCTTCATTCGTTCCCAAGCCTCATAAAGAGTTTCACTCGACATTTGAACAAACTAAGAAGCTTTTCGGATAAAGCGGGTGGAAAGAATCGGGTTAATAATTTCTCTTGCATTTGGTCCCAAGTGGTGATGGAACCTGGCGCAATCGACTTGAGCCATTCTTTAGCAGTGCCTGTGAGAGTGAATGGGAATACGCGAAGCATGACTGCGTCTTCATCTACATCTTTGATTTTGAAAAGCTCGCAAATTCCTAAGAATGTGTCGATGTGATCGTTCACGTCTTCTCCTAACGCACCACTGAATTGGCAATGATTAAGGATCATGTGCATGAATTGACCCTTAATTTTGAAGTTTTCAACCTTGAGTTCGGGACAAGCGATTTCGGAACTCGCCCCCGTTCGAATAGTTTTGGCCAGTTCGGCCATCGTGCGGGTATCATCTCCCATCTCTTTCTCATCTTCTTTTTGAAATTCGGTATCTAAGTCGGACTCGAAATCGGAATCCTTTTGAGAGGTTCCAACAGAATCAACTACTTGCTCCTTCTTACGAAGTTTGCGAAATGCTCGCTCGGGATTGGAAAGTGGTGATACGATTTCAGACGAATCTTTTCTGGTCATCCACTGCAAAAATGTGCAAGAATGACAAGAACCAAAGAGAAATGAAAAAGAACGTTACGCGGAAAACACTTAAAATGAAGGAAGAAAATAAAAAGAGCTTTCAAAGGAATAAATTCCAAAGAAATGATCGATTAACTAACAACTTAATCTATAACTCAAAATGAATACACCGTCCCCGGCATCGGCGCCAAAAACTTGGTGTTGTATTTTTTGAGTTATATAATTTATATCTAGATTTTACCATAATGTTAAACTAATACACACGTAGGCAAGTGCACATGTCGTATGCTAGTATAGCAATGGTAAGAACCGAGAGTTGTATCCCAAGACGGTATGATTATTCGAATTATAAATCTTGAATGCTAGTTAAACTAATTAACAATAAAAGCTAAAAGGAGGAGATGCTTATAAGATAAAGTATAATCTACTTGAAAAGAGATTTAAAACTAAATAACAAATAAAAGCGACAAAAGTTGAGTTGTAAACAATTGATGGAAAATGTATTCACTTAGATTCGATTCCCCCTAGACTTTGGATAACAATTTTATTAAATAAAAGATAAGATCATATTATATGGTGATTTCTAATGTAGAAAAGACTCCTCCGTCGACTTGTCTAAACCTACAACTATTGGAAAGTAAATCCGAATGTCTTCGCGACAACCACCTCAAGTTATGCATTAAGCCTATTCAACTGATTTATGAGATTTAATGGGATATGTTTAATGGTTAAAAACATATAATGATAACAATAGTTGTGACTACTTGCAATCATGCACACACGTTCGATTTAGATTAATTAACGTCTCAAACCCTATTGCTATGTCTAGTCTCAAGCCTTAATCATTTAATTGCTCAAATGATCAAGAATAAATATTATACACATACGGATTGTCATCATGAGATGCATAAAATATTCACGATAAGAAACAATAAAAATCATAATCAAACACATATGGTTCTTTATTAAATTCAATAATTATCAATATAACCAATAATCAAATCGCTAAAAAATGTTATCCATCATCTAGGGTTCATCTACTCTAAGCAAATACTATGGAATTTAGCCAAGGATAATAAAAAGAACAAACATAACAATAATTAAACAAAGGTTCAACATAATATTAAAACTAATAAAAGTTCAAACCGAATAAAATTGTTGATGCCGTGTTTGCGTCTGATTAAATGCCAAACCAAAAGTGAATTAAACAAAAGTTCAACAAAGGAACGAATTGCCTTCTGTCCCTTCTTGTTCCAGCCGTAAGAAAAAAATAAGAACTTTGTATTCTTTTCTCTTTTTTTTTCGTTCACAGCAGCCAAGAAGTAAAATACTTCTTTTTTTTATTCCCTTGCTCTGTCGTCTTTTTTTCAATATCCGAACATTATAAACGTACAGTCAACCTCCTTTTAATTGTACTCGAATAGTTCCTTTGACCACCAAATTGTTCACAACTCCCTTTTTATTCTTGTCTGCCGCCTCTCTGTCTGTCCTATTAAAATAATCCCCCTTTTTCCACCAAATGTGCCTCCTTATTTATAAGGAACGAGATGTGCTGCGAACCGCCGCGTTGCGGCGGGGCAGCGAGTCCTTCTTTGTATTTACAGTTGCATTCAGAAGTTGCAAAAGCAAACTGGTTACATAACAAAAACTTGGTACATCATGTTGCAGCAAATACCAATCTACATAACCAAAACTTGATACATGTTGTTCTTTTACAGTTAAATCAATAGTTCCAGTTACATCTCATTCACGATAGAATTGACGGTTGGAATGGGGATAAAGGGCTGATTATCTAGCTGCATCGTGGAACCAAGTTTTGCAAAAACTCCAGTTTTCTTTTTCTTTTTTTTTAAAATTTTCTCCTTTCTCACGTACTATATCTTCAAATCAGAACCACACTTCACCAGATTTAATGAAATGTTTTCCCGCCTGCACACAGAGTATGTGTCCGTTAAACACCAGAATAGCAACAGAAAAAATATATACATTCAAATCATTTGATCAGTTTATAAATTTAAATGAATATCAATATAACTGCTGCATATGTAACATAATTATCGAAAAGATTGAGATGTATAGCAAAGATCACAACCGAGCATAGTAGCTGAATAACAAAGGAAGAAAACCTATCAATAAGAGATAATGACTAACCGTTGATGGTATTAGCAACGAAATACTGAGTATTTCCCAACCCAAGCTGGGCTGCATGCTGCATGTTATAGTTAGAAGATGCAGTGGCGGGAGCCCAAAATTCAGCTGCGAAAGTAATTCCAAAAGATAAAACACATGTGAGAAAACGAACCAAAAAAAAAAAAAAAAAAAAAAAAAAAAAAATTACTAAACGAAAATTAAACAAATACCAGTTATAATCCAGAACTTTTCCAGCCAGCTGTGTCCCAAATTTGGACACAGTCCTTGAGCATCTAATTAGAACGGGTATAAATGAATGGAAATATCATTAGATAATCAATGTGAAATACTTAAGTCTGCAGTAACTAATAAGGTTAGCAGCTCCCATGCACTAATTCATTGCAATAATGATAGATAAGATATATTGTTAGCATTTGTTTGTTTATTTCTGGCCACTTTTAAGATTTTCAGTTCAATAATGTTTAATGCTTTGAAAAAGGCAAGGTAGAATAAATTAGTTTATAGTATGTGGCTGGAAAGTTTGGATACCTGTCAAGAATCTGCCATTTGAAAAAAAATCTGTGAGCATAAGTACGAAACCTGCAAAACAGTAATGTGCAATTATGGGTGAGTAGATGTCGGCAGTGTGCATTATAGATATGGGCATTTTGTTTTTTTTTGGTTTTAGAAGAGAATCTTGTCACTGTCTGTCTTGGATTTGGTTTTCCTATTTAAGATAGCTGAAATGGGCATTTGTTTTCATAACTCATTTGATAAGTGTGTAGGAAAACAAAGAAAAGAAAATGTCTAGGCATCCTAAGTGTGATCAGCTGAGAGTTGAGGCGAATTCCAATAGTTGGTCTGACATATTAGTTTTGTATTGTCGTCAAGCTAGTATCGAGGATGTTCATATGTCACAGCAACTGAGTGCGATTTGTGACAGGTTGGCTAGTGTTAACCGTGACAGGCTTTCTTTTATTCAAGAGCTTGAAGGTGTTGGAAATAGTCATGCTCAGAAAACAGCAGAGTATCTAAGATCAGTGATAGCAAAAGATGAACAGAAAGTCATGCAGATGCGCTTGATAGCAGCTGAATTTGGGTTAAACGCACGTAACAATGATGTGTTTATTATGAAACTTCAAGGTGCAATGCGTTTCTAATTGTGTGGATGCAATTCGAGGATGTTTTATGGTTAATGCTAGTCGATTGTAAGATATGTTTTTCAATAAAGGCTAGGTTGTATGTGAAGCAAATTTATGTTGATTGTAAGATATTTCACTAAATAAAATTAAGAATTTAAGTCAAGTTATAACAATTTGTATATATAACATATTATGAAAAGGAAGTGAATGTGTAGTACCAGATGGTGCAGATGCGACATATCTTTGATCAGCAGGTACAGTTGACCATGTGGCTATATGTTCTGCTCTTAGTAAGGCTCAGATATGTACATATGTAATCAGCATTAAGTGCAAGCTGTGGCTGCAACTTAAAGTGCGGTTGCCCTGCCAACGAACATGCAGCTGGGAAAATGGAGATGTACAGACTTATCATCATTGCCTAAAGAATGTAGCTGCAAACGGTTGAGATACAGGATTGTAGTTAGTAGATGTAGTAGGAGCAGGGTCAGTTTGAATCATGAAAAGAGCAACAAACATTAGTTACAGTTAAAAGTCTCATAGACCAAGAAAACATAATTAATACGACCTGTGTGTTGGCAGTTAGCATGAGGTTTGCGTGTTCTGAGTGGCTGGCTAGTATTCGTTACAGGATTTGTAATTGTTTTACAAATGGCAGCAGTAGTAGATAACTGTGCAAAATCTGCTGGTATAAAAAAAAAGGAAAATAAGTTAAGCGCAATAGCAGTAATGGTTAGAATGTTTAAGGAGATTACCTATGCGAACAGCAATCGCATCTTAAATTTACCATAGTGATATAAGTAACACTTATCTTTTGGTCGTAGGCAATAAAATATACTGAGAATGTGAGTATCGATTCTTTGACAGGACAAAAATGGTAACAAAATATCAATGATGGATGCAGACACCATGCAAATGCGGCAGCAGCTATGTTCGGTGTCGGTACATCCATCACTGATATTCTGTATATTTTTGATTTTCAGCTTCTTTTTATGAGGATGTAGCTTGAATAGAAGTAAAAAAGGAATGCAGGCAGCTGGTTTGAGAATCTGTACAGGCTGTTTTGTCGTTTCGAGTGTCTTTGCACAATTGGGTGTACAATAAGCGTCTATGCTGAAATGAATAGACAGTTTTTACTATAGGAGCATATAATTAGTAAATATACATTGGATCATGAAATGGTACAAATGCAATATACCTTGGATCAGCAAGCGTAGTTGAGCGACGGGCTATATGTTCTGATCTTAGCAAGGCTCAGATATGTACATATATGATCAGCATTAAATGCATGTTGTGGCTGCAACTAAAAGTGTGGTTGCCCTGCCAACGAACATGCAGCTGGGAAAATGGAGGCGTACAAAGTTATCATCATTGCCTATAGAATGCGGATGTAAACCATTGAGAAAAAGGGATTTTAGAAAGTCAGAAAAAAGAAGAATGTAAAATAGCTGAATGCAATAATGGGAATGGGTATGCGAACCTGAAGAACAGGAATCATCAAGTTCATTGGGTGACAATATTCTCTTATATATAATGTGGCGTCGAGTTTTGCCACAGTTTTTGTAGCAGTGTTGGGCTCGCATTTGGGTTGCAGGCTCTTTCTTTTTGCTTTTTGTCTGTTCTATCTCTTCTTTTACCCTTTGCCAGACCGCTAATCATGTGGCATACAGCTCATTTTTTTTCATTCAAAAGTTTAGTTAAATTTTCTAAATCCCCTTACAGTTCCATTTGTTGTTTCACCTTCCTTTGTGCAACTGCTTGCACCAAGCGAGCTGCTAGGTTGTTGAAAGAACAAAAGGAACTGTATGGGAATTTAGAATGAGTAACTATGTTTAAGCTCAGAATTTAACCATAAGAAACAAAGGGCATCTATTAGTTCTTTTTTTTTGGTGATAGTAAAAGTCGATATCATGTGAAAAGATGGTGATCAGCAGTATGGGTCAATTATCGAAGAAAGATGGGAAACAAAAGAGGATAGTGTATAGAAGTAATTTGTGCCAAAGTATATGGCACACTATCCTCTCCGGTTTCCCACCTTTCTTCAAGAATTGTAAACATATGACATGTATTGTTACTATCAGCAAAAAAAAAAAAAGTACCAAATAGTCTTTGTTTCTTAGGGTTTTTTTTTTTTTTTTTTTTTTTTATTTTAATCAACATACAGGTGGAAAATCTGATCTCCACCTCAAACCCCTTTTGTTATTGAAATAGTCTTGAAACAATAGTCTGCACCAGACATATTGATAGATGATTAAAATAGCAAAAGGAATTCGAGGCGAAGGTCAGATTCATAGTCCTGATTGTATTAATCTGGTGTGCGTAGCGTTGCTGCTGAATACATGACCTGTTACAGATATTCATAGATGAAAAAATCTGGGTAAAATGTATATAAAGTTACGATTGATGGACAGCAAATGGTTACTTTTAGATAAATAAATTCAATGTACCTCAGATTATGAGCTGTAGGCGACCGAAGTGCCACATGTTTCAGTGTTAGGAAGGCTCAGATATGCACGTTTGTAATCAGCTTGTAATGTACGCTGTGGTTGCAACTGATACCGTAGTTGCCCTGCCAACGAACGCACAGCTGGAAAAATGGGAATGGACAAAGCTATCATCATCGCCTAAACACTGTGGCTGCATACCATTCTGAAAAAGGCATTTTAGAAAGGCAAAAAAAGCACTAAGCTGTATTGAGCAAAAATTAGTACTCGAAGCAAGAGATAGGAGGAAACATTTTCTTTACCTGGTAAAGGACGGATACAAAAGGTTTATGTTATGTGCCAGTAAAAGGTAACATTTATTTTTTGCATAGCCAGGCGTGTAGTGACAGAATTGGTTCTGGCCAAGAATATGTTTCAAGTCTGAAAGAAAGATGGGAAACGGAAGAGAATGCTGCGAAGATGCAATTTGGATCAAACTACTTATCACACCATTCTCTTCCGCTTCTCATCCTTCTTTCCAAATTGAAGTATATTTTTGATCAGAAGCATTTATGTCACTACAGTTATGAGTATGCAAAAAAGAACAATGTATGGTTGCTGCGCAAGGTGAATTGTTAATATCTGCAAATAGAAAAAGACGGCATATTAATAGGTGGTAGTATCCCTGAAGCGAAAATTGATGGTAAACCATAATGAATATTAACTGTTGTTGTTTTCTTAACTTAATAAAGGATATTAGCAATCAATTGATGGATAGTAAATGGTTACCGTCAGATTAATCAAGCCAACATACGTCAGATCAGGGGCCGCAGTTGACTAAGGAGGATCTAGACATTTTGACAGGCTCAGATATGCACGTTTGTGATCACCATGAATTGTACATTGTGGCTGCAACTGATATCATGGTTGCCCTGCCAACGAATGCATAGGTGGAAAAATGGGAATGTGCAAACCTATCATCATCGCCTAAATACTGTGGCTGCAAACCACCGTTACTTGTGTTTTGGTTTTTTTTGTACTCTGTCCGAGATATGCATTCCTCTGATCAAAATTGATGGGTAATAATATGGACGAATTTTAGAAGATCAGTTAGAAGCAAAATAGCATAGTGTAAAGAAGTAATCTGCACCAAATCATTTCTAAGACTATACTATTTTGGTTCGCATTGATCTTTTATAATTGTACTCAATTATCAGTGACCGTTTTTTGTTATATATAACATGTATTAAATAGATGCAAACTTTTTTTTTGGCACATATCTTTGTTATTAATTCTTCTAGTAAAAAGTATATATATTTATATATATATATATATATATATATATATATATATATATATATATATATATATATATATATATATATATATATATATATATAGTGTTAGTGTAAACATTTTAATAGAATAATGAATAACAAAGATATGCACCCAAAAAAAAGTGTGTATGTATTTATGTATTTTACATGTTATATATATAGTAACCTGAAGAACAGGAAAAACTGGTCAAAATCTGTACATGAATACAGTGAATATAAAAACTGGTTGTGAAATATAAGTTGCCCTTAACTTCTGGTCGTCGCCATATGCAAGAACAGAAACCTGAAGAATAAAAAAATATAAATAAATTATGGATACAAAGACAATCACTACGCAAAGATTTAAAAAGTATGAATGTTGAGTGTAAATACCATGTAAATATAGTGGTAGGTGAAAGGAGGCAATCATATGCAGTGAGACAGTTCAGTGTAAGAAAAATGTTCAGTACAAAAAACAACAACAAAGTATCAACGATGGATGTATACACCATATGAAACTGGGTATAGCTGCCTATGTCCAGTAACCGAGACTGGTTGCCATACATCCATCGCTGATATTCTGTCTGTTTTTTTTACAATCTTTAGTTTTACATTATCTGAGTTCGACCTGTAGATAAATTCAGAAATCGATAGGATTGGATCGATATTAAAAACTGATTGCAAGAAATAAATATACCTGGCACAGGTACAAATCTAAGAGACTGGGTTACCAAAAGCTACATATTAACTTCTTTAAGCAGAGTAACAGGTTCATGACAGCCTATGACAACCAATAAGTAACAAAGTTAAACATTTTAGCTGAGGTCTGCGAAGAAGGTATCAGTTTAATATAATTGGGTTGATATTAATAAGCGATTGCAAGAAGTAAACATACCTGGTACGGTTGCAAATCTAAAAGTTTGACCTGCCAAGGGGCAGAACTCATCAGAGGCTATTGTGCAAATAGGTACGTGCGATCATCATCTGATATGAAAATCACAACATTTGTACAGCAGCCATAAAGAGTTCGCAACCAATAAGCGACAAACTGAAACATTTTAGCTCAGATCTGTGAAGAAGTTATGAATTTCATATCATTGGACTGATATTAATAAGCGATCAGAAGAAATAAATATACCTGGCACGGCTGCAAATCTGAAAGTTTGCCTTGCCAAGTGCCAGGGATTCATTTCTTAAATCAGGGTCACAGACTCATCACAGCCTATTGTGCAAACATCCATGCATGGTAATTATCTCATATGAAAATGACAACATTTCTACAGCAGGTGTCAAAAGTTTACAACCAATAAGTGAAAACCTCAAACAATTTAGCTCAGATCTGTGAAGAAATTATGAGTTTTACATCATCAGAAATAAATACACGTGGCACGGCTGCAAATTTGAAAGTTTGCCCTGCCAAGTGCCAGAGATTCACTTCTTAAATCAGACTCACAGACTCATCACAGCCAATTGCGCAGGCATTCATGGATGTTAATTATTTGATATGAAAATGACAATATTTCAACAGCAGGCAACAAAAGTTCATAAAGAACATGTGCACAACTACCAAGAAAATCACAGGGAAGAGACATGTATAAATCTTCAGCGAATTCTATCATTTGTTAGCGTTTGGAAAAAGGCTTAAAAAATCGAGGCCAACACTGGTACAACAACTGTAACCAAAGTCCACAGTCCATTATATATAGGAGAGTGCAAGAGCAAAGGAAGTGGTCATCACATTCTCCACTGCATTCTCTCATTTGGTAGCAACACCAGCCACTCTAAATCGAGGGCAGTTGCAAAACGGAACCGGTTAGATAGGCAGTAGTCATACCATGATATTTAAGAACTCTATGGCTGAAACCTTTGCAAGGAACACCAAACACACAGCATGGCTGCAACTGCAATCTCAGTTACCTTGCCAAGCAACATGTGTTCAGAGAATGTAAGGTGACAGAATTATCCCAGCTGCTGCACAGAGACAGCTGAAAAGAGGTGGTGGCTGCAAAATAAGACCAGTTGCTTAGCTATTGTTTAGACCATGCCGCCCGGTAATTGCCTTGCCACCACCTGATTATATAATAGCCGAAGTAAGCTGCTGATTGCCTTGCCACCAGCTAATTACATAATAGCCAAAGCAAGGTGAACATGTATACGTAACAGGTCCAGGCACATAATTAGCATTGATACTATGGCATTCAAGAATTGTGACGCGGATACCTTTGCAAGGCAGCTGTAACAGCAACACAGAAGAAAAAGGCAAGTAAGTCAACCGAAGCGCGCGGGGAAAATCTGAGACGTCGGTTACACCACCTGATATGGCACTCATATCTGCCATTTCAGGGAATAACAGGTATAGGTAACATATCAAGTGAGCTAACAAACGAATCACAAACATGGAGATAATCTTTTTTAGCCACAGAAAACAGCAAAAAGGCAGCTACATAGACCGTAAAGAAACAAAATACCGGTAGACTACGACAAAAGCAACAGCCACATAACTAAAAGATGAACATAACCAAAAGACATGAAAAACAGCAGGTATCATAACGTTTATGCACGCAAGAAGCAAAAAAAAAAAAAAAAAAATGGTGACTGTAACAATGCACAAATAACGCAAAAAAAAAAAAAAAAAAAAAAACGCCAAAGAACACAAAGGAGAGCTACATAAGCAAAAGAAATGCAAAGGACCATAGCCGATCCGCAAATAGACAACACTGGCAACCAAGCACACATAACGAAACGATGAACACATAAAGTATAAAAAAAAAAAAAAAAAAAAAAAAAAAACAGTAACTACGACAAAGAACAGGCAGAGAAGCAAAAGAAGCCTAAAAGACGATAACCAATCCGCAAGCGAACAATACCGCCATAACCGATCCGGAAAGCGCACACACCCAAACGGTGAACAAATAAGGTACCACATAGAAAAAACAGCAACAATCAGAAAGAACAGGCACATAAGCAAAAGAAATCTAAAAGACCATAACCGATCCGCAAGTAAAACGATGAACAAATAAGGTACTACAAAAAAAAAACAGTAACCACTACAAACAACAGCCACATAATCAAAAGAAATCTAAAAGATCATAACCGATCCGCAAGTAAACAACGATGGAAGGCTAGCGCACATAACAAACAGCGATCAAATAACCTACCACAAAAAAAAAAGTAACTACCACAGAGAACAGGCACATAAGCAAAAGGAATCTAAAAGACCATAACCGATCCGCAAGTAAACACCACCGGCAGCCAATTAGGGTTTCGTTAGAAGGCAGTAGAACATGGAAGAGTAAGCGAAGTGGTAGGTACCCGGATAATTCTATCGTTTGTTAGAAGCCGCCTATGGCTAAAAGAAGCGAAGGGACAAACCAAGGGAGAAAACCGGGAGCCCATAGCCCAAAACGGAGCCCAACACTGCTACAACGACTGTAGCAAAAGTTGACGCCAAATTATACGGAGGGAGTATAAGGAATAAAACCCTTATTTCTTTTGTTCTATTCGTGCCCTCTAAACCCAACAGGCCATAGGCCTTTTCTTTTGCGTCAAAACCAAACATAAGGCCCACCAATTTGTGTTAATTGGCCTTCCATCAAATTAAATAAATATTGAGTCTAATTGTATCACACAATTCATGGACTTCTGACGAAAGAGTTATGATCAAAAAAGTGCAACAATATCCAAAACATCACTTTTTTTTACTTTACTTCAATTCATGCCAATTTCCGTGTATTTTCACCAATTACTCCATTTTTACCTATGATACGAAATAATTGTTGGAATATATAAATCACAACAATAAACGTATAAACATATAACATCAAGTACGCAGCGAAAAAACAAGATCTAGAATACATGTAATTAATTAACTAAAATAAAAGTAATGCGTACCTTTGGTTTCTAGCCAAACAAGAAACCGAGTATTCCAAGAACAAGATAAACCCTAGGTTAGGGTTTAAAGATGGATCGACTAATGTATAGGTTCTAATTCACGAACAAAACCAAACACTTGAGGTATAACTTGGATCGAAAAACCCTTGGGGATAGGGAAAGTCGATCGGCAATACAAGAGGAAGAAGAAAGGAAGAAGTTTGGCTTGCTAGAGAATTAGGATTAGGGATTTATGAATACAAGGGATTATATTTATAGACCCATAAATCTTCCTCTCCAAGTTAGGGTAGGAATGGGATTCCCATACCCCTTGTTCGGCCGACTTTTACAAGCCAAAGGAGATCTAGAATCTTCTTGACTTGTATTTCCAACTCTAGTCCTTCAAATTATTATTTAACGTCCGTTATCCAAACTCCGTTAAATATTAACGACCGTTAAGTGTTTATTCGTGAAATGAATAATTAAATTATAACTTAATATATTAATTATTCAAACCATTGAAACTCATACGTAATGTATGCAATCCTGAAGTCTCGTGTTCGAAACTGGTCATACAAATATTAATTTATATCCACAACTTTAACAGCTCCCACTTGGATATTCATTAATATAGTAATGACATGGGTTAGTCCAGCTTAACACCCCCAATGCCACCAGATCGACCCTGAGTATGGTTTCCTGTAAAAAACCTTGTGATGATTAATCATCATACTTATCCTTTTATTTCTAATACCGCGTTAATATGGATATGGATCTAAGTCATTCCATAATTAATAATTTAGTTTCTCGTTTATCAATAATTGACCAAGATTACCAAATTATCTGAACATTTTCCAGATAGCCTTTGAGCATGCGCACACAAACATCTTGTCAACCCTACGAGTGGCCAAGCAGTATTAAACTTCAAAACAAATTTGAAGGAACAATTCCTTTCTTGACTACGAGCATAACCCTTGGACTTCACATCACCTTCGAAAATAGCCCTTATAACTACCAGTTACAGATAGCGTTAGAATACCTTACAGAAAATGAGCTACACCCTCGGCAGTTACCTGGTATTTCAAGTCTGAGGATAAATATTCATGATTTACTTAATGACAAAGATCCATAAAGTACAATCATGTGGTTGGGATCTGTCCTATATTCAATTTATCCAATATTGAATATCATGTGAATTTGGCATGCCCACGCATCAATATACTTAAGTATATTCTACCAACATTCACATTCGCCTTAACTCAATAATAATCCCATATTATTGATTGACAACGGACTATTTAGAATAATATTAAGTTATTCACGGATTTAAACATGCAAATATAGGATACAATATTATAAATGAGAATAAACGTAACCAAACTTTATTTCATTAAGATAACATTGTTTACATATCCTTTATCCAAATATTAATCCACAGATTTACATGAAACCACTAGCTAAACGAAGACCAATGCCATCAGCATGTTGAGTAAACTTTTCCTTAGGTAAAGCCTTCGTAAAAGGATCAACCAGATTGTCATCTTTGTGAACTTTGAGTAAATTGATTTCACCTATTTCGACTTGTTCTCGAACATAGTGATATCTCCTAGGAAAGTGTCTAGCGCCCTTCATAACTCCAGGTTCATTGGCGAATATGATTGCGGCAGAATTGTCACAATACACATTGATAGGTGATTCAATTGACGACATCACTCTAAGATCCGAAATGAATTTCCTTATCCAAACAGCTTCCATCGCAGCTTCCGATGCGGCAATATACTCAGCTTATGTTGCAGACATAGCTATCATACTCTGCTTCTTGCTCTTCCAGTCTATAGCTCCTCCATTGATGACAAAGACATAACCCGTCTGTGACTTTTATCATCTTTATCAGTTTGAAAGGACGCATCGTAAAAACCTGTAACATCAAGCTCTGCATCTAGATTTCCCCCATACACTAGAAACATTTCTTTTGTATTCCTCAAGTACTTAAGAATGTTCTTAACAACATGCCAGTGGAGTTCACTTGGATTCTGTTGATAACGACTGGTTAAATTTTGTGCAAACGCCACATCTGGCCTTGTGCATCTCACTGCATACATGATAGATCCTACGGCAGAAGCATATGGAACTTTCTTCATGCGTGCCTCCTCTTCAGGAGTTGAAGCACATAGTTTGCTATTTAAGCCATGTTCTACTTGCATTGGCAAATATCCCTTCTTTGGAATTTTGCATATTGAATCTCTTCAATATCTTATCAATGTAATCACTTTGGCTTAATCCAATCAACCGCTTAGATCTATCTCTGTAGATCTTGATTCCAAGGATGTAAGCTACTTCTCCTAAATCCTTCATGGAAAAATATTTACTCAGATAAGACTTAACTTCATTAAGACTTGGTATATGATTTCCCATGATCAATATGTCATCGACATATAGGATAAGAAAAGTAGTATTACTCCCACTAACTTTGTGGGGTGGTATACACACGGCTCATCGAAATTTTGAGTAAATCCAAATATTTTGATCTCCTCATCAAATTTCATATTCCATTGCCTTGATGCTTGCTTCAATCTATAAATGGATCTTTGAATCTTGCATACACGCTCAGGAAAATCTGGATTCACAAACCCCTCAGGTTGCGCCATATAGATGTCTTCATCTAGACGACCATTCAAGAAGGCGGTTTTGACATCCATCTGCCAAATCTCATAGTCATAGTAAGCAGCTATGGCTATAAGAATCCTAATAGCTCTAATGTCAGCTACAGGAGAAAAGGTCTCCTCATAGTCAACACCATATGTTTGGGTAAAGCCTTTAGCCACCAAACGAGCTTTGTAGGTGTGTATATTGCCATCCATGTCTGTTTTCTTTTTGAAGAGCCACTTACTCCCAACTACCTTAGCATTGGGAGGAAGGTCTACTTCAATCCAGACTTTGTTGTCTCTAATGGATTGCATTTCCACATCCATAGCAACCTGCCATTTATCCCTTTCAGGACTATTAATGGCAGCCCTATAACAAGTTGGTTCATCAAGATCCCCTAGTATAGTTTCCTCACACTCTACGTTTAGACATAGACGTTCAGGAGCTTTTACAGATCTTGTAGATCTGCGAATGGGAACCACATCAACTTCAGGTGGAGGACCTAAACTTTCAGGTTCCACAGGAAGTGAGTTAGTGTTCTCAGAAGGTGATGTATCTTCTTGATCATTTTCAAGATCATAAAATCTCCCACTGAATTCTTGAGATATTAAATTATCCTCAAGGAATTCGCCATACCTAGCCACGATGACTTTATTTTTTGGTGGGAAGTAAAAGTAGTAACCCTTTGTTTCCTTAGGGTATCCTACGAAGATACACTTAACAGATCTTTGTTGGAGTTTATCTGGTGAGTCACATTTAACAAACGCCTCACAACCCCAGATCTTTAAGTAAGAAAAGTTGGGAGCTTTTCCAGTCCATACTTCATATGGAGTCTTATCAACCTTCTTAGTTGGAATCCTATTCAACACGTGAACAACAGTTTCAAGAGCATAGTCCCAAAAGGATAAGGGAAGAGTTGTCAGATTAAACATAGATCGTACCATATCTAGCAATGTATGATTTCTCCTTTCAGATACACCATTTTGCTGTGGGGTATAAGGAGATGTGAGTTGCTGAACAATTCCACACTCAGCTAGATAATCTTTAAACTCTTGGCTTAAATATTCCCCACCTCTATCGGATCGAAAAGCCTTAATCTTCTTACCGAGTTATAATTCTACTTCACTTTTAAAGACCTTGAATCTCTCAAAGACTTCATGTTTATGTTTAAGTAAATAAACATAACCATAACGACTATAGTCATCCGTGAAGGTCAAGAAGTAGATAGCACCGCATTTTGACACATGTCTAAGTGGACCAGACACATCGGTGTCTATTAATCCAAGTAGATCCGTAGCCCTTTCCATTTGATGTGAAAAGGTTTCCTTGTCATCTTCCTAGATATGCAAGATTCGCATTTATCAAATGAATCATCATTGATATTTTGCAAAAGCCCATCATGTTGCAACTTTTCCATGCGTTTCTTGCCTATATGAGCAAGACGACAGCGCCAAAGATAAGACGAATCCAAGTTCGACTTGATTCTCTTATTGCTAATGCTATACACAGAATTATTCCCATAGGATACATGATTCTCCATGTCAATTTCAAACACACCATTTATTGGAATTGCATTAAAGTAAAAAACACTATTTAAAGAAACTGAAATTCCATTATTAGTAAATGTGTGATCAAAACCATCATCCAACAATAAAGAAACTGAAACAACACCCCTAATAATAGAAGGTGCAAAGTGAAAATTGTTCAATACTATAATTAAACCCGAAGGTAAAACTAAATCAAATGTCCCTATGGCTTCAACTGCTGCACGTATGCCATTGTCTACGTACAAGTAGCTTTCTCCATAGTTCAACTTCTTTGCTGCTCTAAGCCCCTGTGATGTATTACAAATGTAAGTACCACATCCTGTATCATATATCCAGGCATTTTGCTTACGAGGAAAAGAGAATAATTCAATCATAAAAATACCTGAAGTGCTCGCGCCATTTGCAGCCTTGGCATTTTTATTCTTGCGACACTCCTCTAGCAGCAATGGACAATCCCTCTTCCAATGTCCAGGGGTGTTGCAGTGGTGACAAGCAGCCAAATCCTTCTTGGGATAATCCTTCTTCTTAGGAGGATTCTGCTTCTTAGGCTTCTACTGATAGGTCACAATCTGCTTGCCCTTGTTAGCTTTAGCTTTCCCCTTCTTGTTCGCATGTTACGGTTTGTTGGGCTTAGTAATCCTACCACCTTTTATTACCATTACAGCAGGTGTAGGCTCCTTCTTTGACAGTCCTTTCTCAAAGTAAATAAGCATTGCATGTAAATCACTTATTGTCTTCCCCGTGCAATGCATATTAAGGTTGCGCACAAAATCACCAAACAACTCCTCATTGAGGGATCGATTGATGAGGCAACTTGTACATCTTACACGTAACCACATCCAAGTGCATCCAATTGGTCCAAATAACCTTTCATTTCCAATACGTGGGCACTCACGGATTTACTAGCATCCTGCTTACACTTATGCAGAGAATCTAACAAGTCATATAACTCTGCCATAGGTGGTCTCTCAAACATTTTCTTGAGCTCATTGATAATGTCCATGGGACCATAGTTCTCAAATTACTTTTGCAATTGAGTATCCATCCCAGATAACATGAGACAAGCCACATCATTGTGCTTCTCATAATCAATGTTGTACTCTTCATGCTCTGCAGTAGAAGCAGTACCAGCAGGAGCTGTAGGAAGAGGCTTACTAAGATATTCAAATCTTTTGGCAATTCTAAGAGTAATTGTAACACCCCCAAAATATCGCAGCGGAACGATAGTGTCATGGGGATGCTACTTCAGGGCACAAAGTACGAGTTATAGAAAACGACCTCTAAATGAGACGTTTTGAAAAGTTACCATTCGAATAGATAAAAGTCATAGTTTACAAAACAAAAGATCCCAAAGTAGAATAACACATAAGTTTTTAAAGTGCATCGAATGGTAAATGATAAAAGCGAAAGTCTCCAAAAGCATGCCCTAAGACTCTCTGCTCCAAGCACCTGCTATCGCCTTACTAACCTGAGATAAACATGCTTAAAAGTGTCAACACAAAGGTTGGTGAGTTCATAGAGTTTAGTGTAAAATGAATTGCATTTAAAATGAAGATTTTTCCAGCAAAGGCATTGTAAATCCACTCAGTTCCAAGCCTTGCCCATTCAAGACTTGCAACCTGTGTGTTCACAACCCACTGCTAATGTATAGTATGATCAAGTCACATGTGTATACGATATATGCACGCTTAATGTAAAGTATAGCCTACTGAACCTCACGACAAGAATAAGCAAGCATGCTTCATAGCTGGATTATATTCACCCAAGGCCATGAATCGTAGGCAAAGGGTGGGGGTGTCAACCCGATAGTACTATCAATACCTCTCCGTCGGCTCCATCCAGGAGTTAAACAGTGGTGAAAGAATATAGCATATAGAATAGTTTTCCACATTAAGTCATATATCGTAATAAAGCTACACATCATGTTTAAGTGTATAAAAGTATAGCATAGCATATGAGTAAAATCGTCTTGAGTAATAGCAAACAATTTAAGCATGTATCTCCCCCAAAGAGTTTATAAAGCAGTTAAAATGAGTAAAAGTGGGGCTATGAAACTCACCTGATATAATGATACAACAATGCGATGATTATGTGAGGTGAACGGGACAACAAGGCGCGAACACTAGCCGCAACCTAACATGAATGAATATGTTCTACTTAGATGATGTAGTGGATGTTCATGCATATGTAACCTATATCACTCGTACTTTGAAAATAATAGTTATCGTCGATATGTAATGTTTTCCAAAATTTGGTAAAAATGTGTTCAACTTGTTACGTCAAAACTAGTCGTGTAATAACGTGTATAAAATGTTTGTGTTAGTCTCGGCGTTTTGAAAACCTTGGTATGTCATATAATAGTCGCGTTAATAAATCTTTGATCGTACGTGTTCCAACGGTAAGAAATACGGCTCTCCATGGTTGTTACTTGAAAAATATAGTTTTTAGTACGTAAATATATTCCCATTAAAAGCTGTCAAAAATTAGTTGCATTTATCGAAGTTTAAACGCGTGTATCTTGTTCGTTATTAGCTTGTTTTCGACGTTCTTTATATCCGTGGCTTCGTATTAACATATACTAACACATTTTCAGTAGCTCGGTTCATCTAGGTCGTGTTAAACGCCTCAGTTTGTCCGTCGAAAATCGTCCAACAGCACGCTATTTTCAGAAAATTAGTTTTCGTCGTTTAAACTTTGAAAAATCATATCTCCTTAGTTATAAGCTTGTTTTTATCCCCGTTTTCGGCCATAGTTTCGTCTCGGAATGTATTTTCTAAATATTTGGTCCAAAATTACTCACAACCTACTGAGTTGGCCACGTTTTCAAAATAGGGACAGTAGCATTATTATTGTTTCAAAAATGTGTTTTCTTAGTTTGTATCTAGTCCAAAACCATCCAAAATACAACCAAACAATTCTCAATCCTACCATACACCTTCTTAGGGTGTCATGGGTCCCTAAACATCATCATCCAAGCTAATCTACCAAGGATCTAAATAGATAACACATCTAGGGCTTAAAAGTGGTAAAAGTATAAATAGAGTGGTAAAGGCTAACATATGCCTATAGATCTTGCATAAAAATGATATGAACATGATATAAACTTGGTAAAATTATGAAAATGAGTTTGTCAAACTTACTTGAAAGATTTGTGAGTTTATGGAGATGAAAACCTATAAAACCTTGGGTTTTTATTTCAAAACCTTAGAAAGGAGTACTAATGGAGCTTGTTTATGTATGGATCTTCAAAAATTTATGCTTCTTGCTTGTGGTGATGTTCTTGGCCGAGCTCAAAGGGGAAGAAGAAAGGAAGAGAGAACTTTTTCTTATACTTGAAGTGTATGTGTGAAGTTTGATGTGAAAAATGAGGTTAATACTAATATATATTAAACAAAATGTAGGCATTAATTGAGATAGGAAGTCTTGCACCATTTTGGGGGCTCTAGGGGGGCTTGGGGCTGACGTGAGAAGAGAAGAGGGGGGGGGGGGCCTCCTTTGTGTTGTGTTATGTGTGAGGATTTATGTATAATTATGTAGTTTTAATTAGTTTTAGGTGTAACCGGGTACCGTGTTTGCTAGAAATAAAATTTAACGGAGTTAACTGGGACTTAATAAAGTCATAAAAATTATAAAAATATGTTGGGTACAAATATTGAGTGTTTGGACAATTATTGTTTAGTTTTTACGAAAACCGTCGTAATTATATAAAACGTACGATATAAATTAAATAAATTCTCAAAATACCGGGTAATTGAATTTTATAAACTTTGTGATGTTAAAATGAGTGTAAAAATATATCGGGACCATTGTGGGGATTATCGGACGTATTAGTCACATTTATTGCTCGTGCGTTAACGTTTTAATTAGATTTAATTATACATAAAACGTCAAATGTAATAAAAATGTTAATTTAATAAACCTACGAGTGGAATAGTATGAAGGTGTCATTATGATGATATGTAGACTATTCCTAGTCCGTATGAAGTGTCCCTACTAATGATGCATGAATTTCGCAGTTAAACCCAACCGGTTACGCGATTACGAATACCCGTAAACCACGTTTACGATGAAATGAATGATGGACATGAATAGTGTTTTCCCTCCGGGAATGAATAGTGTCATGTGAATAGTAACGCTTCTCGGAATCACAAACGGACTCCAAAAATGATGAATAGTGAAATGATGAATAGTGATCAGTGAATAGTAAATGATGAATAGTAACTGATGAATAGTGAATTGTCGAGGTTCGGAAAATGACCTAAAATTACGGGTTGTGACAGTCTCCCACCCTAAAAGGAACTTCGTCCCGAAGTTCAGCTCGTTCGTTCCACATACGTGCCTAATAGTCTGATTCGACAATGCAAACTTTCCCAAACTCGAGCATAGCCCTCAAAAGACCTCCCATGGTTAATCCTTTAGGTAAATGATTTTTACTTAATCCCACAACTCATCAGACAAGAACTGTCATGCGATTAGGCTAAATCGGTTTGAGTGATGACTTGACCTTTAGCTTGACTTTCGCAACTCATCAGACAAGAACTGTCACTAGAATCACGCTAAAAATCAATCTGTATGAATTCAACATCCTTTGAAAGGTCTTTTGAAAGATTGGCTCGATTTTGGAATTGCTTACACCCATCAAATCACTACTACCAATATAACTAAGGTTGACGATGCTAGGTCTCAGATTAGTTGATGTTGTGTATAAGTCCTATACTAAGACTTAAATGCTACGAAAATAAGATAGTTGTTCAAGAGAATGTACCCGTCATGCTATCGTGGACGTGTTGGGTGACAGGATTTCCTAAGAAGTAAGCTCTGCCACGTGCGGGTGGAATCTCAATGGCCTCATCTTGTGGCCCTTCAATTGCTAATGCTAAGTTTGGACGATTGCCTCCTTGGTTAAGATTTCTTTTCAACTTGGGACAGGTATTCCGGAAGTGATCTGGGCTGTTACACTCATAGCATGTCCTCTGGTTGTTCTTCATATTGCCCACATTCACTAGTGTCCCACACTGACTCGCAAAATGGCCCAACTGGTTGCATTTTGTACACACACGGCAAGGCACATACTTCTGATGATGATAACTACATTTTGCACACTTAGGATGTGGGCCTTCATACCCTCTCTGACCAGGACTAGTTGCCGCAAAGGTTCTTGCCTTCTTGTTGTCAGCTATCGTGCCCACTTGCTTGTGCGACTCGCTTGTTCCCTTCCTTTTATCACTGTTCCTCAAGCTTCCATTTCTAACCATTTCATCTGTCAGAGTCCCTGCTCTCAATATTGCACTTTGAATTGTAGTAGGCTCAGTTGTTTTCACCATCCCGCGAATTTCTGGAACAAGGCCATATATGTACCTCTCGATTCTCTTGGATTCGGGGGTAACCAAGTGAGGAACTAGTTTGGCTAACTCATGAAATCGATCCGTGTAGTCTGCATGACCAGCCCCTACCATAGAGTGATGATAAAGTTCATCCTCCAGCTTCTGCATCTCGTTGTCCGGGCAGTATTCCTCCTTCAGTAATGCCTTAAAATCGTCCCATGTCATACCTACAGCTGCCTCTCTACCCCTAGCTTGAACCTGCGTATTCCACCATGTCAATGCCTTTCCTGACAGCCAGCATGTGGAATACTTCACCATCTGATGTGTTGCACAGTTACTAATGTCGATCACCGACTCCATCTTTTCGACCCATCGAGTATACGCCAACGCGCCTCCTACACCATTGAAATCTATTGGTTTGCATGCTGTGAATTCCTTGTATGAGCATCCAGTTCTATTGTTGTTGCTGCCATTACCATTCTGGCCTATACCATTGGTGTGGTTAATTCCGCTTTCGTGGTTTCCCCAGTTACTCATATGATCGCCAACTTGAGTGACAATAGTGGGAAGAAAGTTTTGAAGTTGTCGAGCGATGATGGCTTCAAAATCAGGATGTCCACCGTCGTTGTTATCATTGTTTTCAATGCCGCGACCACCTCCTCTACCTCCACGCCCACTAGTCCTTCCACCTCTTGGGGTTGCGCCTCCTCGGCCAGAGCTACGAGTCACTCTCCTTGGTGCCATGATTTTCTGCGAGGAAGGACATTTAGTGAACGTCAGAGATGAGGGGAAAACCGTTGATCATCCAAAGTCTATACTTAACATCCGCATACATAATACCACGCCACCAGTTGTTTCCTAAGTTGTGCCAACACCGATCTATGTAAACGTAGTCACATGTCCATATGTGTCGTGAAGCACTTATAATTATGTTGGCCACCACAATTATAATTGTTTCCTTTCACAGGTGTACATATCACCAGGCACACATATCTCAGTGGTAGACATTGCTTAAATGGGTATCTAGGGAATGTCACGCTCAGTACAAAGGATTCTCCCCTAGGTGCTAAAGTCACTGGGAAGTCTAGTTTCTATCGGTTTCTCAAGAGTATCCTCAAGAGAACTCCCATCCTCGGGCAAATCATCAAATCTCTATAGCTAAGTAATAACCTTTATTTAACTCGGTCTCATGTCTCATCAAACAAGAACTGTCACAAGATCAAGTTAAATAATCAGTTATTACCGAGCTCTATATTTCTGATGACTCGACTAGAGTTTGGGACTTCCCCATCGGTACCATAAAATATCTAATAGCGTAGGTCTAGACAAAAAGTTATCAGCAAGCGTACGTGTATGCAAGGCGATAGGGAGGAGAGTCTAAATGTATGTAGTTATAGTCTAGGCTCTAAAAGCAACCTAGTTCTCTATAACCAATTCTCTGATACCATTCTGTAACACCCCCAAAATATCGCAGCGGAACGATAGTGTCATGGGGATGCTACTTCAGGGCACAAAGTACGAGTTATAGAAAACGACCTCTAAATGAGACGTTTTGAAAAGTTACCATTCGAATAGATAAAAGTCATAGTTTACAAAACAAAAGATCCCAAAGTAGAATAACACATAAGTTTTTAAAGTGCATCGAATGGTAAATGATAAAAGCGAAAGTCTCCAAAAGCATGCCCTAAGACTCTCTGCTCCAAGCACCTGCTATCGCCTTACTAACCTGAGATAAACATGCTTAAAAGTGTCAACACAAAGGTTGGTGAGTTCATAGAGTTTAGTGTAAAATGAATTGCATTTAAAATGAAGATTTTTCCAGCAAAGGCATTGTAAATCCACTCAGTTCCAAGCCTTGCCCATTCAAGACTTGCAACCTGTGTGTTCACAACCCACTGCTAATGTATAGTATGATCAAGTCACATGTGTATACGATATATGCACGCTTAATGTAAAGTATAGCCTACTGAACCTCACGACAAGAATAAGCAAGCATGCTTCATAGCTGGATTATATTCACCCAAGGCCATGAATCGTAGGCAAAGGGTGGGGGTGTCAACCCGATAGTACTATCAATACCTCTCCGTCGGCTCCATCCAGGAGTTAAACAGTGGTGAAAGAATATAGCATATAGAATAGTTTTCCACATTAAGTCATATATCGTAATAAAGCTACACATCATGTTTAAGTGTATAAAAGTATAGCATAGCATATGAGTAAAATCGTCTTGAGTAATAGCAAACAATTTAAGCATGTATCTCCCCCAAAGAGTTTATAAAGCAGTTAAAATGAGTAAAAGTGGGGCTATGAAACTCACCTGATATAATGATACAACAATGCGATGATTATGTGAGGTGAACGGGACAACAAGGCGCGAACACTAGCCGCAACCTAACATGAATGAATATGTTCTACTTAGATGATGTAGTGGATGTTCATGCATATGTAACCTATACCACTCGTACTTTGAAAATAATAGTTATCGTCGATATGTAATGTTTTCCAAAATTTGGTAAAAATGTGTTCAACTTGTTACGTCAAAACTAGTCGTGTAATAACGTGTATAAAATGTTTGTGTTAGTCTCGGCGTTTTGAAAACCTTGGTATGTCATATAATAGTCGCGTTAATAAATCTTTGATCGTACGTGTTCCAACGGTAAGAAATACGGCTCTCCATGGTTGTTACTTGAAAAATATAGTTTTTAGTACGTAAATATATTCCCATTAAAAGCTGTCAAAAATTAGTTGCATTTATCGAAGTTTAAACGCGTGTATCTTGTTCGTTATTAGCTTGTTTTCGACGTTCTTTATATCCGTGGCTTCGTATTAACATATACTAACACATTTTCAGTAGCTCGGTTCATCTAGGTCGTGTTAAACGCCTCAGTTTGTCCGTCGAAAATCGTCCAACAGCACGCTATTTTCAGAAAATTAGTTTTCGTCGTTTAAACTTTGAAAAATCATATCTCCTTAGTTATAAGCTCGTTTTTATCCCCGTTTTCGGCCATAGTTTCGTCTCGGAATGTATTTTCTAAATATTTGGTCCAAAATTACTCACAACCTACTGAGTTGGCCACGTTTTCAAAATAGGGACAGTAGCATTATTATTGTTTCAAAAATGTGTTTTCTTAGTTTGTATCTAGTCCAAAACCATCCAAAATACAACCAAACAATTCTCAATCCTACCATACACCTTCTTAGGGTGTCATGGGTCCCTAAACATCATCATCCAAGCTAATCTACCAAGGATCTAAATAGATAACACATCTAGGGCTTAAAAGTGGTAAAAGTATAAATAGAGTGGTAAAGGCTAACATATGCCTATAGATCTTGCATAAAAATGATATGAACATGATATAAACTTGGTAAAATTATGAAAATGAGTTTGTCAAACTTACTTGAAAGATTTGTGAGTTTATGGAGATGAAAACCTATAAAACCTTGGGTTTTTATTTCAAAACCTTAGAAAGGAGTACTAATGGAGCTTGTTTATGTATGGATCTTCAAAAATTTATGCTTCTTGCTTGTGGTGATGTTCTTGGCCGAGCTCAAAGGGGAAGAAGAAAGGAAGAGAGAACTTTTTCTTATACTTGAAGTGTATGTGTGAAGTTTGATGTGAAAAATGAGGTTAATACTAATATATATTAAACAAAATGTAGGCATTAATTGAGATAAGAAGTCTTGCACCATTTTGGGGGCTCTAGGGGGGCTTGGGGCTGACGTGAGAAGAGAAGAGGGGGGGGGGGGCCCCCTTTGTGTTGTGTTATGTGTGAGGATTTATGTATAATTATGTAGTTTTAATTAGTTTTAGGTGTAACCGGGTACCGTGTTTGCTAGAAATAAAATTTAACGGAGTTAACCGGGACTTAATAAAGTCATAAAAATTATAAAAATATGTTGGGTACAAATATTGAGTGTTTGGACAATTATTGTTTAGTTTTTACGAAAACCGTCGTAATTATATAAAACGTACGATATAAATTAAATAAATTCTCAAAATACCGGGTAATTGAATTTTATAAACTTTGTGATGTTAAAATGAGTGTAAAAATATATCGGGACCATTGTGGGGATTATCAGACGTATTAGTCACATTTATTGCTCGTGCGTTAACGTTTTAATTAGATTTAATTATACATAAAACGTCAAATGTAATAAAAATGTTAATTTAATAAACCTACGAGTGGAATAGTATGAAGGTGTCATTATGATGATATGTAGACTATTCCTAGTCCGTATGAAGTGTCCCTACTAATGATGCATGAATTTCGCAGTTAAACCCAACCGGTTACGCGATTACGAATACCCGTAAACCACGTTTACGATGAAATGAATGATGGACATGAATAGTGTTTTCCCTCCGGGAATGAATAGTGTCATGTGAATAGTAACGCTTCTCGGAATCACAAACGGACTCCAAAAATGATGAATAGTGAAATGATGAATAGTGATCAGTGAATAGTAACTGATGAATAGTAACTGATGAATAGTGAATTGTCGAGGTTCGGAAAATGACCTAAAATTACGGGTTGTGACAGTAATCCTCAAAGAACGGTACCAATCATTGAAATTCTTTGTCCCAGTCAACTTTTCTCTTTCAATCATAGATTTGAAAGCAGTAATCATGTTGTTCATGTTATTGTTGTCGGGTTGGGCCATTTCTACAGAAAAAGTTCAAAAGTTAGTACTTTCGATAATTAAACTTTTCAAGAAAATTAAACACCCATGGTAAATAACATTTAACCATTTAATTTTCACTGAAAACTAGGATCGAAATTGACGTCGTTTCATCACATCAGCTTTGGCTGCTAGCAATGAAAGTACTCAATAAGGTACGGGTCGAACCCAATTGCCAATCTCAAATTGCAATTCCTAGAGTCATGGGACTTACATATTTTGCCAACAACAGTTGCAAATGTAAGCATGTTTTATCCTCAAATATTTATGCCTTGACGCCGTTTCATTACATCAGCTTTGGCTGCTAGTAATGAAAGTGCTCAATTAAGTTAACCAACTTAAGAAACTGCAAATTGACGTCGTTTCATCACATCAGCTTTGGCTGCTAGCAATGAAAGTACTCAATTTACCCTTTGATTACCATCCTTTTGACCATCACATCAGCTTTGGCTGCTAGTGATGAAAGAATCTAATCTCAGGTGTTTTCGTTTCGTTGGATGGCATATAACTTAAATTTTAAGGGTATTTATAGTTTGATGTGTGTAATCAAAATATGTACAAATATGTCATGCATTCATCTTGTATCATATGTTTCAAAAGACTGTTTACTCATTCGTTACATTAATAAGCTCAAATCATCAAAGTTTTAATTGATGGCATTGAGTAACTTACAACATTGCCTTAAGATGCTTCGTATGTATTCATGGTTGTAGTTGGTAAGTCTAATATTGACGCACAAGCGAGCGGAGAGACAGAATGGAGTCTCTTTAAGGCCACAATTTAATGTTAAACCAACCTTATACCCACTTTATAGTTTGTCAATATTAGGTCCGCCGTTCGACCATTTTTGTACAGTCGCATCAATCAACTAAAAGCTTATGATTTTCTTGCTTAAAAAATGTTACACCATTATTTAGTCAAGTTTATTTTCTATTTTGAAAATTACCCTTTTGTTTACAACCATGTCAACAACATATTTAAGCAAATGCGCAATTAATAATAAAATAAACAACTTAAATAATGAACATGCTAAGATAAATCAATTTACATGTATATTTTGATCATGAGACTCCCATTGGTTTTCGAGCTAGGTACCAATGGACCACATGCACCAATTTCTTGGTTGCGTAAGTCTCATAATTAAAATATACAATATCACACAATTGATTATATAAACGATTATATGGGGTCTTCCCCAATTTTAGGTCTTCCCTAAAAACCTAATTAATTAACTTTTAGTAATTTTTAACTTGTTCAACAATATAATTACTAAACCCTAGTTAATTAATGTAGAGGTATAGATTCACGTATAGGAGGTGGAGGAAACACGATAAACACGAACTAAAGATTAAACAATATAGAACCGGTTTATTGATTGGGGAGGTGTGTGTGTTATTTCTAGAGAGAGAAAGTGAAACAACACACACACCCCTCAAAAACCTGTGAATCCTCAACCTTCCTAGTGTTGACTAGGAAGGTATTTATACAAAGAATACAAAGCTAACTTAGCCTAAATGTCTAAACTAGTCCTTGTACAAAGAAAGAAGTGCAATTCCCAAATATGACAAAACTTTAAGGCTAACAATCTCTCCCCAAAGTGAAGTCATATGGGAATTGCTTACAATGTTCCCTACAAGTAAAATATAAACCATAAGCACAGAGAATAGTCTTCAAACGTCATTACTTCGTTCAGCTTGGAGAATCTTCTCAGCATTCATTTCTTTACTTGCAGAAGAACTATTTGAGCAAATCTAATTAGGGTTTAATACAGCGTGCCCTGAGTGCTCTCCCCTAATTAGTGCTCTCCCCCAAACTGACAACCTTTCTGATGATTGCCCTGTATCTGAAGAAGTCTTTTGATAATTAAATGCATTTCGTCTTTAGTCTTCTAACATGCAGCGGAAAATGTAGAACAGACTGTAGACTCGACCTTCTTCAAGATTATCCATTTGGGGGAACAGGGTATCAACATCTTCATCTCACCAAATGCATCCCAGTTATCTTTCATTTGAAAAATCAGCCCATAACGTATACATGAAATGATAACACCAAAGTAACAAGTTGAACCACTGATCATCTTGATTTTGTTACCCGAAATTGTTGAAGGTGGAAAAGGTAGAAGTACGAAGAATAAGATGAGTGGAGGATAAGACAAAGAATCAACCAATCTCCGACACAAATCATTTCATAAATCATTAAGCCCGATCACGTGAACTTGTTGTGAGACCTCGATGTACACATTTCTCTCCCCTGCTGGTTACGATTTATCAAAATCAGCATAATGTTGTGTACGTGAAGTATTAACTGGAAGCACTTTATCATTAAACCCAGTCAGCCTGTGAGAAGATGTCGATGAACCCAATCTAACCTCCTGTATCCAAAAACAACGGCTTCATGTAGTGACTACTGATGGAGAAAACCCACTATGACGAACTTGAGACTGAAGTAAAATCGCCCAGATTTGTGACTTAAGCTTGTACTATCCTTGTGATAAAGAACGGTGTACCCTATACCCTTAACAGAAGTATTAGCACAAAACCTCTTGACATATCCTCAACTACGTGAGACACTGAGCACTACAACGTAACTCCTTAAAGTGATAGCTACTTTGTGAGTATAGAGAGAGAATCACAAAAGTAACTAGATATCCAAGTCTTCGTCACCATTAATATATGCCCAAACAAGTCATCTTCGCGAGAAGGTAGAAAGAAAGAAGATGAAATAAGTACACGCATCTGTAAAACCTTACTTCAAACCCAAACAAATAACGAATCATCCCCGTAGTCACAGCTAATAATTTAACCATTGTCATTTGATTATGAATCTTGATCAGGATCTTTTTGGCTATACGTGGTAATTTTGAAGGTGCAGTCCGATAATATCATTTTTGATGTTGTTGTGAAAAATGCCATAAAATGCAATTCTAATGATGCTGGAAAAATTTGAGTTTAAGAAATTTTTACGCCAAAAATTCCCTGAAAAATTCGAATTTTGGCCAAAAAATTTGAATTTTGGGCCAAAATTTTCACTCTTGTACCAGAATTTGAATCTCGCGTAAAAATTGTCCGTTAAGTCTCCTGTAAAAATTAAATTTTACTCAAATTTTCCCGCCAAAGGTTGTCCGATATCGCAATTGCTCAAAGATCTCGGACAATGCTGTTTAGCTGAATTGCGATAAAACAGCTCCAGACCAAGTGCGATAATTTTATCGCGTTTTGAATTGCGATAGAAATTTTCAACGACAACTGCGATAAAATGTGAATTGCGATAAATATGCCTGAGGTCCAATCGCGATAATTTTATCTGAGTTATGAGCCTCAATTGCGATAGAACTTGTGAGCCTCAATTGCGATAAAAATTATCTGAGTTGCAGTTGTGATAAGATTATCTGAGTTTGAATTGCGATAGAAGTGGCGAATTGCGATAACTCGTCTGGGTTCTGGGAATTGCGATAACAGGTGGGGTTACCAACTTTTTGTCATTTTCCTTAGTTGCCCATGCTTCCCACTGCCAAACCCATGCTTCTTGTATCACTTTTCTTCACTAACTTCCACCAACTTTGACCCACTCTTATCAATAAAATCTATCAATATTTTATCCAAAAACAAATCTTGTACAAGATTTGTTTATGAAATTCGATCAATGAACCAAGAACAAACCAAAGTCTATTCTTCCTTTAAACAAGATTTGAGTGAAGAACTATCACAAAGTCACAACCCAACTCGTTAAAAAACACAACCTTACCATTTGATTATGTGAACGATTCGAAAGAAAACCACAAACTGTCACATTTTTAGAGAAGAAAAACGCAACAGTGGAGAACTTTAAAAACATGTTACACCATTATTTGTACAGTCGCATCAATCAACTAAAAGCTTATGATTTTCTTGCTTAAAAAATGTTACACCATTATTTAGTCAAGTTTATTTTCTATTTTGAAAATTACCCTTTTGTTTACAACCATGTCAACAACATATTTAAGCAAATGCGCAATTAATAATAAAATAAACAACTTAAATAATGAACATGCTAAGATAAATCAATTTACATGTATATTTTGATCATGAGACTCCCATTGGTTATCGAGCTAGGTACCAATGGACCACATGCATCAATTTCTTGGTTGCGTAAGTCTCATAATTAAAATATACAATAACACACAATTGATTATATAAACGATTATATGGGGTCTTCCCTAAAAACCTAATTAATTAACTTTTAGTAATTTTTAACTTGTTCAACAATATAATTACTAAACCCTAGTTAATTAATGTAGAGGTATAGATTCACGTATAGGAGGTGGAGGAAACACGATAAACACGAACTAAAGATTAAACAATATAGAACCGGTTTATTGATTGGGGAGGTGTGTGTGTTATTTCTAGAGAGAGAAAGTGAAACAACACACACACCCCTCAAAAACCTGTGAATCCTCAACCTTCCTAGTGTTGACTAGGAAGGTATTTATACAAAGAATATAAAGCTAACTTAGCCTAAATGTCTAAACTAGTCCTTGTACAAAGAAAGAAGTGCAATTCCCAAATATGACAAAACTTTAAGGCTAACAATCTCTCCCCAAAGTGAAGTCATATGGGAATTGCTTACAATATTCCCTACAAGTAAAATATAAACCATAAGCACAGAGAATAGTCTTCAAACGTCATTACTTCGTTCAGCTTGGAGAATCTTCTCAGCATTAATTTCTTTACTTGCAGAAGAACTATTTGAGCAAATCTAATTAGGGTTTAATACAGCGTGCCCTGAGTGCTCTCCCCTAATTAGTGCTCTCCCCCAAACTGACAACCTTTCTGATGATTGCCCTGTATCTGAAGAAGTCTTTTGATAATTAAATGCATTTCGTCTTTAGTCTTCTAACATGCAGCGGAAAATGTAGAACAGACTGTAGACTCGACCTTCTTCAAGATTATCCATTTGGGGGAACAGGGTATCAACATCTTCATCTCACCAAATGCATCCCAGTTATCTTTCATTTGAAAAATCAGCCCATAACGTATACATGAAATGATAACACCAAAGTAACAAGTTGAACCACTGATCATCTTGATTTTGTTGCCCGAAATTGTTGAAGGTGGAAAAGGTAGAAGTACGAAGAATAAGATGAGTGGAGGATAAGACAAAGAATCAACCAATCTCCGACACAAATCATTTCATAAATCATTAAGCCCGATCACGTGAACTTGTTGTGAGACCTCGATGTACACATTTCTCTCCCCTGCTGGTTACGATTTATCAAAATCAGCATAATGTTGTGTACGTGAAGTATTAAATGGAAGCACTTTATCATTAAACCCAGTCAGCCTGTGAGAAGATGTCGATGAACCCAATCTAACCTCCTGTATCCAAAAACAACGGCTTCATGTAGTGACTACTGATGGAGAAAACCCACTATGACGAACTTGAGACTGAAGTAAAATCGCCCAGATTTGTGACTTAAGCTTGTACTATCCTTGTGATAAAGAACGGTGTACCCTATACCCTTAACAGAAGTATTAGCACAAAACCTCTTGACATATCCTCAACTACGTGAGACACTGAGCACTACAACGTAACTCCTTAAAGTGATAGCTACTTTGTGAGTATAGAGAGAGAATCACAAAAGTAACTAGATATCCAAGTCTTCGTCACCATTAATATATGCCCAAACAAGTCATCTTCGCGAGAAGGTAGAAAGAAAGAAGATGAAATAAGTACACGCATCTGTAAAACCTTACTTCAAACCCAAACAAATAACGAATCATCCCCGTAGTCACAGCTAATAATTTAACCATTGTCATTTGATTATGAATCTTGATCAGGATCTTTTTGGCTATACGTGGTAATTTTGAAGGTGCAGTCCGATAATATCATTTTTGATGTTGTTGTGAAAAATGCCATAAAATGCAATTCTAATGATGCTGGAAAAATTTGAGTTTAAGAAATTTTTACGCCAAAAATTCCCTGAAAAATTAGAATTTTGGCCAAAAAATTTGAATTTTGGGCCAAAATTTTCACTCTTGTACCAGAATTTGAATCTCGCGTAAAAATTGACCGTTAAGTCTACTGTAAAAATTAAATTTTACTCAAATTTTCCCGCCAAAGGTTGTCCGATATCGCAATTGCTCAAAGATCTCGGACAATGCTGTTTAGCTGAATTGCGATAAAACAGCTCCAGACCAAGTGCGATAATTTTATCGCGTTTTGAATTGCGATAGAAATTTTCAACGACAACTGCGATAAAATGTGAATTGCGATAAATATGCCTGAGGTCCAATCGCGATAATTTTATCTGAGTTATGAGCCTCAATTGCGATAGAACTTGTGAGCCTCAATTGCGATAAAAATTATCTGAGTTGCAGTTGTGATAAGATTATCTGAGTTTGAATTGCGATAGAAGTGGCGAATTGCGATAACTCGTCTGGGTTCTGGGAATTGCGATAACAGGTGGGGTTACCAACTTTTTGTCATTTTCCTTAGTTGCCCATGCTTCCCACTGCCAAACCCATGCTTCTTGTATCACTTTTCTTCACTAACTTCCACCAACTTTGACCCACTCTTATCAATAAAATCTATCAATATTTTATCCAAAAACAAATCTTGTACAAGATTTGTTTATGAAATTCGATCAATGAACCAAGAACAAACCAAAGTCTATTCTTCCTTTAAACAAGATTTGAGTGAAGAACTATCACAAAGTCACAACCCAACTCGTTAAAAAACACAACCTTACCATTTGATTATGTGAACGATTCGAAAGAAAACCACAAACTGTCACATTTTTAGAAAAGAAAAACGCAACAGTGGAGAACTTTAAAAACATGTTACACCATTTTTGTACAGTCGCATCAATCAACTAAAAGCTTATGATTTTCTTGCTTAAAAAATGTTACACCATTATTTAGTCAAGTTTATTTTCTATTTTGAAAATTACCCTTTTGTTTACAACCATGTCAACAACATATTTAAGCAAATGCGCAATTAATAATAAAATAAACAACTTAAATAATGAACATGCTAAGATAAATCAATTTACATGTATATTTTGATCATGAGACTCCCATTGGTTTTCGAGCTAGGTACCAATGGACCACATGCACCAATTTCTTGGTTGCGTAAGTCTCATAATTAAAATATACAATATCACACAATTGATTATATAAACGATTATATGGGGTCTTCCCCAATTTTAGGTCTTCCCTAAAAACCTAATTAATTAACTTTTAGTAATTTTTAACTTGTTCAACAATATAATTACTAAACCCTAGTTAATTAATGTAGAGGTATAAATTCACGTATAGGAGGTGGAGGAAACACGATAAACACGAACTAAAGATTAAACAATATAGAACCGGTTTATTGATTGGGGAGGTGTGTGTGTTATTTCTAGAGAGAGAAAGTGAAACAACACACACACCTCAAAAACCTGTGAATCCTCAACCTTCCTAGTGTTGACTAGGAAGGTATTTATACAAAGAATACAAAGCTAACTTAGCCTAAATGTCTAAACTTGTCCTTGTACAAAGAAAGAAGTGCAATTCCCAAATATGACAAAACTTTAAGGCTAACAATTAATAATCGGATAAACAAAGCACGTAGAACATGTAACAAATAACATCAATTTTCCATGACAAAACATGCATGTTTTTGTCATGGATTTCCCATATTGCACTTATTATCATGTAACACATATAATCAAGTCAATATATATACGCATACACTATTAATGGCATCACCAAGTATTCATTAATTTAACACATAAAATTTCACATGCAACCTAGGGTTTCTACAAGTTTTTATCAAAACTAAAACCCTGGAAAATAATTAAAGGGTAATCGACCCATAATTAAAAAAATTAGGGTTTGCAAAATTAAAACCCTAGAACACTTATTGCATGTATCTAATCATCAAGATTCAATTTTTATGCGTTTTTAGTAATTAATTACTATGTATAAATGGGCTCTTGATGCGACTGTTGGAATATATATATCATAACAATAAACATATAAACATATAACATCTAGTACGCAGCGGAAAAACAAGATCTACAATACATGTAATTAACTAACTAAAATAAAAGTAATGCGTACCTTTGGTTTCTAGCCAAACAAGAAACCGAGTATTCCAAGAACAAGATAAACCCTAGGTTAGGGTTTAAAGATGGAACGACTAATGTATAGTCGAATGGGGAAATTCACACAAGCAAAAGCAAGCTTGTACTCCGTTCTTGTACACACGTATTACTAGCGTCTCAATGTGAAAAGCTAGGTTCTAATTCACGGACAAAACCAAGCACTTAATGTATAACTTGGATAAAAAAAACCTATGGGATAGGGAAAGTCGATCGGCAATACAAGAGGAAGAAGAAAGGAAGAAGTTTGGCTTACTAGAGAATTAGGATTATGGATTTATGAATACAAGGGATTGTATTTATAGACCCATAAATCTTCTTCTCCAAGTTAGGGTAGGAATGGGATTCCCATACCCCTTGTTCGGATGACTTTTACAAGCCAAAGGAGATCTAGAATCTTCTAGACTTGTATTTCCAACTCTAGTCCTTCAAGTTATTATTTAATGTTCGTTATCCAAACTCCGTTAAATACTAGCGACCGTTAAGTGTTTATTCATGAAATGAATAATTAAATCATAACTTAATATATTAATTATTCAAACCATTGAAACTCATACGTAATGTGTGAAATCCCGAAGTCTCGTGTTTGAAACTGGTCATACAAATATTAATTTATATCTACAACTTTAACAATAATAAACAATTAAGTACCATTTCTTATATAAAACAAAATAAAAGAACAATAATTTTGAGATAAATGATACTTAAGAACACTACCTATTTGATCACATCACAAAGCAGAAAGGGACGACAATTTTTTGCAATTTAGGGACGACATTGTCATTCCTATTTGTTCTTGGGAGCAAAACAAACTGCAGCAAACCTGCATTTTTCCAGATTTTTTGGGGAAAAAATCTACCAAAACAAATCTAACCTGTAAATTACCAAATAATATGATACAATACTATTCAACCTCATTCATAAAGTTACTCATTGCAAAACAATTAAATAGAGACATTGCTTTCACAAATACGACACAAATTAAGCTAATATATAGCATCTCGAGAATGCAAATAACTAGTCACAAAGGTAATACAAATAATAACATACTACATGATCTTGAAGAGACTTCATCTCTCTCTGTGTAAGTTCTGGTGGTTGTCACTATGTGTACAATCACGAGCTCCAAGATTGTAAAGTTTCTATTTTATACAATAACATGAATCATCAAACAGACACACATTAACTTGGACAATTTAGAACTTACTTTTAGCTGAGTAGTGTATTCTTCAGACAAGAGCTCGGCGTATTGGTTACCATCGTATTGGTTGCGAGTATTGTAGTTTGGCATGAGATTGTTTTTTAGGTAGTCATTGCGACCCATTCCTACAAAAAAAATGCATCTAGAAAGTGCTTGACCAAGATTGGCTGCACCCAACGAATTTCTTATTTCATCTAGACTATTTTTGAAGTTCTTTATGTTTGAGTATGCTCGTGTCATAATAAATAATTATATGGCTAGACATATATGAGCCTATGGGGTCACACACATATACACTGAGGTACCACTTTATATATCGTGTTTATTGTATTTACGATATATAAATAACCTAACGTAACTCGGGATCACTATTGGGCTTCTAATGGCTAAGTAAAGTACTTAATCCATTGGACTTGGAAAACAAATGGCAAGCCCATTTAGCCCATATAAGGGGCCGGACAAGGAGGAAATCAAGGGGGGGTTTGGTTTGATTTTTGGTCAAATATATGATAGTTATCTCCTCATTATTATCATATCAATTTACCAAATATCCTCTCCTCTTTTCTCTCTTATTTACACGGCACAAAAACAATTCCCATCAAGGGTTTTGTTTTCTTGATCTCTTACTCTGAATCTTGTTCAATCAAGGTAATTCCAAGGTTACGGGGTAACGGACTAGCATCCAAGAGGTATATAGTGAAGTGTAGTATGGACAATAATAGAAGTGATCTACTTTGGTCATTTGGTTTCAAGGGTATATTGGTGTGAAGAAGGTCTCTATTGAATTCTACCGATCACGCTACAAAGGTATAATCTTGTTTGTTTTACTTTGATTGATCATATGACTCTATGGATCCGTTGATATGTGATTACTACTGCGTTTTTTTATTGTTAATATGTTATTTATATTCATAATCACCAATAGTGGTTTCACGAGCCATCATATGATGTTATATGATCATCTTGTATGCGTAAAAATGGCAAAAAATGCGTGTTTTTAATGTATTCAAAAGGGTAAATTCAAAATGCCCTCTAGGGCTATTTTTTTTGAATTTAATTCGACCCATATGGGGTCTTATGATCTGTACTTTTTGATCCCATGGCCATTTGTTATGCATATTTTAATTGGTATACTTGTAAGGTAGGTGTAAATTGGCCTAAAACGCATTTATTTGATCGATTTGTGAAACGATTTCAAATCAGCCCCTATGACTTAATTTTATGTGGTGAAATGATGTTAAGAAGGTCCTAATATTAGTGGATTTTGAACCTAAGACCATTTGACACGCGTACCAATCGGGGTTTTAATTCTTGTTAATTAATTTCTTCGATTTCGTTGGCTAACAATTTATTTCTTGTCATTTATTTTGTTTCCACGGCAAATACATGCATGTTTGTCCATGGAGTTAGCCAACACCTTGTTTTGTTCATAATATTATTGTATTATTATGTGTATATGCAAAGCCGATGAAAACCTAGACCACTTGTGCCTTGTGTTGTTGTGATTTGTTGATTGGTTTCTTGTTTTTGGGGTTGCCATTGTTTCGGCACTTATGTAATGTAATTCATTTTAGTTTTTGCCATTTTTTGGGCATTTTTACAATATATAGGAAGTAGATTAGTTGTATTTTACTTCATGTATTATGTAATCAAAAGCATGTAATCGAATGGCAAAAGAATGAAGAACTTTGGACCAAAGAAGGTTGCTAGACACACTGCTGTAAAACGCCATTACCAGGAGCTCTATAAGGTATTTTGGGCTAATTTTTTTTGTGCAGGTTCACAAGACATGGGCCTAAAACTTTTTCAACTGGGCCAAAGCATGAGGAGGTTTCCTTCTAGGTGTTTTGGGCCTCCAAAGACAGAAAAACTGATCGGACAGAATCAATTTTCCATGTGCATAATGGGCCTTTACTTGCTCATGATCGTCTTGGAGCAAGTGGGAGCCCTCCGGTGGTTGTGAATTATGTCCCTAGTTGACTCTTGGTTCTCGTGATGGTTCACGAGACCAAGCATAGAATTTTCATCAGTTAATGCTTTGCATATTGTGGTTGTGTGTTTGTTTGGTTGATTTTATATATGCTACGATTATATGTAAAACGCAAAATTTTTTCTAAAAACATGAAACGAAACACAAACCAATTTAAATTAAGTCTTATGATTTAGTTTAACTAAGTTTAAATTTGGATTTGAAACTTAAAATCATTTTTTTATAAATAACACTTAAACTTGTTAAGCTTGGTTATGTATTTATTGTATTGTTCAAAATTAGTTATAATCCACTTAGGATTTATATTAGTCTTGAAAATGGACAACTTGACACACATAAATTAAAACAAGGATTAGACTTAAGTTAAGAAAAGTTTTTAACTTGTGCTACGAAGAACGAATGCATGCTTCTTTCGTACACTTTTTGATTCACATCAAATATTTTGCCCGTCAAAATTTAAGTCATGCCGTCCAATCGTTGAGAACACTTGCAATTACCTTTTGCCTATGCGTGGGACCTAAGTTGAATTGTAACCTAAGGTGACTATTCTCTATGCGTGGGACCTAGATATATCCTCAAACGTTCTCAAATTCGATGACTTAATCGAGTTAAGCGGTGAGACCTTGACACGAGGCAAAGATGGGACTAAACATGCCTACATGACACTAGTCGTTTGACACTAGATGCCATGAATCCCATAAGGATCTAAGAGTTGTACATGTAATACAATTGGTGATCGTCGCCTACCAATTGAATCTACTATTACTAGCAGATCAACTGATGTGATAGTAGAAGCACAATGTGGATCTTAGCCCTTTTGTAAAATTAATTATTTTAAATTGTAAACATAGGGTAGTTAAATTACAAAAGGATAATTATCAAAAATACTAAAGATGAACTTTGTAAATTCAATTAATGAATTAATTCAACACAACCGTAAACAAGAGTTTGTTCTTTTCTTGTTAAAGGGACGATCTAAGTCGTTCTTTCCTTGTAAGAAAGAGACTTATTCCTATCCTTTTTCTTTATGAGGAAAAGCTATAATAGGAATATTTGAATTTTCCTAATTCTAATCAAACTCAAAGAACACCTACTCTAGAAATCGTGATGTCTTGTAAAAGTCAAAACGGTTAAGTATGGTTACACATCTTATTCTTTCAAGGTTGTTCTATAACCCTAGTTTCGGTTTTGAAACCTTGAAGAAATATAAGATATTTGGATAACTAGAGAACACGTTTTCTATAGCTACCAAACTAAAATGAGTTTAAATAATTAGAAGACGGAAATGTCAATAAACCGCAAAGTGGGAAAGACAATTACTAGCATGATTACCTAGCAGTTTGTCTTAACCCAATAAACCTACTAAGGTCCTACATACCCTAGTGGTAAAGTAGACCAATTATAGAGGAAATGCATGCCTATTTTCAAGTTAAAATAGCAATGATGGCTAGCACATCATCTATATGTTAGAACTTGATGCACTTCCTTGAATACCTAAGTACATGTTTACTAGTCAAAGTGACTCACATTAGCAATAATGTGTAGATATTCAATGAAAGAAGGAAAATATCCAATCGCCATTCACTCTCCACTAGTGATGTAACACCTATAAATGTTGTCTAATCCAGTGGGAGCTACGTGATTATATTACTGGTAACAAAACACATGTAATGTTGTCTAATCCAGTGGGAGCTTTAAGCTTTATTACCTTGCAAGTTGCCCATCTTATTTCCAGATTGTCTTGAAATAATACATTACTTTCCACATGTTAAGCATCATATTTTATATAAGAACCATTGCATAAATTTTATAAGATAACTTGTCGCGTTCCTGATGTTGCTTCCTGAAAATGTTATCTATAAAATTGTTATGCATGATTAATTATTAAAACGATAAAGTTCTACATATCTATATTTTGATTTTGACTAAAAATCATATGTTATCTTAGACATTGTCATATTACTCATACAAACGAACGAGCGTAGTGTTGTCTGCATACTCTCATGATGTTGTGCCATGCACAAGTGGGAGAAATTGTAATTGTGTGCAAGGTACAACATATAACAATATGACTAATGGTTTTTCTTGACTGCAAGGTAAGAAACTAAGATTCTACTAGGACTTCTACACATAAAATGTATGTTTCCCTAATTAGAACAAATATCAAGATAACATGAAAAGCTACTTCAACATATTTACTGAATTGTTTAGTAAATATGATTATGTTTTCTTGTAAAGTTATAATCATGAAGTATGAAATTAACTTGAATTTACTGCTACTAGGACTTCTACACATAAAATGTATGTTGCCCTAATAAGAACAAATATCAAGATAACATGAAAAGCTACTTCAACATATTCATTGAATTGTTTAGTAAATATGATTATGTTTTCTTGTAAAGTCATAATCATGAAGTATGAAATTAACTTGAATTTACTATTGAGGCCAAGTGTCGGCGCTCGTAAATTACTTTAGTTGAATATGTTTAGGTCTCTTGTAAAGATACAAACATCAATTCCTTTAATTGTTGAAAGACTTATAACATAATGTAAGACGTTAATTTGTTATGTCTTCTTGTTAAGACATGTACACTTACGACGTATAATATTAAATGTTTATCTTTTCTAGTCAAAACATACACATGAAGTAAAGTATGCAGTAGGCTAAAATTACTTTTGAGGTCATCTGGTTTGACTTGGTTGGCAGATATGTAAGCCAAAAAGTATAAGTTCATCTAATGAGTTGTGTGTTAGTCTCACAACATCAGTCCTCATGGAATACCACAACTTTATGGTATGTCCATCAAGGAAAATCAAACTCTATTGATATTGTTTGATCTTTGATGACTTAAATTGTTTTACCTCCAAAGCTATCAAGGTTAGAAAATTGGATGTGCCATGTGTACACTTAATATGGTTCCAACACAGAAGGAATTTAAGACACCATTGTATTATGGCATGGTATGAATCTCATTATGTCTTGATTGAAGTTCTGAATTTGTTAACTACCTAAGAGTAAGTAATTAACAAACTAGAGTCAAGAACTAATGATGTATTTTGGATGCCCCACTTGAAAACAATTTATTGTTACTCAAGATGCTGAGTATCTAGAGATTAGTCTCTACATACAAAAGCAAGTGGGAGCACCTTTAGATCTTGAAGTTAATTCAAGGGCAATCTTCTGAGTACACTTGCTATTGTCATACTAAGGTTGAACATGCATATGTTAAACCATAGATTGATATCTCTCATTCATAAATCCGCAAGGATTCCTCTTGCACCTGAATGATATAGTTTTTATATCAATGCTAAGGGATATAAGTTAGAGGATCATAGTGAACCTGCTAACTACAGAAATGCATTATTAGATATTGTATCTGATGAATAGCTCAAAACTAGGAATGTTAAGATGTAGTCCTTGAAAGACATTCACTTATGGGGCTCGATTAATCTCTTACCAATCAATTAGACTGTGAGGTTAAGAATGAGTTTTTTGATGAGAAGACTCAAAAGGACAAACTTGTACACACATTTAATGCACGCGTAGTAAAAGGAGTTTACTCGTACTCAAGAAATTGACTATGACTAAATCTTCCTACCTACAAACATTAAATGTATAAAGATGATTAATTGTCATACCTATTTTCATGTAAATGAAATATGACAATAGGATATTGTAAGCAATACTAACACATAATTCGTATGGTTCTTGTGGTTTAGATCCGAATTAGAGAGAGAAAGTGACAGAGAATAGGAACCTTGAGAGAGAAAGTGTGATATATTAGATTAATATGAAGTGAAGGTCCAACCCTTCCCACACAAGCGAAGGGGTATTTGTACTACTTAGCTAATTAGGTGCCCGAGTGAGCTGTGGAGGGAGCTGTGTTAATGCAAATAATGTTCTAAAAACGTTATTTCTATCTTTCAATTACTTCACGTTTTGAGGATGAAAAAATGTGAAATCATGTTACGTTAAAATTAACGTAAACAAGTTTTTAATCGGAAGATCCGGTTTCTATGTAAATCACTCTTGAACAAAGTTACAACTTGACTAATGATCAAAGAAGTGATTTTAGGTTTAAAGACTTCACATTTTAATGTGACAAAACATTTTTTCAAAAATATACATTACAAATTATTTTTGAATTATTAAGAAATGTTTTAATGGAAAAATTAGTTTAAAATACATAACAACTATTTCCCCCCCCCCCCCCCCAAATCAGCTCCAAACTTTCCCAAATAAGTTTTCACCAGAAAAGACAAAAAATGGAGCGTCTTTGTCTAGGATGGCTCCACGGTTCCACTAAATTTAGTGGAGTTGTGGGTGATTTAGTGGAGCCGTCCCTCTGTAACGGCCAGATTTTTTCTGCCTATAAATACCAGCCCTATTCACAGTTTTTGGGTATCCTTTCTCACACAAAACTTTCTGAATTCAATACTCTCTTCACACTTTCTTTCTTAGATCATTTAGATTAGTTTTTCATTTGTTCAAGAATGATCCTATCATCCCATCAAGTGATACTCTTCATTCCTCTTCAATAGCAAGAGAAGAACAAAAATTATCCAAGAAGATACAAAGTGTTGTCATTCATCTTCAAGCAAGAGAAGAACTAAAAGTATTCAAAAAGATACAAGAGTTATAGTTGTTAGGTTTATTGTAACATTTGTTACATCCTTGTTGTATCATAGCATACATCAACATTATTTTTCTTTTGTGAGAGAGTGAGTCAAGATCATTGTGATCTAAAGAGATAGCGAAGATCTCTTGAAGCCATTGGGCTTGTGTGATTGATCAAAGGATCAAGAGTAGATAGAATAGGTTGAGTGAAGTGATAGTTGATCATTGTGATCGTGTTGAGATCTTGGTGATCTCTTGAAGCCATTGGGCTTGTGTGATTGGTCAAGTGGACCTTGGTAAGATAGCAAGCATAGAACAGAACACAGAAAACGGGAAAGATGCAATTTGAAAATGAAGCAAAATCCGAGCTTTCCGCTCTGATTCAGGGGGAGAAGGAAAGGAAAGGACGAGATAGCCAAATAGACGAGGAAAGGTTCCAGGAGAAGGGGGATTAAGCAAGTCTTCTAGCTAAGATTAGCACTCGACATCTAGCTTTGTGTCGGTAAAAATATAAGCGACGTGTACGGTTTTCTCTGCCTAAAGGGAGTTGTTGACATAGTGCTTGAAACTCTCGAGTGTGGTACTTGGGGAGTGGAGTAGGGCGAAGAAGAGCTTCGTAGCCGAACCACTATAAATCCTTTGTCTCGGTTTGATCTTTCCAACTCTACTCTTTACTTTCATTACTTAGTATTAGTTAGTTTAGTGTGTAGTTGATATTGGTGTTGATTGATTACACATAAGATTTGAATCAAGGTTTCCAATAGTAAAGTTTAAAAAGAATGTTTTTAAAACAACTTAAAAAAGGGTAAACTATTCAACCCCCTTTCTAGTTTCCCAGAATTGGTCTTAGAAGCCACGTCGTCAAACTTTTAAAGTATATTGTATTTTAAAACTTGAATCGATCAATGGATTCCGACAAATATCTAGAAGGGAAATCTATGCAAAGACCACCACTTTTCAAAACCGATTGTTTTATTTAGGGCCAATTCTACAAATAGCCCGGTCGCTCAAGGTGTTGGGCTTTTTTCACCCCAAAAAAGTCGCTTTCTCAAAATAGCTCAAGAAATAAGCGACCAAATGTGGGAGCGACATGTGGCATGTACTTTTTGGCCCCTAGCGAAAAGTCGCTTAACAAGTCAAAAATTCGCTTAAAATCTAGCAAAAGTCGCTTAAAAAGTAACTTTTTTGCTGCAAAAAGACACAAATAGTAAGACGCTTAATTGACAAAAAAATCGCTTTAAGCGACTTTTTGAAAGTCGCTTATTTCTTGGGCTATTTTGAGAAAGCAACTTTTTTGTGGCTAAAAAAGCCCAACACCTTAATAGACCGAGCTACTTGTTTATTTGGCCCTTTTATTTATTGGAAAACAAGATTCGAAATGTATGTGAAGTCAAAAGACATTGATCTTTGGCATGTTATTACCAAGGGTGACTTTCAACCAATTCAAATGAACTTGGTAACTAAAAAGGATGAAATTGTTCCTTATGATAAACAAAGTGATGAACTAAAAAGAACAATAGCCAAAAATAATGAGGCTAAAATGATGATTTACAATGCTTTGCCTGAAAAGGAATTTGAAAGAATTTTCATGTGTAATACGGCAAAAGACATTTGGAAAACTTTGTTAGTCAGTCACCAAGGTAATAACCAAGTCAAAAAGAACAAGATAGATCTTCTTGTTCAACAATATGAACAATTTTCCATTTCGGAAGATGAATCAATAGATAATGCTTTTGCTAGATTTAATACTATTATCACTAGTCTTAAAGCTCTTGATGAAGGTTACTCTAGCAAGAATTATGTTAGGAAGTTCCTTAGGGCTCTACATCCTAAATGGAGAGCAAAGGTCACCGCCATTGCAGAGTCAAAGGACTTGGCGACATTGTCACTCGATGAATTAATAGGAAACTTAAAAGTTCACGAGATGATAATTAAGAAGGACTCCGATATAGTCAAAGGCAAAAGTGAGAGAGTTAGATCTCTAGCATTGAAAGCCAAGAAGGAGTCTGGTAATGAGGAATGTTCGAGTTCCTATAGTGAAGATGAAGAATATATGCACTAGCCGTTAGAAACTTTAGAAAATTCTTTAGAAGGAAAGGTAGATTTCCTAGACAACCTCGCGATGAAAAGAGGTCATTCCAAAAGAACCAAGATGAAAAGAAAGGGACGAGTGATAGGAAATGCTATAGATGCGGAGATCCTAATCATCTTATAGGAGAATGTCCCAAACCACCAAAGTCCAACAACCAAAGAGCTTACATAGGAGGCTCTTTGAGTGACAACGGTGAAGAAGAAGAGAAGAAGCCTAACAACAAAACTTGCCTAATGGCTCAGGCTTCTAATGAGGTACATTTCGACTCTTCTTACTATAGTGATGATAATTCATCAATAGATGACACTAGATTGCATGACGAATATAATAAATTATGTGAGGTTAGTACTAAGATTTTAGGGAGAAACACAAAACTAAAATTAAAAATGCAAGAACTTGAATTGCTAATTTTAGAACTAAAAGATCAAGTCAAAAGACTTGAGAAAAATAAAGAAGTAGATTTAGGATGTGGGTCATGCATAAGTCTTCAAGAAGAAAATGAGAAACTCAAAGAAAATGCTTTGAAAATCATTAAGTTCGAAGAAGGAACTAAGGCACTTAATGAAATGCTTGAAAACATTAGGTTTAGTGAAATTGACCGTGCAGGTTTAGGATTTGATCCAAACCAGGCTTCTACAAGTAATACTAAACAAGTAAAATTTGTAATGCCTGAAAAGTCTGAGTCTAAAGGTGATGGCACCACCAAAGGTATGGACGGCACCACTAAATTTAGTGGTACTGTGGTACCGTCTGGTGCTGAAGACAGATACGGGTCAGTTTTGAAAAATAACTTAAGTCCTAAACCAAATCACAAAGTTGCTAATAGTGTTAAAACACCTATTTCTAGTGAAAAGAAAGTTAAAATCATTTACAAAACCTTGTCAGATGTTGAGTCTGATTTTGAGAAACCCGACACTAGGTCAAAGACTCCTCCACCTAAAAAATAATTCCCCCAAACCTCGGTCAAGAACTCCTCTACCGAGAGGTAACTTTAAAAGACAAAGTTATCCAAGTAACTTCCCTGTAACTTGGAATAACCGTCAATCACATAGTTACTTACCATGGGAAATGTGTCATCCATTCTCACATCCTAAACTAATGCAACAAATGCGTAGGATGTTTAACTCTAACAACTTTGGACCCATGAGATATTGGGGACCAGATGTTTGAACTTCTGTTTCGCTAGATAAACACGGTTGTAAATAAATCTGAAGTCTAATAAATGGAGTATGATTTGTGATCAAACAAATCCGGTGACGCAAAAGTCAAATTGTGTGTCATATGCCTAGCTCTCAACAAAGGTAGTCTAGTTTTCAAAGCTTTAAGGGCAACACCTCATGCTCAGGTACGCTTTCTTAAAACACCCTTTGTTGGTAGAAATGCTAAGCATGTCGTATTGTTAGAATCTAACATAGTAGGCACTATCATAAAGAAACAAAAATCACAATTCATCATGACGAACTCAACTTGTCCAGAAATGTACAATAATCGTTCAAAGATCATGCGTGACAAGTTTGAAATGAAAGTGATGAGTGAATTAAATTTCTTCCCTTGCACGTATATAATACTACTTGAAGAAAGTATACTCATAAACCTAAAGAACTATATATGTATAAGATACTTAGCTTAGATAAACCTAACGCCCATATCCGCAAAAATGAATCTCACAAGAGACGTTAAAGGTGAGTGCGCGGATATCACTAGGTTAGGGGCATGAAAGGTAATTTAGTTTACCTAATGGCAAGTAGCCCCTTTATCATGTCAAGTGTCTAGCTTTGTGCCCACTTGTAAGAAGGATCCTAAAACTTCTTACCTTAAAGTGTTTGACGTATCTTCCGATGCATCAAGGGCACTATACACTTGAGATTATGATATCTCAAGAAGATTGGTGTAGAAATTGTTATCTATACCAAATCTGATAAAGCGGGAGATAATGTGGATTGATACATAGAGAGTAATGTTTGTACCCTCATAGGTTGTTGAAAAACTTCTTGGTTCACCAAGAAATAAACTACTCTTACTATGTTTACGAATGAAGCCAATTGGTCCACGAATCGTAAGCGCCGGAAAGGCATGACAACAAGCACAATGGATGAGACAAGCTCCAATCTAGTGAGACGTCCATCCCAACAACACTCCTGTGAAGAGTAACAGCCGAGATGCAAATAGACTTGACCAAGAACCCCGTGGTTTGCTCATGAACGAAGCTCATCGATGTACGTCATCTCCTCCATCGTGATAATGTCAAAAAGGAAATCTTTTCTTGGAAAAGTTTTCCTCTAAGAACAACATCGTTGATATTCTAACCAATACGTCCTTCACATCCCACTTATGACTATTTCAAATATTTCTTTGGAAGTATTGAAGTCATCCCTCATATCTCATCTCACGACTTTCTAAATGTTTCACTAGAAATATTAAAGTCATTTCTTGCGTCTTGCTTCATTACTTCTTGAGTCATCCGTCTCATCCCACTCATGACTAGTTCAATATTTCACGGGAAATATTAAAGTCATCCTATACGTCTTATCTCGTGACTTACTCAATATTTCATTGGAAATATTAAGCCACTCCTCTCGTCCTTCCCATAACTAATCAAATATTTCAATGGAAATATTGAAGTCATTCCCGACGTATCGCTTCATGACTTTTCAAGTCATCTCTTTCACTCCCCTCATGACTATTAGATATTTCACTTGATATTCTAAGTCATTTCCCCACGCCTCGTCACATGACTTTTGAATATTTCACTTGAAATATTAAGTCATTCCTTACGTCTCCTATCCTGACTAGGGGTGTTCATCGGTTCGGTTCTCGGTTAATTGGTTTATTCGGTTCGGGTTGTTCGGTTAAAAAAATTTTTGAGTCATAACCGAAAACCGAACCGAACCGAAAATATTTGTGACCGAACCGAACCGAGAACCGAACCGAAGTTCGGTTCGGTTATGGGTCAAAACCGAAAACCGAAATTTTGTACTTGAATATTGAACAACATTTATATTTGCTCTAATATTGAACCATAACAGTCTTGCATACACATATTGATATGTATGTCAAATGATTAAACCTAGAGAATAGAACATACATCATCGAGATATATAAACTTTCCTAAGAAATAACTAATCATAGCACATGACCCCATGACGGTATGCCAAAATATATGAAAAACGACATACCTAGACAAGTTTTAACATCTATTGAACACAAAATACCCTAACATCATAGGACCTAGGGTTAGTCAAGTTATATTTTTTTAATTAATATATAAAAAATATTAAATATTAATTATAATTCGGTTTTCGGTTCGGTTCGGTTGTCAATATGCTAAACCCATAACCGAACCATAAACCGATTAAAATGTTCGGTTCGGTTCGGTTTTTACCAATTCGGTTCGGTTAAGAATTCGGTTCGGTTATTTTCGGTTCGGTTCGGTTTCGGTTTTCGGTTACTACGGATATTACCCGATCCATGAACACCCCTAATCCTGACTAATTAAATATTTCATTTGAAATATTGTAGTCACTCTCCAAATCTCGACTCATGACTTCAAATTATTTCATGGGAAATATTAAAAGTCAATCCTGATTTTCATCCAATGACAACTTAGGCATTTCTATGGAAATACTAAGGTCATTCCTCATCAAAGAGTTTATTAGGTATAAACTATTTTTCCTCGCATCAAAAAGTCTTACTAAATAAGTAAGATTAATCAGTCAAGAGTCGAAACAGAACAAAAATGGGCCTTACAGACCCACGGCTCCACTAAAGTGGTACGGCACCACTAATGTTTAGTAGTACCGTGGTACCGTGTATCTGAGAAAATGCCCGTTTTTCTTTCTTTTCCCTCTGCACAACCACTTCAAACAAATAAACCCACTTCCTACTGCTGTCAAAAACCGAACCAACCCTATAATCGAATTACACTCTTGCTAATCAAGCTCAAGGCATTGTAATCAACAAACCTTAATCACTACAACACAAATTGTAAGTCAATCATCTTTAATTTCTTTTCAATTTGAGTCTAGGGTTTGTTCTTGTGCATAAAATTGAATTGGAGATTTTTAATTTTTAATGAACTCTTGTGCAATTAGAACTAGGATTAGACAATGTAGCACTTACATGATTCCCTAAACATAGGATTTACATAAACCCACTTATGTCGCACAATCTAGTCCGAATTTTCCTATTTTAATTGGATTAAGATGTATTGTTTTCAATGGAATCATGTCTAGGATGATTAAAAATGGATTAGGAATGATTAACTTTGAGGCTTTTCAATTTCTAGATTTTTGGCGCCACATTGAGGCGTTTGCCAAACACCCCAATTCCATTGTTTTCGAAAAATTTCACGAATCTAGGATCATGAAATCTTTTTCGTGCATTATTGATGCAAATTAAAAACGTTTTTGCATGCATACATAAACTCTCAAATATGGATCGAAGTACATAATTAATATGTATTTTTTGACATACTTGAATGAGCAAAAGTGAAGTTAGGAGCGTTTGGGTAACCTCATTAAGATTATTTTAGAGTCGAGATTAACGCACCTCCACATTGTTTGCATTTAGGCACTCACACACACTAAAAATGTGATCATTAAAATGCAACAAGTTAACATGTAAATTATTATATTTTTGTAGGTAACATGGTGTTTCACATGTTTGATTACGATCATGAACTGACAGCTGAGTACATTCCCAAACCATCACTCGAACCTAACACCCCACTTTCCCACATTCAAAGCTTCCGTCATCTTGAGTCTCGTCTCTTCCACGAAGGACGAATTGTCGAACCCTCCTTTCTAAATCATGATTATATCCAAACCGTGTTTCAAGGAATCAGATTCGATTTCTTGTTTCGGATCAATGATCACATTTGTCCTCATTTCATTCTTGAGTTCTACAAACAAGTCAAACTCGTACATAATGAGGATCAATCTCTGTCTATCCAATTCGTAATACAATACCAAAAAGTCTCACTTACTCTTGACCAATTCGCCAACATCCTTCAACTTTTAAACTATGTACAATGCTCCTACACGGAAAGTTTGTCACTCAAAGCTCTCACGAGTCATCAAATTGAGTCCGGTCCTTACCATACTCCCATTCCCACTCCATGTGCTATCAAAGAGCACATACGTCTTCCTCAAAAAGTTCATGGTTTTCTCAAAGAAAATGGTGAAATTGAGTTTTGTGAATCTCATGAGTATGACTTAGATCCACTCAAAATACGTGTTGATGAAGTTCATCCACATTTACGTAGATGGATAGAAGTCATCCGTGAAAATGTCTTCTGTCTTCCTCACAACCGTGAGCAACTTCCGGCGTGTTGTCCTCACATGTTGTATTGTCTAGTCACCGAGCAACCCTACAATCTTGCCCACTTTGTGATAAGAAGAATTTTCAGTATCAAGGGTCGAGTTGATAAACTAATACTGTATGGCATGTTGCTGACTCGTCTCTATCGCTTCGTCATGAGCTCATTCCCGCATCTACAAAATAATAGATATATCTTCTTTGAACCCACCATGGCTCACTTAACCCAAAACACCTACACATCTCTATATTGGGAATGTACATCATTTCGAGACAATCATGATGATGATTCAGTACCGTGCTATGATGTTTCATAGAGCAATGATGAATGAAGGTGTGCGAAAGAAAAGAGATTAGATAGCTATAACTTAAGTAGTATGAATAACTTAAGCATTATTATCATTATTAAGCTAATATTATGATCTTGAAATTGGTCATCTAGCTCTAGCTAGTTTAAATTGTTTCAACATCTTTTGCTTGATAATTGGTTACTTTGATAATCAATGTTGATATTTTATGAGCTTTGTTTAGTTCACACATTCTCTTTTTATTTTATTGCATGAACTAGATGATAAAATTGCTTGAAATCATGCATGCTTACTAGTTACCTAAACTTAGAAGATCACATGATAATTTTAGTTGCTAGTTTAGACTAGTGTTAGGAAATTTATGTGATTCTTTCTTTAGTAGATTGAGGCTTTGAGATTTGCAGCAAATGGATTCCCCAGAATTTCCCCATTTAGGCAGCCTAGAACCTGCAGACCTGGAAAAAGGGTCAACTGGAGTCCACGGCTCCACTGAATAGGGGACGGGTCCACTAAATTTAGTGGTGCCGTGGTATCTTTAGGGGAACCGTGACCTGGGAATACGAATTTCACTATTCTCTTCCACTTTTTGACTCCCTTTTTCCTGAACATTTGCAAACATAACCTGATTCCCATACACCCAAATTCCCAAACCTACCATCCAATCCATCCTTGCATGTCTTGCTTTGGCTATTTAAGCTAGCATCATACATTGCTCATCCTCATTACTTCACATTCACCATAGGATTATCATGTCTTCAACAATTGCCACAACTTCCCACAAAACCAAAAAGCCAAGGCTTAACATCAAACCAACAAATGAGATGATTCTCATTGATCTCACCTTAGATGATGATGATGATGTACACACACCAATAACCTCAACCAAATCATCATCTTCAATATCTACACCTCAAGCCCCATATAAGGCCACCACAACTAGGACAACCACATCATCATCCTCCAACTTTTGGATTTCCTCATCCTTAACCCCACCAAGTCCACCAAAACCTTTAGCTCTCACACTAACCCTATCACCTACATCACCATTTGAACTTGGCACCAACACATCATCCTCATCACTATCACCATCACCACAACCTTTAATGGGTCATCCCAATCTCTATCCCCTACACTCACATACCTTGAGTTGTGCTTGTTGCCACCACAACCAAAATCTCATCATAAGCCTTAGAGATGAGTTGAGCTTTAGGTTCTCATACCTTGAGCACCTCCTCACACCACCAATAGGACCCATCATCCTTCCACCTCCACCACCGCACAATAGCCCAAACTAAACATACCTATGTTTAGTTTCACCAATAAAAGTTTAGGACCCCTTTTGAAGTTTGAAGCAAATCTTGAAGTCTCATACTACTATTGATGTCTATGTGTCTTCTTGTTGTTTATTTTGCTTCCATGATGTAGTCATACCTTTGTATTACCTTTGTTTTAATTTTCTTTTATGAATGGATGGGATTTCATGTGGTTCTTTTTATTTTGTATTTGGCTACTTAGTCAATCATTGTATACTTGTTATCTAACCTTGTTTTGTAGCACAAACCATTGCTCGATTCCTTGGTATTCTCCAAATGAGGGGGAGTATACACCAAGGGGGAGCCTTTGCAACCTTTTTGCTTCGACAAAAAGGGGGAGAAATGGGAGTAAACTCGTTAAAAACTTGTTAAAACTAATTTTAACTTAAAATGATTTTATGTTTTGTCATCATCAAAAAGGGGGAGATTGTTGATGCAAATAATTTTCTAAAAACGTTATTTCTATCTTTCGATTACTTCACATTTTGAGGATGAAAAAATGTGAAATCACGTTAAGTTAAAATTAACGTAAACAAGTTTTTAATCTGAAGATCCCGTTTCTACCTAAATCACTCTTGAACAAAGTTACAACTTGACTAATGATCAAAGAAGTGATTTTGGGTTTTAAGACTTCACATTTTAATGTGACAAAACATTTTTTCAAAAATATACATTACAAATTATTTTTTAATTATTAAGAAATTTTTTAATGGAAAAATAAGTTTAAAATACATAACAGCTATTTTGCCCCCCAAAGCAGCTCCAAACTTCCCCAAATAAGTTTTCACCAGAAAAGACAAAATATGGACCGTCTTTTTCGGGGACGGCTCCACGGTTCCACTAAATTTAGTGGAGCTGTGGGTGATTTAGTGGAGCCGTCCCTCTGTAACGGCCAGATTTTTTCTGCCTATAAATACCAGCCCTATTCACAGTTTTTGGGTATCCTTTCTCACACAAAACTTTCTGAGTTCAATACTCTCTTCACACTTTCTTTCTTAGATCATTTAAATTAGTTTTTCTTTTGTTCAAGAGTGATCCTATCATCCCATCAAGTGATCCTCTTCATTCCTCTTCAATAGCAAGAGAAGAAGACAAAGTATCCAAGAAGATACAAAGTGTTGTCATTCCTCTTCAAGCAAGAGAAGAACTCAAAGTAATCAAAAAGATACACGAGTTATAGTTGTTAGGTTTATTGTAACATTTGTTACATCATTATTGTATCATAGCATACATCAAGATTATTTTTCTTTTGTGAGAGAGTGAGTCAAGATCATTGTGATCTTAAGAGATAGCGAAGATCTCTTGAAGCCATTGGGCTTGTGTGATTGATCAAAGTATCAAGAGTAGATAGAACAGATTGATTGAAGTGAGAGTTGATCATTGTGATCGTGTTGAGATCTTGGTGATCTCTTGAAGCCATTGGGCTTGTGTGATTGGTCAAGTGGACCTTGGAAGATTGGTGCTAGCTAAGATTAGCACTCGACATCTAGCTTTGTATCGGTAAAAGTATAAGCGACGTGTACGGTTTTCTCCGCCTAAAAGGAGTTGTTGACATAGTGCTTGAAACTCTCGAGTGTGGTACTCGGGGAGTGGAGTAGGGCGAAGAAGAGCTTCGTAGCCGAACCACTATAAATCCTTTGTCTCGGTTTGATCTTTCCAACTCTACTCTTTACTTTCATTACTTAGTATTAGTTAGTTTAGTGTGTAGTTCATATTGGTGTTGATTGATTACACATAAGATTTGAATCAAGGTTTCCAATAGTAAAGTTTAAAAAGAAAGTTTTTAAAACAACTTAAAAACCGGTAAACTATTCAACCCCCCCCCCCTTCTAGTTTCCCACAAGAAGACAGTGGGTAAAGACCCGACCCACTCCACGAATACTATAATAACTAAACTATTACTCCCTCCGCCCTAAAATAAGTGTCTAGTTTGACTTTTTTGAGTCAAATTGGTTAAACTTTGAACTTAAATATTTTTTTTGTGTTATATAATACTAGATGAAAAATTATACCAATGAAAAATACACTTAAAACCCAATTCATTCATATATTTTGCATCAAGTATTATATAACACTCGCAAAAATAGATAAGGTCAAAGTTGAACCAATTTGAATTTGAAAAGTCAAACTAGACACTTATTTTGGGACGGTGGTAGTACTAATTATCCTACGAGCTACTTAATGCTATTGAGTACTCGGGGTGACCAAGTCTTCATATGAATATTTATATTCCTAACAATCTCCCCCTAAGGGAGGTCACCCCGGAAATTACATTTTGAATTCTACCATTCTATTACATAGATTAAAGTTTCTAGCTCATAGTTTTTGATTCTTCTAAGTCTTTAATCTTTGTGCTTTCAGCAGTGAACTTTAGATGATTATTCTGTTGTCTTGGATGATCTTTGAGAATTCATTGATGTCATCATCCAACGTATGTCTCCAAGTTATATTTTTGCAGTATTGTCTCCATGTGATATTGTGATCTTTGGACCAACATGCTCACACTTTTCTGGATCATGATTTTGTGCATCAGAGTTGCGAAAGTAATGTTGAAGGTCTTTTAATTCTCATGATTTCTTTGATTATGATGGTGAAGTGTGAGCATGTGATGATGGATGGGCATCTTTTCGGCAATCAGCTGCAACCGCCAGGGATTCCGGCATAAGACAATTAGTAATAAACCGTCCGGTACTTACAGGTTCAGATTTCGAGATTGTTAACAGCATAGTGTGAGAACTTTCTCTAATCCTTACCAAGGCCGTTCCTAAATAGGATACCCCCGAGAGGGCTTACAAGATCTACCGAAGTAGATCAACGATTATATGAGTCACTGGAGTTCTCTCCACGACTGTAGACCGTTTTGAAACCGCCGCGACCACTAAGCGTAATCCGTAGAGAATTACCGAAGTGACCTGCTTTTAGGGCTGTTTGATGTTAACCCTGGCAGGAATTTCCATTTAATCACTGAGAATTACATTTGTAAATTCCCTCATAAATGTTATAGAAGATTGCTAAGATCTGCGTAGGACTCATAAGGTTAGAACTGGTGTCCTTAATGTTGAACAGCCAGTGTAAAAGTAGCATGTGATCCTATGAAATCTTATGATGCATCTCTTGGCTCTAGACTCGATAAGTGCAATTTTGTTAGACGAAGACTGAAGTGGTGTCTCCTGTTTCAATATCAACACAGCTCGTAATGAGCGGTCGATAAATTATGCAGGGTTCCCCGTGAGAATGAAACAAGTCCTTTTAAGAGAACTTGAGTGGCTTAGAAGGTTTAGTGCAGTGCGTCACTGGGTCCATGACGTCTTGTCTTCAATACTTGCATCACCTTATTGACAACCAGTAGCATATGAATTGAACCCGGTTTCTGCCCTAAGTTGGAATAATTGGAGGGCTATTTCTTTTCACCCTTTCTCATTACATTTCTTTTTAATTCTTCAACTCCTTCTTTCTCCTTTCTCATATTACTCCTTTTTTCATAATCATACCTAAGGACTTTCTAACACTAACTATTCGGTATTGACCTTGGGTAGATGCCTCCGGCTCTGGCGGATCATAGGACGGTTTTCCTAACCTTAGCCACCTTATAACTTCATGAGTATCCTATGTTGCCGTTAACCAAATCCTTGAAAAATCTCTCAAAGTGTTTGTGATTATGAAACATATTTTGTTAACACTTTGAGAGTTTTATAATTTTCAAATGCTCCCCCTTAACATGTGCTTGCATGATTTTATTATAAATTTGCACATGTTGGGTGGAGTTCGCACTTTTTGAATTGGTCCACTTTCAGTGAACATGACCGATTCGAGACACGCTTACATCACTAGTTAGACTAGCTTGAAATTATTTCCCGGCCAGGTCAAGCCCATAGAAAGTTTCTCGAAATGGTACACTCTACTCAGACACGTCCTCTTCGAGACACGCTTACATCACTGGTTAGACTAGCTTGAAATTATTACACGGCCAAGACATGTCTTTTCGATTAATGACAACTTTTGTTTCGTCAATTCATTGGTGAAGTCTGATTCGTGCTTACATGAGATGCCACATCCATTTTGCTATCACACACCATTTGCTCTCCCTCAATATGTGCATCGATATACGAAAGAGTTTAGCACATATGGGAGAGCTTACACTTAAGTCCAAAAGATCATATTTTCATCAGGTTTCATATTTAAATCACATTCTCTCCCTCGATCAAAAATTTCAAACCAATTGAGATTTGTGATCCCAATTGATTTAAATAAGTTAGAGATCATGGGAGAAAATGTGGTCAGGTTTAATATATTCTGATGATGGAGCATACTATGCTTCCCCTCAAACCAAGAGAGAGAGTGTCACACTGATGTTGCACAAAGTTTAAAAAGGTGAACGACTACTCTCCCCCTCAATTAATGACCCGTTTTCTATTTAAAGAGCTGTAGTCACTGAATTGAGCATCAAGTATTTGTGAAAATTTTAAGTCCAGTAACCACCTTGTGAAACACCAAAACTCTCCTGAAGAATCATAGAAGGAGTTTGTGGTGTAAAGAAGACTTCTCTTCTTATACAAGAAATGATGCACTGAAACATACATCACATCAAGGAAACATGGATATAAAGTAATCCATGCCCGGGTGAACATCAACCAGTAGAAGGAATAGTCATCTTTTTGGCGACGTGCATTCCCCATAGTGAAGAATGGGTTGCAGTATGAAGTAACTGCAAGCCATTGAGACATGTTTTAACAATTCATTTGAACTTTTGCTCGAGCTTCATTTACAGTCCCGTGTCATTATTGAATGACATTTCTAGGACCGTAAATGTTATCGATAAACAGAAGACATACATAGAAGTACTATTTTTGGTATTTTTGTGTTTTTCAGATTTTTATGGTTTTTATAGGTTTTATATTTTTCTATTTTTCTTTTTGATTTAAGATATATACAAGAATATACAAGGATACATGATGCAAATCTTTTACTCCTCATGTTCTTCTTGAAGACTTTTGAGAGTTTCTGGAGTCAAACTCTTCATGCCAAGTCGCGGGATAATGAATTGAAACCGTTCTCTCGGGAGTGCCTTTGTGAAGATATCAGCCAACTGAAACTCTGTCCTCACGAAGTAAAGTTCAACAACCCCTTTCTCAACCTGTTCTGTTATGAAGTGATGCCGGATATCGATGTGCTTTGATTGGGAGTGTTGGACATTGTTGCAGCAAAGAGCAATAGCACTTTTGTTATCACAATACAGAGGAATCTTGTTGTACGCAAAACCATAATCCGATAGTTGTGATCTTATCCACAAAATTTGAGCACAGCATGCAGACATGGAAATATATTCAGCCTCTGTGGAAGATATAGACGTACTCATTCGCCTTTTAGAAGACCAACTTACTAACTTTTCCCCCAAAAACTGAGCACCTCCCGACGTACTTCGACGAGTATCTTGACACCCCGCATGGTCTGCATCTGCATATGCCGTGAGTGCCATGGCGGTGTCCTTAGAATACCAGAGACCCATGTGAATAGTTCTTTGAATATATCTAAAGACCCGTTTTACCGCTTCCATATTCTTTTTGGTGGGCTTGGACTGGCACCGAGCACACATGCATACTGCGAACAAGAGATCTGGCCTACTAGCGGTGAGATACATGAGGGATCCAATCATGCTTCGAAACTTAGTTTGATCAACCGGGATCCCAGAGAGGTCTTCATCCAACTTCGATCTCTCAACCATAGGAGTGTCAACAGGGTCACTCGAATCAAATCCAAATTTCTTCAATATTTCATTTGCATATTTGGATTGATTAATGAAGATGCCTTCGGGACTTTGAGAGATTTGTAAACCTAAGAAGAAAGACATTTGTCCCATCATTGACATTTGGAACTTAGAACTCATCTCTTTAGAAAACTGATCACATTCCATAGGATTAGAGGAGGCAAAGATAATGTCATCTACGTAGATCTGAACATGAAGTAGATGTTTGCCCATTTTCCTAGTGAATAGTGTAGGATCAACAACACCTTTAGAGAATCTGTTTGTCAAAAGAAACTTAGACAGTGTGTCATACCATGCCCTAGGTGCCTACTTTAAGCCATAGAGGGCCTTCTTAAAGCGATAGACATGAGTAGAACGATCAGGTTCCACAAATCCTTCAGGTTGACTGACATAGACTTCCTCTTTCAAATCACCATTTAAGAATGTTGTTTTGACATCCATTTGATAGATTGTCATATTCTGATTGGCAGCATTAGCGAGAAAGATTCTGATGGCCTCAATTCGAGCAACCGGCGCAAATGATTCTTCTAATTCTATGCCCTCTTCTTTTCGATACACCTTTGCAACAAGCCGTGCTTTATTCTTCAGAACATCACCATGCTCATCGAGTTTCACTTTGAAGATCCACTTTAGAGCGATAATCATTGCACAATCTGGAGGAAGCACTAATTCCCATACTTCAAGTCGGTCAAACTCATGAATTTCTTCTTTCATTGCCGTAAACCAGCTATCTTTGGACAAGGCATCTTTGAAGTCCTTGGGTTCGACTTTGGATAGTACGGAATTAAAGAAACACCACAATGCATCAGTGGCAAGTTGCTTTCGTGTGGATACCGGACGAGAATGATTTCCAATGATGTTGTCAATCGGATGATCATTGGTCCATTTTATGAGATGATCATGTGGTTGAGGGTAGTGAACTGATGTTTCCGTGTTGAGATCCCCTGAAGAAGATGTCTCGATAGAAGATTCAAGAGCAAAGATATTCTCGAATGGAACATCATCAGCCGGAGCAAAAGGATTCACTTCAAAAGAATTATCTACTACAGAGCCTTGCTTTACCAAAGGAGATTTAATGTTTGATGATGATGGTTAGTGACTAGCAGATGGTGCATCTTGACTGATTGAGACAGATACAGATGGACCCTCTGAATTTTGTGGAACTGGAGCATCAGCAGCTGGAGGTACCAGTGTAGCTTCCGTTGTAGTATCAACCGTTGGTGGCTCAAAATATTCATCAATCATCGGATCAAACAACTTCTTCAACTCATCACTAGTAGGGGGTACATAAGGAACTGCAGGAGTGGGATTTTGTACAAGACCTGAACTGATTGGTCCAGGTGACAAAAGATTAGAAGTGGGTCCAGAACTGGTTTGTCCAGGAACCGTTTGCTCAGTCAGCTCATCGAATGTCACGTGAATGGTTTCCATGATTTGTCGGGTTCGTTTGTTGTAGATTATCCCTTGCGATCTGGTGCATATCCAACGAACAACCCAATGCCTGCTTTAGGTTATAGTTTTCCCAGATCCTGACTGTCATTTGCTGGGTAGCACAGAGCATCGAACACTCACAGAAAAGAAAGATCTGGTTTCTTGCCATGTATCAGCTCATAGGGAGTTTTGTTGTGAATAGTATGTATTATGGATCGGTTTTGGGTGTAACATGATGTAGCAATTACTTCTGCCCAAAGAAACATCGGTGCCTTGGAAAATACTAGCATGGTTCGTGCAGCTTCCACAAGAGTACGGTTTCTTCTTTCAACAACGCCGTTCTGCTAAGGAGTGCGTGGAACACTTTTCTGGTGAGTTATGCCAATACTTTCATAAAATTGACTGAGTTGTTGGTTAACAAACTCAGTTCCATTGTCTGTACGGATGATTCTGACAGTTTTGTTGAGTCTCACTTGCAGCTGCTTGATAAGTTTGATGATAACATCTGGATTTTCGTCCTTGGTTCTCAAAAACTTCACCCACGTAAACCGAGAGTAGTCGTCAACCACCATAAGAATGTATTTCTTCCCATTTATACTCTGAACTCTCATTGGTCCGCACAGATCCATGTGAAGGGTGTGAAGAGCTTCCATAATGGTGTTGACAGTTTTGGGTTTGTCAGTATGTTTCTTTCTTTTGCCCAGTTGACAGGCAGAACAAACATGATCTTTCTCAAACTTTAGTCTAGGCATGCCTCGTACAAGATCCTTACGAGAGAGGTCATTTATGGTGCCGAAGTTTAAGTGATTTAAACGACGGTGCCAAAGCCAAGATTTGGTCTTTGAGGCCTTTGAAAGCAAGCAAATAGGAGAGGACCTCATCATTTCTTCAATAGAGATGGTGTAAAGATTGGTGCCACGACTGCCTTTAAGAAGATCAATACAATCCAACTCTCTGACGAAACATGTGTGTTTTCTGAATGCAACTTCAAGATCGAAAATCACAAAATTAACCAACAGAAAATAGATTGTGCCCTACTCCTTCCACGTAGTATACCCGAGAAATTACACTGTCACCAAAAACGTAATCTCCATAACCCATGATTGCCCCAAAATGGTCGTTCCCGAATCTAACTGTCCCGATAAATTTCTTTACGAAATTCTTGAGCCGTAAGCGATCCCCGGTCATATGTTTTGAGAAGCCTGAGTCCAAATACCAAAGGACGATTTGTACGACCTGCATTTGAAAACAAACAACGATGGGTAACTGAAAAATGTGGATCCCCACGTGCACTTGGGGTCCGTTTGGTTAGCACAAACAAATTCTGGAACCACAGGAATTGTAGATGCTATGGTATTCATAGTGGAAACTTCACTAGTAGATGCAATTGACCTAGTTACAGGGCATTGTGTCACTAAAGGGAAAATTCGACTAGTTGGCTTCCATTCCTTAACATTCACTACTCTATGATTAGTCATTCTAGTTAAGGGGCACTGATCTCCTAAAGTGAATTTTCTTCCAGTGGGTCTCCATTGATAGCCAACATTAGCAAACACTTTTCCTGTTGTCTTCCAAATTTGCTTACTCAGTTTACGTTTCCTAACATTTTTAACTGAGGATCTTTGAGAAGACATCAAAAATGACACAACACATTCATCATGATTACCAGAAATTAAACATTTATTACATGTCTTACAAATAGCATTAGAATTCGAATTAATTACAGTACGCTTATAGCTAATACTAGAATCAACACGATTCCTTTTGACCAAATCAAACTTATTGTTCCTAAGGTGGACTTCTACTTTCTTCTCATGAGCACTCTTAGCTGGCACAGTCCTATCATTCTTTGTATTGTGACTAGGCTTTGACCCGCTAGCTTTAGTGTCACAGTTTACTACTGTAGAAGCAATGATAGGAACATTAGTTTGTTTCACTGCCATTTGTGTTTCTGATTTAGATGTGCTGGGTTCAGATGTTTTCAGTGGTACATCAAAAGTTACATGCTTTTTCTTAGTCGTAGAGGATGATGCAACAAATCTATCTCGCTTGTAATCAATCTTAGGACCTGTGCCAATGACGTATTCTAAAAGTTCCTGAGACCGTTTAGTGAGGAAGCAGGCATCTACACTTGCACTATCAAGTGGTTTATCTGTCCTATCCTCTTCTACGATCTCACGAAGGGTATCAAGGCTATCCTTAAGGTGAGTGAGATATACTTGATGGGCAGACCTATTGTTCCTAAGGGGAAGCGGAATAGGCACAACATCAACTGCATAATTTCTACAAGCAAAAATCTTTGGAGCAACATTATCACTAGTGATAATTGGCATTTTCCCTTTCACCCGAGTCTTTAGATTCTCAATCTGATTTAGCAAAGAATTTATCTTTTCATTGTGATTATTACCTGTGATCTTAATTGAATCATATAACTCTCTGTAATGTTGTTTGATTTTTGAATTTTCAGCTCGAAAATAATCATTTTCATGTTGTAATTTATTGATGGTGTCTTGATATTGAAAATTCTGAGAATCTGAAGACGATGGTTTATGGGAGCCAATCACATCACTCATATTCGACTTTAATTAGGCAATTTGGGCCCTCAAATTTCAAATCGTGTTAGTGTGAGCTTGAATTTTTTCATCGCGTTTGCTTAATTCAAAATATGCATCAAATTCAGGAGCATCCAAAGATGTCTTGGCATTTGAGATTTTTGCTCTTTCTTCTAAATGTTGATATTTTAATTGCAAACTAAGATTATCAACCTCTAGTTTTGAAAAGAGCCTGACCATGTTATCATGGTCATCATTTTGAATTTTCTCATGTAATTTTAAATTCTCCCCCTAAAGCTCAACAACGCGATTCTGGGTAACATTCAACGCAATAGACAACTCATGAAATTGACAAGCATTTAATGCACAATCAGTAGCAGTGTAAAATACATTCTGTGCAATACATCTAGCAATCAGATTCTCATTGGTGATAAGAATATTCTTCCTCTCAATCTTATAGCATTTAAGGTCAATTGCTTTTTGTTCCCCTACATTTTCCATATCCTTAAACACTTCTTTCATCTCATTTACTTCAGTTTTAAGGGTTTTGATGGATCGTGTTTTGGATGATATATTGTGAATCGGGAGGTCGGGGATGATAGAAATACATCATCTCCATGGTAGAGGTTAGAGAGAGAAAGTGTAGATAGGGAAAGTGGAAACCAGGTTTTTCTTATTATTGAAAGTGAAAATGAAATAAACAAACAAGGCTCACCCTCCTAGTGAAGTCTAGGAGGGTATTTATATGCCAACAAACACAAGACTTTACATAATTGACACTTATAATCCTTTTGTTTGTGCCTAACAAGATAACTATTGTAATCCCAAATATGTTGTCACATTTTAGTGTTAGAAGCATTCCCAACAATCTTCCCCCAATGTGGAAACATATGGGATTACTTACATCATTTCCTACAAGTACAAATACAAATAAAGAAAGGTCTTCATAAGCTCTTCAAGTGCTGAGGATGACTACAGGTGACGCTCTTTGTCTTTATCTTGTACCTCAGCTTGAGAACTTTTCTTTACTTGTAGTTAAATGATGTAATATGTATGAACTGGATTAACTTCCCCCCAATTCATGCTGCATGCCTTTACGGCTTCTTTTTGGTGAAGTTTCTGAATCAGCTTCCCCCCAAACTGACAACCGTCTTCAGCAGATTCGAAACTTTGATGTAGTTAACATGTCTTCTAACTTTTGAAGGTTGTAAGTACGCAGCGGAATTTGTAGATGACATCATAAACCACACCAAGCAAATCTGACTAGTATTGAGTAACGATTATGCTCAATGCGGAAACTCCATTCGTGGGTAACATGCAAGAAATCAGCAAGATCTTCTCACATAAGTAGGCTACTTCGCACATCACAACCTACGAGAGTTGAAATGATAACACCAAAATCACAAAACCGGACTACTGATCATCTTTGCGGACGTATCCGGTAGTAATAAAATTGTAAGCTCAATTACGTGAGTCTATTATGCGTCCCCGATGTGCACATTTCTTCCCCCTGAATGCAGATACATCTGGAAAAAGAGTGTTTTCGCAAAAAATGCAAGAAAAGTCAAAGAACATCCACTCTCTCTTCCCCACGATGTCTTCGCGGAATCGAAAGCATACACACTATGGTTACGATGGAAACGGAGGCATCATAAACCCTGTATGTCCAATTAGTCGAAGATGTCTGAAGTACCATAAGTAGCCCGTGAGAATCAACTGCTTGATAAAATCTCTACTCTTTTATACTCTTCTCATCTAACTCTTTACCGACCCCATTATCATTCTAACGGCTTTTTGTAGTAACCACTGATGGAGAAAAACCAACTATGACGAACTTGAGACTGAAGTAAAATAACCCAAACTTGTGACTTAAACTTGCACTACTGTCAGACTAAGAACCTATACTGAGCACTACAACGTAACTCCTTAAAGCATAGGTCGTTTCATATACCCATCCAACCATCCTTAACTGTATATGAACTCATCTTGACTTATCCACATCTTTTTGTGACACTTGAGCACTACAATGTAACTCCTTTTAAGTGATAGCTATACTCTGTGAGCACAACAACGTAACTCCTTATATCAGGTATAACTAGATAACTCAAGTCTTAATCATTCTAACGGTTATAAGCTCGAACAAGGATCTCAAAGAATCATGCATCCAACTAACCCCGATATCTTCAAGATGCTAAGTACACGCACCCGTGAGATTCCACTTCAACCTCAAATAAATAATAATGAATTAACGCCGTAGTCACATCTTACAGTTATATGCCCAAAACTAGCCTTCATTACTTGGTTAAGATAAACTTTGATAATGGTTTTATCCCGATATTGTCAACAACGTATCTCCGTGAAAAATTTGTAACACTCAAAATACCACTCCTTTTGTCAAATCTTTATCCCAAATTTTACATAATGTATTAATGATACATAATTTAAAAAACATTCAGCTCAAAATTATGTACATTTGAAAAAAAAAAAAAGAAACAGCCCAACCTGTTCACGTTAAGCCCAATTCACATTTGCAATAGCATAAAGTTGATATTTAGAATTGTAGATCAAGTCCAGAAACAAAGACTTACAACCCTAAAAAGAGGGATATAAGACACCTACTTAACCCTAATCTCACATAACTAATACGCCCCCTTCACCAAAAAAATCACTCAGCAACACCAACCACTCAATCCCTAATCAACTCATTCATCCACCCCCATCACTACCTAATACTCACTCAGTCAAATCTCATCTTTATCTCATCTCCATTCGTTATCCATCATAATCAAACACAACATAACCACAATCACAATATCTACCGAACCTTTACCTTGTTGTAATTAAGGTTTTAGCTCTATCCAAATCAAGAAAGTATTTACGGCTTCAAGATCTTATGGGACTCGGGTAAGGTTTTTACTATGTTGTTTTTTTCGTGTTGTGTTTGACTTATAAGGAAGCAAGAATGATTATAACAAATTTGTTATAAATCGTATCTTGATGTTTTAGATATTAATAGAAGTTTACGCTTCAAAATAAGATTGATGATGATTTGTCTTTCGTGGTTATTGAACGTTGAGGGCTGATAATAATTATTGATACACGAAAAGACATGACTGAGGTCATTTTGTATAATATATATATATATATATATATATATATATATATATATATATATATATATATATATGGTGTCGTATCTGATATGGGTCAGTTGTGAGACGCATTTGTAATTAATTTGTGGTCGTGAGGATGGTGATGTGATTAGGTAAGATATTGGATGTGTTTTAGTTGGTATTTGGACTTTTAAGTTGAAGTCAGTATGAGTCAGGTAATGGTTGTGGTCTACTGTACTTCATCTCCTTCTTTTCTTTTAATTTCAATAAGTTTGACCGTTGACCGGTTTGACCGATTGACTTTAAGAATTGCGATAGTCCACAATTGCGATAAAACATTTGCGATAAAACATTTGCGATAAAGCATTTGCGATAGCAGTCCGGAATTGCGATAAAAAAGGGTTTCATCACAATTACTTATACAAGCAATTGCGATAAAAGCCTTCCGATCATTTTTCCAGTGAGTTTTCTGATAACTTTTCCGGCGAGTTCATTTTACCAGTTTTTTGACCAAGTATTTGTCAAGTTTATGACCAGTATTATCTGACTACTCATCAGATCTAGTTTTGACCACTTTAATCTGACCAGCATTCAACCAGTTTCTGACTACTATATTCAGACCACGTATTCCGTCCAGTTATTGAGCTTAAAATCTTCACGGGATGATACAAGGAAACAGTCATAGAAATGATATTCACTGATGTTGTAGACAATAAACCCAAAAAATGATATCATTTAAAGACTTGTATCAAACTGTTGACCATAAAAGTAGTATAAAACAGTGAAGGAATACAGTACAACAGATTCAAAAAATACATTTTTGACAAGAAAAGTACAATAAAATCAACCAAAACTAAAACCTTGTCTCCGATACCAATTGATGGATCGTGTTTTGGATGATATATTATGAATCAGGAGGTCGGGGATGATGGAAATACATCATTTCCATGGTATTGGTTAGAGAGAGAAAGTGTAGAGAGAGAAAGTGGAAACCAGGTTTTTCTTATTATTGAAAGTGAAAGTGAAATAAACAAACAAGGCTCACCCTCCTAGTGAAGTCTAGGAGGGTATTTATAGGCCAACAAACACAAGACTTTACATAATTGACACTTCTAGTCCTTGTGTTTGTGCCTAACAAGATAACTATTGTAATCCCAAATATGTTGTCACATTTTAGTGTTAGAAGCATTCCCAACAGGTTTTTTGCATCCCTTGAAAATGTTCTTTGAGTAGTTTAAAGAATGGGATAACCTCAGTTAAGTAGCACTGTTTTGTTAGTTTAAAACCCCTTTCCCCCTCAGTAATTCCTATTGGCGTAATTCTCTTCTTACATGTTTTATCAAAATCTGCAAATAGTTGACAAAGAACATATATGCTAATTAGAGTTTTACATTCTGTGGGAAGAGTTAAAGGAACTAAGTGCCTAGGTGTATTGGGAGGATACACCGTTGCCGCCGCTATTTTTCTAAAGGGTGGAGTTTTGGCTTTAAGTTCTTCTGCCTTTCTCTTTTCTACGTACAAAGACCAAAATATTGGTTCAGGCGTCAACTTACACTGGTACAGAATGTGGCTTTCGTCACACCCAAAATGTGTGACTATATGCATATAGTCACACACGTTTTTTTGGGTGTGTGTGACGAAAAGTCGCGCCACCGTAGGTATCATATGGTCACATTGTTTAGTTTGTGGCCGTTTTCATTGAAAAAGAGTGACCAAAACCCGAATATGTGTGACTAATTAGGCACAAGTTTTGTTGGATTCATCAGTATGTGTGACTATTTTCCATCCTATGGCCACATGAAAATATAATAAATGTGACGTTTGTGATGATTTAGTCACACAGCGTGTGTTGTTTTTTTCGAGTTAGTCACATACAATTTAAAAAACAGTGGCCAAAAGTGTGAATAAGTGTGACCATATGCTGTTTAAAATGAAGAAATGTGTATTTTGTGTGACTATTGTTCATCCAATGGTCACTTGAATTTTATGTTTGTGTGGCCTTTTGTAATATTTAGTCACACAAAGCATGTTTGTTTTGGGTATTTAGTCACATACAATTATGCATAAAGTGGCCAAAAGTGTGAATAAGTGTGACCATATGCTGTTTAAAGTGAAAAAATGTGTATTTTGTGTGACTATTGTTCATCCAATGGCCACTTGAATTTTATGTTTGTGTGGCCTTTTGTAATATTTAGTCACACAAAACATGTTTGTTTTGGGTATTTAGTCACATACAATTAAGTATAAAGTGGTCAAAAGTGTTAATAAGTGTGACTCTATGCTGTTTAAAGTGAAGAAATTTGTATTTTGTGTGACTATTGATCATCCAATTGCCACATGATTTTTTGTGTGTGGCCTTTTGTAATATTTAGTCACACAACGAATAAGCAAACAGTGACCAAAAGTGTTTGTAAGTGTGACTATATACATCTTTTAGTCACATTTAAGAAATCAATATATATCAAAACAAATTCAAATACAATAAAATTGGAATGTATACAACTGAACCACTAATACATATCATATAAGCAGTACTAACTATATGAACCAACAGTACTAACTTAATAACTAACAGTTGTAACTAATACACTAGCAGTACTAACAGTTGTAACTAACACACTAAGCAGTACTAACTATATGAATGCAAGATCTATCTGATCTTCCTGCTTCAGTCCATAATTTTTTGTCAGCATCCATTTGAATTGATTCAGACTCGGTAATCACTTTCCATTGTTGCCCGTCACTTCCACTTTCAGCTCTCGCAAGGACCTGACCAGCCTACATACAAGTCACCAAAAAAAGAAACTATTTATACTGGTTATAAGAATATCTAAGAACTTTAATGACTAAAGAAATGGTTCTGCACGAATATATGCACATACCTTTTAGGTTCATCGTCTCTCATTTTCGCGTCAATTTCTTTGCTGGGAGGATATTGTGGCAAAGTTGCAGGATCACAAGCATGTGGTTCAGTCGTAAAGAACTGGAACAAAATAAATGTTACATAAACCAAATGACCACATAAAGTTGTCATACACAGTCCTGCATACATCAGTCTACGTTACTGCTCTTTGTTATCTCATTTGATTTCATGTGTTTCTTGCATTTTCAGTAATAAATGTTCAAATTTTCTTTTGATAAAACTAAAACAAGATAAACATTTAGGACTATAAAAGGAGGGAGTTACCTCACTCTTGAGAGCAAGAGCAGCAGTTCCTCTTTGCCCAGGATCTATTGCAAGCAAACTCTCCATAAGCCCAATAGCAGCTGGAGGAAAATCCTTAAAGGCTTCTACGATGCATCGTTTATAAGGCTGGGCCGGTTTGAACACTGTTGAGTGGGGTAATTTCGATTTTGTCCAATAATCATTAGACGGTGAACCACAAAGCTTAAAAATCCTATGTAGTTGCTCAACCTACAAGAAACGGGTCAATCCTATGTAGTCCCTAAGGGATGCCAAATACTTCCAACTAACAAATAATCTTTTAGAAAACGAAAGAAAATTAATAGTGCAGACCAGTTATGGCCACAAGTTGGTGTAAGTTTCCATACTTGACCCACCATACCTGGACAGCAGATCATTGGACCCGAGACTACTCTGGCCTGGACATGACGGGCTATGTTGAGCTAGGGCCCGGTTGAGCGAAAGCGGTTTTACCATTTAGATATCTATGTTTTCTACTGTCCTTGTTCAGTCAAGAATTTTCTCACCAGTGGCAAAGATGTTCCAAACAAGGGTGCCGATGATGTACAAGACAACAGCCACTTTGAACACGTCATCCCAAGAGCCTGCAACATATACTCGGTTAAGTCTTGAGTAACTAATAAAGTAACTTAACAATATTATCTCTCATGAATCAAGTATAAGGCTTCCTCCTTCCATGAAAATAGCAACTTACAGCATTCACCTATTTGCTAGTAATCATCCTTATAGATAACTGATTATGTTGATTTTAGTAAGGGCATATTAAACATTTAAAATATAGTGACATTTTCTTGAAACACTGCAAGTTTCAATTGGTTTTCCATATTGAGGTTTCATTTAAACTAAAAGTTTGTGAGAACTAAAGTCCTTGGTTTATAAGTTTATAACGAACTTTTTGAGTTAAAAATAGGTAATCTGAAATTTGAAGTGCTTTACAGTAAATTAAACCGGTCACTTTTGATTTGGGTTGGCGGAATATGGGTGAAGTTTAATGTCTAACAAGTTATGATCTTACCATTCTGAAGTATATAACCAGTTGCAGCTGTACCAAAGACTCCAGCAAGAACTCCTGCTGTGTTCGATAGCCCCAATAACACTCCCTGAAAGTCAAAATTGGTTCCATTTAGCTCTACACGAGAAATATATACGAAATAAAACCTAAAAGTAGCACAAACCGGCATCTCTAGATTGTCATTATAACTTACATTATATGATATACATATTGGATGAAGAGAGTAAGTACTAACCGCATAACGAGGTCCAATGTCTTGGTGGTTGGAGTACAGGCCAGATTGTGAGAATGCATCAGATCCCTGTCAAAAATCACGGCTATGATTGTATCAGAGTAATTCTTGACTTTTGAAAGCTATAATTGTTGACTTCTGTGAAAGAATACATATATTAGATTCCAAAAATATAGAATTTTATGAATTTAGAGTCTGCAGGTTGAGTGGTTGACTACAAAGCAGTTATTCAGTAGACTTCACTATAATTTTATCTTGTGTCTTTAATTTGAATTCATTCAATGATCTAATACCATCACTTATCGCTGAACATGCATCCAGGCAAGTTGCTTTGGGAGCTATCTTGTATGCTAAATCCTAACCGGTCGATACCATATTACCATATATACTTGATGTAAATAAGCACCCCCCCCAACACCCAAAAAAATAAAAGACTAAACTTCAGACCTGACTGTAAGCCATATAAAGAACTGCCATAGCAGGCGTCTTGACATTACTCAGCTGAGTAAGAAAGAAAGCAGGGCCCAAGAAACCAATTGACTGCATTATCTGCAAGATATGAAAATTTCAGTAGATGATCTTTCAACATATAGAGGAAGTGGTCTAGAGTTATCATACAAGGAGAGTAATGGTGTCATTAATGCGTTTGAAAAAATCAGTATAGTTACCTTAAGAACGGTAGTGATTGATAGACCTTTGCTAATAAGTGTGTCTGCAATCCAACCTCCTATGTTGGCAAAGGCAGCCATAGTCAACCATGGCAACACACACAACAGTCCAGATTCAGTAAGGTTAAACTTTAACACCTGAGAAAGAAACAACAACATGTATATACCTTAGTTCATTTCAAAATATGTATTCTCATTCTACACACAACACATTATATTCCAAATTCAGGAATGAAGAAACTTATACGAGCTATTATTGACACTATGCAAAGCTGACATGTTTCAAAAATAAGTAAAGTAGAAGACACCATATAAGAGGGACAACGATAACTATTTGACTGGGTCTAATTAGTCAACAATATAACAACCAAATAAGATTATACAAACAGCATGAATCAATAAAGTTCAACACTAAGAACGGACTCCGATTATATGGATATAGACATGTTAGCAGAGGTAACCCTTTGGGATAAATAAAAAAACCATCTCTAAAATTGTGGAAGTAGCAAACACTCGATTGTGTAATTAGCATTGTATCTGACCATCAGTGTGTTAACGACGTGAGGTGGATATGGGGTTAAACTGAGGTACCCAAGTTAACAAACAGAAGGTAACAGCAAATGGTTTTCCAAGACTTGCAAGTAATCTACAATCAACCCGACTACAGCAGGCAATATAAGCTTAAACAAACACCCCCTAAACTAATTGAAATGAATCCCTAACATAATTAATAAAAATTATAAAATAGTTAGAAGAGATTAAAGAATACAACATACCAACTTGAAACAAACGGCCCTCGGGAGAGAAGATAGTAACTTCTTTGTATTACTAATATCAACATAATAGAAGAAGACCAGATCTATACATAAGTATGGTGGTGGTGCAAGCGGTGGCGTTGGTGAGGAGAGTGTTGAGGAGATAGAAGAAGACAGATATAGTTTTGGTGTAAATGATATTTGGGATGATGAATGAAATAACAGGGAAGGTGAATGAAATATTTAGGAAGGAGGGTAATTTTATTTTTGGGGAAAAATTTAGGCGGGGCTTGTGAAAAGAGAAGGGGAAATTTAGGGGGAAATTTTATTTTGGGAAAAAGTAAGTGGGCACATGTATATAGTCACTTTTAAATAATGTGTGACAAACTTGACTATATGATTTAGTTACTTTTAAATAATGTGTGACAAACTTGACTATATGATTTAGTCACTTTTAAATAATGTGTGACAAACTTGAGTATATTATTTAGCCACATACAAAATTACTTCATGTGACCATATATAGATTTTGGTCACACTTTTCAATTGTGTGACATATATTTGTCACATATATACCTATATAGTGTGACTAATGTTTTAAACTTATTTGTATCCGTCGCACGTCCCAAATTATATGTGACTAAATAATCAAAAAAAAAAATTTACTAAGATACCTCTAGTCACGAAAATATTCAAATGTGTGACTGTAGCCTCAGTTGGAAAGGCGAAATGGTCACACAAGTCGGATCAAGTGTGGCTATTTATTTTATTCTGGTACATTTAGTCACATAAAAAAGTTACTGTGTGACCGTTCAAAAAACTGCATGTGTGACTAAATCCCATTTTTGTACTAGTGTCAACTTAGTTTGAGGTGCAAAAATTGTCAATCAATTTTCCTCATAGTAATCATGGAGTTTGACTATGATTCGTTTGGCTATGCATTTGGGATCCTTTAGTTTTTCAGCCAATCTTTCTCTATTTCTTACTTCTATCTCATTACTCTCTTCAACTGATGACACATCAGGAGGGGCATGACCAGACTTAAGCAGTTCATTTCCATCATATAAGGCAGGTTGGGCTATTTTAGCACTCCTAAGGAAAGCTAATTTAGGTTCTACTACATTATTTTCACTATGTTTATCACACAACTTTTTATGCTTTTGAATCATTTGAGCAGTTTCTCTGGTTTGGTCTTGTGTGTACAACTTGTTTTCAATCTTATTCTTTAACGTTTTAAGTCTGGAAAAATCATTTAAGAGTTTTGTTTCTTTTTCTTTGAAATCTTGTTTTAGTGTATTTACACTCTCTTGAATCTCTTGTTTTTGTTTAACATTCTGGTCCAGTTGTTTTCATAAAGAATTTAACTCCTTTTTCAATGTTTCTTCCTTTAAATTACGTTCTGTTATGAATGCACGCATATGACTATCCATTTTCTGCTCACATTCAGTTAGTTCAAATTTAGCATGTTGTTCATATATGGCCACCTGATCTTTATAGATGTTAAGCCTAGTGGTCAAGGTGTCATCTGGGATAAACACGGTGTTCTCATGCAACTCATAAGCATTATCTACAACACAAGAGTTATCTATAACAGAAGATGAATTACTTGGTACAACAGACACGTCGTTGTGATTCAGATATTGTTCATATGGAATAATATTGCTATTTCCCATATCAACATTGTTTGATTCAACAACACATATTTGTTGTACTTTTTTGGGAATCTTCTGATCATCTACCATGTTATATGTGTCATAAAGCTTTAGTACCTCAGATATGATAGATGAATTGGAATGACCAGCTTGTTGAGGTGATGAGACACCAGAAGACAGATTAGCCATGAAGATTGTTTGAGCAGTGGGTTCATCATCAACGTCTGAGGCAAAAGCATCACAGTCATCAGCCTGGAAGATGTTGGGATCATTAAGTGCCAAGTCTTGAACTGGTTGATCATCCACATCAGCATCGAACGTATTCCCCCCATCACCAGCAAGAAACAATAACTCTTCTTCATCCAGAGCTGCTCCATTCTCTTGAGCTTGCATCAACAGCATCTTATCTTTGAAGTAGTCAGAGTTCTGTGGACGCTTTGGTTGCTTGAAGTTCCTTGCTATGTGTCCAAGTCCACCACAGTTGTAACACTTGGGTTGCTTTCCCTGTCCTTGATTAGCATTCCCAAATCTATTCTGTACATTACCCCGACCAACGTTCCTTTGATTCACATTCTTCCTTCCCTGAACATTCTGAACCACAACCCTTCCATCCTCCACAGTTGCTTGATTACGTAGGTTTGAAGCAGTTCGAAGTTGGTTGTTGGTTTAAGGGAGTGTTATTGTCTAATATTCAATCCAAACCTACAACTAATAACTAGATTAGATTAAAGAAGAAGAGTGGATTATGAAATGATTAACTTTTATTTACACACTTTATCCTTAATACAAAATTAGCATACTCTTAAGCACAATGAGGACCACCCTTTCAAATGAGGTGGAAGGTGGTATTTATACATTTCTTGATGGGTAGGCTTTGGGCTTGGACACGGGATTTTCTTAACACATAATATTAACCTATTAGCTTAACAAGCCCAAAGCCTTTTCTAATAAATTACACAACGACACACGTTAAATAAAAATAATACAAACGACATATGACCATCACTTTTTATAAATCCTAACAATCTCCCCCTAAGGGATGGTCATTTAAATGATGCTCGGAGTGATGTGGTCTTTCATCTTCAATGTCTTGTGCTTTATGTGTCGTTGTAGAAGAGTCTTTGTTCTTGTTCCTTCATGCGATGTGATCTTCAAAGTATCATTTTTTAGTGGTCCTTGCCTTCGTAAATATCTTCTTTACTTTGGCGTCGCGTCCTCCAACATACTTATACCTCATGATCTTCGTACTTGTCATCCTTTCATGATTCATTACTTTGTTCTTGACGTCTTGATTAGCTTCTTGACTTTGTTGTAACACTTTGTCTTTCATTTGATCTTTTGGTCTTAAACTTTTTCACTTGAGCTCTGTTGAGGATGATCTTTGTACGTATGAGTATGTGGAGGTGAAGATGTTGGATATATCGAATGATGGTTGGTAGATGGAATTTTGTAGGTAGCTGCATAAAACATTTAGCAATAATACGTCCAACAGTTACAGATTTGGACTTCGAGATCGTCAACAGCATAGTGAGAAGACTTTATCTGATCCTAACCCAGGCCGTTTTGAACCGGATACCCCCGAAAGGGCTTACACGGACACATCGAAGTGCACCCACGATTTAGTGAGTCGCTGGAGATCACCCCATGACTGTAGACCGTTTGAAGCACGTAACCATCATGATATCAATGGCAAGATCCGAAGATCTCATTAAGACTCTTACAACTTGTGTCCTTTTTGGCGAACACAAGAGTATTACATTGGAAGTGTTCTTAAGAGACATTTTGAAGAATCTCATGGCTCTAGACTCGATAATGTGTGTTTTTGTTTTAGTAGTCGGAGGCATGGAGCAGAGTGCCACCTTTTCAATATCAACACATCTCGGAATGAGATACCGATAGATTATGTACTGTTCTCCATGAGAAATGAAACAAATATCTTTTAAGAGATACCTGAGTGGCTAGGAGGGGTGGTGCAGCGCGTCACTGGTTCCATGATGTCTTGTCTTCAATATCAGTATCACCTTAGTGAATACCGATAGCAGATGTATTGACCCAGTTTCTGCCCTAAGTTTTCATGGAGGGCTATTTCTTTTCACCCTTTCATTCAACTTTTCTTCTTAATTCTTCAACCCCTTCTTTCCCTTTCTCATTTACTCCTTTTTTCAATCTTACCTAAGGACTTCTAATTCTAATCTACTGGAATTATCCTTGGGTAGATCCCTCCAGCTCTGGCGGATCATAGGACGTAACCTAACCATAATCACCTTATTACTCCGTGATTATCCTAGATTATCGATCACATGCCATAAAACCTTTTGTGAAAATCTCTCAAAGTGTTTATGAATAAACACATTTAGTTAACACTTCGAGAGTTTTTTCATTTTTAAATACTCCCCCTTCACATGTGCTCATGCATTTTTAAGTTAAATTTGCACATGTTGGGTAGAGTTCACATATTTGAATTGATCGATTTTCAATGAACATAACCTTCGCAAGACACGCTTACATCACTAGTTAGACTAGCTTGAAATTATTACCCGTCCCGGTCATATTCAATGATCATCTCTCGAATTGGTACATTCTACTCAGACAAGTCCTTTGCGAGACACGTTTACATTATTGGAAACCCAGCTTGAAATTATTACCTGTCCCGGATAAGTCTTTTCGATAACGGACATTTAGTTTCGCCAATTCGAGGGTTAGAACTGAGTCTGTCTGGTGAGCTCCCCTCTGAGATTCAATTCCACGATCTTTGATCACATTTAATCACGTCTTCTCCCCCTTATACCTAATCTCGCCCTCAAAAATAGCACGTAGTGATATTTTTTATTTCAGCTGATTAAATGAGATTCCTTGTGAAGAGATAGACGGATTTTCATGAAGTTTGAATATGTTGTCTTTAATTACGATTCCTGATTTGAAATAATCAGAAGTCTTCCTTTCGGTGCGGGTTTCGTACTAATATATACGAAATCCATCATTTGAGTGTTTCGTACTGAAGTATACGAAAACCATAGTGAAGAAATTTTGAGAGACGATATGTTCTCGCTCAAACATATGTACATGTCCGTATCATTGTTGAATGAAATTTCTAGACACATACAGAATATTGATTTATACGAGAGACGTTTGCGATAAAACATATATCTATATCTATCTCTTCTTTTTTTTTTTTTTTTTTTTTTTTTTATTTAATCTACATATATCTATCTATCTACAGCGAAATAGTTTCAAGAAGATTCGAGAAGACCTTCTAACTCATCGGGAGTTAGGCTTCGCATGCCAATTCGTCGAACTAAATTGTCGAATCTATCTTTTGGAAAAGCTTTAGTGACTAGATCGGCGAGTTGGTATTCGGTCTTCACGAAAAATAATTTCATAGTACCCTCTTCTACGTGTTTCTTTATGAAGTGATAGCGGACTCAAAAATGCTTGGTCTTGGAGTGTTGAACTGGATTGCACAGGATGGCTATGGCACTTTTCGAATCACAATACATAGGTATGCGGTCGAAAGTAAAACCATAATCTGTGAGTTATGTCCTCATCCATAGAACTTGGGCACAACACGCAGATAGAGACACATACTCGGCTTCTGTGGTTGATAACGCCATGCAGTCTTGTTTCCTTGATGACCAGCCTACTAGCTTTTCTCCCAAGAATTGTGCTCCCCCGAATGTACTTTTTGCGGAGACTTGACAACCAGCATGATCGGCATCTGAAAAGGCTGTTAGTGTAAACTCCGAATCCTTCGGATACCAAAGTCCCATGTTAAAGGTTCTTCGTAGGTACCGAAAGACCCTTTTAACCTCTTGGAGGTGAAGTTCGGTAGGCCTTGCCTGAAACCGTGCTAATAAACAGACTGCAAAATGTACATCGGTTCGACTAGCTGTTAAGCACATGAGAGGCCCAATCATGCTCCGATATTTCTTCGGATCGATGGGTTTCCCATATAAGTCAAGACCTATTTTGGGTGAAGTGACCATTGGAGTACCAACAGAGTCACAATTTTCCATTCCATGTTTTTTCAAAATCTCAATTGTATATTTAGCCTGATTAATGAAAATGCCACGATGGGATTGATGGATTTGAAGTCCAAGGAAGAATTTTAATTCGCCCATCATAGACATTTCAAATTTACTTTTTATGAGATTTTCAAAATGTTTTGAATGTTTCGGATTAGTGGACCCAAAGATTATGTCATCCACGTAAATTAGAACAATCAAAATGTCATCTTTGAATTTTCTGGTAAACAAGGTCGGGTCAATTGTTCCTTTGGTGAAATTATTAAGAAGTAGGAAAGATGATAATTCGTCGTACCACGCCCTTGGGGCTTGTTTCAAACCATAGATAGCTTTCTTTAGCTTGTAGACGTAGTCGGGATGATCTTTGTCAACGAATCCATCTGGCTGACTCAGGTACACTTCTTCTTTTAGAGTCCGTTTGAGAATGTTGTCTTGATGTCCATCTGATAGACTGTGATGTTCTTGTGAGCTGCATATGCTAAGAAAATCTTGACTGCCTCAAGCCTTGCTACTGGCGCGAATGACTCCTCGAAATCTATTCCCTCTTCCTATCAGAATCCTTTGGCCACGAGACAAGATTTGTTGCGAATGACAGTCATCTCTTTGTCCTTTTTGTTCTTCCATAACCACTTTTGATCAATGACGAGTTTGTCGATTGGTCTCGGCACTAAATCCCAAGTGTCATGTAATCGATATTGAAGAATTTCTTCCTGCATCGCTTCAATCCAAGCATTATCTGCCATCGCCTCCTGAATGTTCTTTGGCTCTTTTAAACTGACTAAGCAGACGTAGATGCACATGTCGGAACCGGTGGCGAGTTGTCTTCTCGTCTGAACTGGCCGTGAAGGTTCACCAATAACGTGATCTATTGGATGGTCTTTAGTCCACTATAACATAGAAGGGTACCTTGGATTTGACGAATGTGTGTTAGATGGTTCTTGTAACCTATAAGAAGATTCAGCAGATTCTGTTGCAAATGGGTTTTCGAATGGTTCTTCTTCTAACACAGCATCGTTTTATTGTTGTTCTTCTTGAATTGGTGTGGTTTGGTTTTGCTCATCAACTCTTGGTAAAACAATCTCAATTACTGGAGTTGCTGGAGTAGATGTTGATGATGTTGAGGGAGTTGGTGCGTCAGCTTTGTTGGGAATTCTGCTAAGGAAGAATTCTGCTGAAGGTTACTGCTGACGGAATCTGCTGAAGTGTTGGATTCTGCTGAAGAAGTGTTTCTGCGAAAGTAGAGATTCTGCGTAGTTTGTTTCTGCTGATATAAATATTCCGCGTATTTTGTATTGTGTTAGGATATGCTTGAGTTTTATTAGGAAATTATAATGCATATCTTCTATTAGTTTTTAGAATATACGTTTCTTGTGAAACTGTAACACCCCCAATTTCGTGATATGCAGCGGAATTTAAATTGGGTGTTACTTCATGGCACAACAGTTGAATAGTAGAAAACGATCACCAATTTGGTCGTTTTTAAAAGATTTATCATTCGAATATCAGAGTTTACAAAGTAAGGTCCCAATGGTTTCAAAATTTATTAAATAGGTTTTCGAATGATATTTATAGCCTTCATAAGTATCCGTGCTCCTCTGTACCATCCGTGCTTATTATGGACCTGAGATAAATACATGCTAAAAGCGTCAACACAAAGGTTGGTGAGTTCATAGAGTTTGTAGTTGAAAACTATTGATTTACAAAATCAAAGAGTTTGTGAGTAAATATTGTTGATTTCCAAAATCAAAGAGTTGTGAGTAAATCCATAGAGTTTGCATAAAATCAGTTGATTTTCAATAGTTCAAAGTTTAGGTAATAATTGTAACAATTACAATTATTAAATAAATAAACGGTGGGTTACGATATTATACACCCTTAGTTGGTTCGTTATAAAACAAGTAGTGGGTTAAGTTGTTATATACCCATAGTTCGTTTGTTTGCCCTAACCGGGTCAACACAAAATAGTTATTGTTTGCCAAGTAGTGATTTTCTGCTATATAGTGATAACAAGTTCAAGTTTAATAAAATAGTGACAATACTGTATCATGACTACAGTATCGTTTTCTATTGCTCTAAGTCTCAAGACACTCAACGCTTAACAGGCATCAAAAATGATGTAAAGTATATAGGCCCTCGTGATGGGTATTTGCCAATAACCCATAAGTTTGTTCAAATAAAGTGCGCCTGGGTGGCTCATCCTAGCAGACCCAAACGGGGATTGTCAGTCCCAAATAGATCTATTCACAATTATTTACGTTCACTCGCAAGTGATTAAGGTTCATGATGTGAGGGACTTCGAACATGGCAATAAAGGTAAACTTAGGCAATAGTAATTCAGGTATAGCATACAGTTGAAAATCATTTGTGATCGTGTTTATAGCAGGTATCTCTCCATGAGATATAAAAATGTATAAATGTGATTTCATAAGTTCGTAGTAATCCGCAAAAGTTTATAGTATTTTTGTAAGTAAAGTCAAGTATTACGTTTCGATAACAAGTAAAGTGGTTTATCAACTGAGTATAATGTTTAAAGTAAACTAGTAAAGTTTATATGTAAAGCGAACATGTATTGCTTTCAAAAGTAAGTCAGAGTAGGTAAAAGAGTAGTCTATGGAACTCACAGTAGTATGTAGACAGTTAAGAGTACTTATGATTAAGTATAAAACATTGTATTTGAGCATGTATCTCCCCCAAAGAGTTTATAAAACGGTAAACAAGAAAAGTGGGGCTATGAACTCACCTGATGCGATAGCTATAATGATGAAAGAGGTTTTACTGAAATGTAATTCAGTTGAGATTTCAGAAATAGCTCTACACATGACCTGAATAATAATAATGTTTGAGAATTTGTTTCAGCACGAATAATGAATGCGATATGAGGAGTCGTGTGACGATTTGATCGGTGACGAGAGTGTGAATGGTTTAAGAGGTTTGGAGTTCAAGAATAATATTATCAATAATATTATTTTATGATTCAAAAATCATGATAGTCGTTGTCTCGAATTGGATGAGACAAAACGTTGAGTGGAGTACTTTAAGAGTGGTTATATATGCACATAACGTATAAGTTTGTGTTTTAACGAAACAACTGAGAGATGAGGGTGGATTGTGTAAATTGAGAATTGGAAATAAAATGTTATAAAGTTTCTGTTTACCCTTGAACTTTTACTGTTTTTACACTTTATATCCTAACGGTGTTTGCGTTACACCGTTAGTCCCTAGTTTATAAAGGTTACATTTTTAATCCAAGTTTAACCCAAATGACAAACAGAGTTTATATTTTTATTATAAAGTCATTTTCTACCCCTAAGATTCTGTTTTTACTGTTTTAGAACCTATTTTTACAAGGTTGGCAGTTTTGGTCCCTTAAAGTGTAACTAGTTTGCAAGGTTAGTCCTTTTTGCATAGAAACTTGTGGAAAAATTCTATAAAAATTTTAGAAGCTTATTTTAGCTTATTGAAACTTAAGTCAACTGTTGGTTTGACCAGAAAAATTCATTTTGATATATTGGGCCTTAAAACGAATTAAAACAAGGCCCGTTAAGAAATTTGGAGGCGAGGGCATGAAAATACTTTTGGGCCTGGACTTGGATTATTTTTGTGATTCTAAAAATATTTGGTATGCGCTCAGTGGGCTGGTCTAACTATATTTCTTATTGGGCTTCAAATTAGCCCAGCTGAAAATTATAGTATTTGTTGAAAATGAATTTTTCTGAAATCTAGTAACTGTCGGTTTAAAATGAAGGTTTTTAAGTGTGTTTGAGAGCTTTTTATGTTAAGGTTAAAACATGAAATATGTAGGTTGCCTGGTGGGGGTTCGACTTATGCCAAAAATATTCCTTTCTTATGTTTATAAATACGAATTAAATTGGTTGTCTTATGGGCTGGTCGAGCAGTTTTGAAACTGAAAAGATAACACAATATTTTACCAAAGTCCTATTTACCCAGTCAAGTAGCTTATTAGGTGACCCTTTTAAAAATGTCGGGTTGTGCTTAAAATGTCAAAGTTAAAATACGAAAGTTGTAGCTAATCATGTGGTCTCTCGATATGAGTAAAAAGATTGATGGGTTCTTTGTGTGAATTCGAAAATACTAGGCCATCCATGTGACGAGTTGGGTGATTTTTGGTGTCAAAAGACTTAGAAAAATTCTAAGTCTTTTGGTTATATACTTAATACGTGTAATGCTAGATCAAAATGGGTCTCGAAAACGTATGGAATAAATGCATGGAAGTGAGGTGAGTGCTTATACGTGAACTTTGGCATCTCAAGAATGAGATGGAACAAGTTTTGGTGTCGAGGGATTACGAGTACACGTAAAAATAAATGAATGAAGCGTATACGTTCGAGTGAATACATGCGATATGAAGTAAATTAAAGAGTGATTCGAAATGGATTTGAAACGAGTATAGGGGGACTTACAACATCTCAAGAGTGGATAGAATCGCGTAGGAGAGGGTTAGGACCAACGAGAATTCTTTGGCTTGCTCAAATAATATAACTCGATCACACAGTAAACTCCAAATGTGCAAGATATTTCGAGTGAGCTTGAGTGAGTTATTTCAGGTCTTAAAAGTGTTTGAATGGAGTTGTATTGTATGGTAGGAGTTTAAGAGTGTGTGTGTTTGCATGAGAGTTATTCGAGTTACATGTATGCTTATATAGAGTTGGTTGGTGGAGTTCAAGTGGGTTTCACTTGTAGTTTAGCTGCATGTATTTATATATATGTTCTGTTGTGGCGTGAGAATGAGAGTAATAAAAGGTTGAGCGTGTCATAGAGATTGAGTGTGTAAGAAAGCTTGATGATGGTTCTCTTTGTTGTGCTTGGCCGGCGTTTACAACCAAAGGGAAGAGACAAATGAATAGTTGGTTTTTATGGTTCTGTCGAGTGAAAGTATTGTGAAGGGGAGATAAATCAACCTAATTTGTGTGTGACTCTTGGATTACTTAGCTCTTCCTTTTCGACTGAAAAACAGTGAGCAAGGATTTGGAGTATTTTGTGGGTGTGAATTGAGTGGGTGAGAGTTGTGTACGTGAGGGAGTATATATGTATATTGCATGGGAATATACTATAATAAGATAAAGTCAAGTGGGTTTCATTTTGTAATTAGTTCCTGTATTCATTTGTTTGTTTGTAGTTGTGTGAGAAGTAGAGTATATAATTTAGGTTGACTGTTGCAGTGGTCATTGCAATGATGGTTTCTTGGTGTGCGTGAACCTAGTCGAATGCATGCATGTGTTTATAGAGGGATTTAGAACTAATGTGCCATATAGTAGAAATGAAATAAAGAGTTAGCACACGATTCGTCCTTGTGATAGTTCTAACAGAAGAAAGAAAACAATTATAAAATCATAGGGTTTGTCTTGACTGTGTTGGATGTATTAAAATGATCAAAGGAACATTCAAAACGTGATATATAAGTGGTGTGTGTAAGTTGGCTAAATGATAGTTTCTTGTAGATTCTTTGGCCGACACTCACCAACAAAAGAAAGAAACAAAGAGTTTTTATGTTGCTATGGTTACTATAGAATAGCAGAAATGCATGCTTCTGGCCTAGCACTTCATTGGAAATTATGGAGAGTTTGGAAGCTTGTCTCTTGTGGTTGGAATATTCAATAGATATTTTGATTTGAGTATGACAGTATCTAACCGTGGGAATGAGTGGAGGGTTAGCTAAAGTTTTAAAGATATCTTAACTTTAGTTGTTGGAGTTTCTAGCTATTCGATTTGTACTTTTAATGAGTGAAATGTGGAGTCTTGCAAGTCATGACCACTTGCTTTATTATTGAGAGTTAATGAATGTTGGATTTGAATGAATCTACTGACATGGAAGGAATTTAGTAGCTTGTGGGAGAGTAAAAGAGATCAATTGAAAATTGAGTTACCCTTTTTATGTCGACTTGTATTTTTATTTGTGTACACGAATAGATTTGAGGTCATGTTCGATATTCTTAACACTGAACACGCCTAACAAGTCACAATGATCAAGTAAAAATGTTGGAATGGGATTAAAATAAACCCGGATAAAACGGATGAGTTTTGGTTATATGACGAACGTATAACGTTATATGTTAAACGTTTTAATTTAATTTTTAGATTATCAATGTTCGCACGAATGAGGGTGTTATGAAGAAAGTGTGCACGTGGTACGACGTTTAGATTCACATAGTTGAATAAAAGCAAAAATTTAGTCCGTAAAAATGGTTAATTAAATCGTGATGATAGATTAGTCTTCGTTTACTATTTACAAATGAAAGGGAAATTTACGGGATGTTATAGTACCTACCCGTTAAACCGAATCCCGTCCCGGGATTCCAGTCTAAGGTGGATGTCAGGGTTGTGTTGCAATAAGTGGAGGTTATTGGAATGAAGATTTACGCATGATAAGTAGTTATGAAGTCGTATGCTGAGAAATCCTCTATACGAGGTGTTGGAAAGAGTGAACGTACGAACAAAGAATTTCAAGCGTTGGAGTCATTTAAATTTCGAAAGAGATGAATTTATTGTGGTATATGAGAAAATTACTATTCTTGAGGTCAACTTGACTTGAGAGAAAAAAAAAACAAATTTTATTTTTAAATGAAGATTGTTATTCTATCGTGTTTTGAAAATACACATGGTTCATAACTTTTGAAAATTCAAATTTTGGTGGGGTTTAACCTACCCGTTAAAAAAAGAGTTTGTAAGTAATAGATTTTTAACAATGAAGGTTTCGGATGGAAACTTGACGAATGTAAAGAAAATTGTTGAAATTCAGCTTTTGTAAAGAAAAACTTGTTAAATATAGTTTTTAAGTGACAACGCAGAATTGGTTCCAAGTTTTTGTAGATGATGAATCAGTTTGCTTCTGAGTACACAAAATTTTGTTTGCTTCATATATGAAATTATGTCTTACGTTAATAACTTGTTTGTATTTATCATTCAAAATATTCAAGTTGTTAGATAGGTATGGAAGCTAGGAGGGGAGATCGATACGTCATAAGATGAAATGTATTGTAGTTTTAAAAAAAAATTATTTTGTTTCTTTGGGGGCGTTAACCGTTGCTGGGGACAAAAGAGAAACATGAAAGTTGGTTTGTTTTGGTTGTAGTCGAGTCCACAAAGGATTTAACAATATGACCAAATAACTAGGTGGGGGTTCGTTTGAGTTTTGCTGAGGTTGTTTGGAGCTCGAAATGAACAAAGTACTTAGACAATATAGGATTTTTGATCTAGTTAAGGTAATTTGGGAACAGGACAGTTGGGCTGATCTTTGATGATGTCTTGGTCATCACATGATCGAGTAATTGGAAGAGACTTGTTACGCATGATCGAGACGTGTAAAAATATTGATAGGTTGTTAAGTGGATTTTTACAGAGAACGACTCAAAGTAAACGGGCATGAGCCGATTTGATTAGGAATAATCTTAAGTCTTTGAGCTTAAATAGAGTTGGATTCGAGTTTCAATGATAAAGGCCTAATGAATAACAAAGATGCGTTGGGTTGCTGTGAGCAATGAGTCGAGAATTTATGTTTCAAGGATAAGTTTGGTTTGGAGAATGTGAAATGTTGAACATACGTTCCATGACATATATGGTTACGAGGTAGTTTCGAGATCATCGAAATCTCGTATAATGCCTGAGAGTTTTGAGAGGACGTTAGGAGATTCACAATCTCCTAGAGATTGAGAGGTCAAATCGTACGGAAAGATGTTATTCATATGTGGCGCGTTCATGATTTTTAAGTCGTGGTGTGGCGTGTTTAACGCGATTTGTTTCTGCCTTTTGCGTTGAAATATGAAAACCAAAGTAAAATTTTACTGCGTACCCCAGAGCTAGTTGCTAGTATAGATACAAATTTTTGAAAGTTTTACCGTTTGAATACAAACGGTTATATTTTTCAGGATAAAATAATTGAGAAAAAAAAAATAAAAAAAAAAAAAAAAATATATATATATATATATATATATATATATATATATATATATATATATATATATATATATATATATATATATATATATATATATATATATATATATATATATTTTCAAACCCTTATAAATACCGTTGGCATGCTTGTATTATCCCCACACACACAATCAATGGCTTGTAAGCTACCACATACCGCTGAACAATTTCAACTGTTTATCAAGGCAGAAACTGAGGGTAGTGACGTGGATCGTCAAAATGCTATTGTGAAGGTCATCCTGCAGTTTGAGGCTATGAAGCAACTGAAACGACGACTTAGAGAAAGCTATGCCATGTGCACAGACATTTCAGATGATAGGAAGTATGTGATTGACACGTTTTTGTATGATGAATATTGTAAAGATGCTGCTGTCATCGAATCGCTGTGGGCTTGTGTTCATCAGATAGAGAACCAGATTTCCAACAAGGTCCGTTGGAGTTTGGAAGAGAATGTTGAAGCTGCTAGGGTTGAACATCAACGACAACAACAACAACAAAATCCACCACCACCACAACAGCAACAACAACCACAACTACAACAAGGTGCATCAAGTTCATCTACACCAAGGGTGGTTGTGCAACAACAACATTTGCCTCATCTGGATCATTTCCAGCCAAGTTTCGAGGAAAATGTGGCAATTGATGATGGTGGTTTGACTTCTGACATGGAGCGGGATCTGAGCAGGTTGGAAGCTCAATGGGAAGAAGAGAAATTTGCGAGTTTCGATCCTTATGATGACGGTTATGATTCCAACAATTCTCAAACCTGGAATCATCCGGACTACCTTTGAAGTCTAGGTTTATGTTTATGTGATGTTTTAATCTAGTATCGTTTGTAATGTTTAAGTATTTTGAATAATATGGTGGTTGAATTTAATTGAGATTACTGTAGAATTTACAGTGCCCGAGGTTGAAATATAGGGATCACTGTATCACTTACAGTGTCCAAGAAAAGTAGTAGAGACCACTGTATTTACTTACAGTGTCTGCTAAGGAAATAGAGACCACTAGAGTTTTGTGATAAATTCAAAGTGGTAAGACATAAGGTTACGAAATAAATTTGGAGACCATTGTAATTACATACAATGTCTGGGATTTTAAAGGAAGCATTGTGAACTTCACAACGTTAGAGGGATAAGTAGGACCATTATGTAGTTCATAATGTCTTAATAGTGGATGGAATTATTGTAATCTCATGTGAAATTTACTATTTCCACAGTTAACATAACTTGGAAAATTCTCTTTTGGAATGACCATTGTTATTCTTTCATGGTTTGAAATTTCACATGGTTTCCAATTATAAGAATCTGTGCGGGTAACCTACCCGTTAAACAAAAGAGTTTTGTTGATAACAGATTCTTACATAGAGATATTCGGATGAGGATTCGGTGTATGTAGAGAAAGTTGCTGAATCTCAGCTTTTAGGGGATGAGAAATCTTGTGTGAGGAATAGTTAACGCAAGTGGCTAGAGTAGTAAGAGATAGTATTACGATAAGAGTGTCGCTTTGAATTCGTATAATAACACCATGTATTAATGTTTTATTGCATTAATACTTGTGTATTCTTGTCGTACAGGATATTCGAGGTGTTGCACCCAGTCGTGGTTCTTGCTCTTGCTGGCGTAGTGGTGTTTTTCATTGGCATAGCGGGTCAACCGATTGACGATGTTATGCCTTTCTTAGTGATATTTGTAATGTTAGCATTCCCAATGCTAATCATATCACTATGTATCAATATTTATGGTTTCTAATGAGAGTTATGTTGTGTGTTTGATGAATTTTTTTGTGATTATTGGTTTCATACTCGTGTCATTTCAGATACAAATAAGCCCACTTATTTATAATTCGTTATTTACATAGAGAGGCGTCCCAAACAATGTAAATATGGAAATATAAACTTATGGTTCGGCGCTTTACAATTTCTTTATTTAATAAAAGGCATCCCAATCATTCAAATAAAGACATTGTAAACCATCCTACTTAAGAATTTCTGATTTAACACTCGTACTAATCCACAAAATAATCCATGCGCGGATTTTCCGGGAATATGGAAAGAGTACGTCACACGCATCTATAAAGATATGAGTAAGATAATTAGGAATGGTTGGTACGGTACTCGAGATAGTTGGTGAGTATATATATATCAATATATTAGAGTGTTGGTGTAGCAAAACTATCTAGAGGTCACATAAGCGTCTGGCGGATGGTAAGCACGGAGAGCGTAAGGCTATAAAATGTTTTGTTTGTAAAAGTAGTTATAGTTCGGACCTCATTTAGACCCGTTTCTCTATAACTGTAGCTCTGATACCAATCTGTAACACCCCCAATTTCGTGATATGCAGCGGAATTTAAATTGGGTGTTACTTCATGGCACAACAGTTGAATAGTAGAAAACGATCACCAATTTGGTCATTTTTAAAAGATTTATCATTTGAATATCAGAGTTTACAAATTAAGGTCCCAATGGTTTCAAAATTTATTAAATAGGTTTTCGAATGATATTTATAGCCTTCATAAGTATCCGTGCTCCTCTGTACCATCCGTGCTTATTATGGACCTGAGATAAATACATGCTAAAAGCGTCAACACAAAGGTTGGTGAGTTCATAGAGTTTGTAGTTGAAAACTATTGATTTACAAAATCAAAGAGTTTGTGAGTAAATATTGTTGATTTCCAAAATCAAAGAGTTGTGAGTAAATCCATAGAGTTTGCATAAAATCAGTTGATTTTCAATAGTTCAAAGTTTAGGTAATAATTGTAACAATTACAATTATTAAATAAATAAACGGTGGGTTACGATATTATACACCCTTAGTTGGTTCGTTATAAAACAAGTAGTGGGTTAAGTTGTTATATACCCCTAGTTCGTTTGTTTGCCCTAACCGGGTCAACACAAAATAGTTATTGTTTGCCAAGTAGTGATTTTCTGCTATATAGTGATAACAAGTTCAAGTTTAATAAAATAGTGACAATACTGTATCATGACTACAGTATCATTTTCTATTGCTCTAAGTCTCATGACACTCAACGCTTAACAGGAATCAAAAATGATGTAAAGTATAAAGGCCCTCGTGATGGGTATTTGCCAATAACCCATAAGTTTGTTCAAATAAAGTGCGCCTGGGTGACTCATCCTAGCAGACCCAAATGGGGATTGTCAGTCCCAAATAGATCTATTCACAATTATTTACGTTCACTCGCAAGTGATTAAGGTTCATGATGTGAGGGACTTCGAACAAGGCAATAAAGGTAAACTTAGGCAATAGTAATTCAGGTATAGCATACAGTTGAAAATCATTTGTGATCATGTTTATAGCAGGTATCTCTCCATGAGATATAAAAATGTATAAATGTGATTTCATAAGTTCGTAGTAATCCGCAAAAGTTTATAGTATTTTTGTAAGTAAAGTCAAATATTACGTTTCGATAACAAATAAAGTGGTTTATCAACTGAGTATAATGTTTAAAGTAAACTAGTAAAGTTTATATGTAAAGCGAACATGTATTGCTTTCAAAAGTAAGTCAGAGTAGGTAAAAGAGTAGTCTATGGAACTCACAGTAGTATGTAGACAGGTAAGAGTACTTATGAATAAGTATAAAACATTGTATTTGAGCATGTATCTCCCCCAAAGAGTTTATAAAACAGTAAACAAGAAAAGTGGGGCTATGAACTCACCTGATGCGATAGCTATAATGATGAAAGAGGATTTACTGAAATGTAATTCAGTTGAGATTTCAGAAATAGCTCTACACATGACCTGAATAATAATAATGTTTGAGAATTTGTTTCAGCACGAATAATGAATGCGATATGAGGAGTCGTGTGACGATTTGATCGGTGACGAGAGTGTGAATGGTTTAAGAGGTTTGGAGTTCAAGAATAATATTATCAATAATATTATTTTATGATTCAGAAATCATGATAGTCGTTGTCTCGAATTGGATGAGACAAAACGTTGAGTGGAGTAGTTTAAGAGTGGTTATATATGCACATAACGTATAAGTTTGTGTTTTAACGAAACAACTGAGAGATGAGGGTGGATTGTGTAAATTGAGAATTGGAAATAAAATGTTATAAAGTTTCTGTTTACCCTTGAACTTTTACTGTTTTTACACTTTATATCCTAACGGTGTTTGCGTTACACCGTTAGTCCCTAGTTTATAAAGGTTACATTTTTAATCCAAGTTTAACCCAAATGAAAAACTGAGTTTATATTTTATTATAAAGTCATTTTCTATCCCTAAGATTCTATTTTTACTGTTTCAGAACCTATTTTTACAAGGTTGGCAGTTTTAGTCCCTTAAAGTGTAACTAGTTTGCAAGGTTAGTCCTTTTTGCATAGAAACTTGTGGAAAAATTCTATAAAAATTTTAGAAGCTTATTTTAGCTTATTGAAACTTAAGTCAACTGTTGGTTTGACCAGAAAAATTCATTTTGATATATTTGGCCTTAAAATGAATTAAAACAAGGCCCGTTAAGAAATTTGGAGGCGAGGGCATGAAAATACTTTTGGGCCTGGACTTGGATTATTTTTGTGATTCTAAAGATATTTCATATGGGCTCAGTGGGCTGGTCTAACTCTATTTCTTATTGGGCTTCAAATTAGCCCAGCTGAAAATTATAGTATTTATTGAAAATGAATTTTTCTGAAATCTTAGTAACTGTCGGTTTAAAATGAAGGTTTTTAAGTGTGTTTGAGAACTTTTTATGTTGAGGTTAAAACATGAAATATGTAGATTGCCTAGTGGTGGTTCGACTTATGCAAAAATATTCATCTCTTATGTTTATAAATACGAATTAAATTGGTTGTCTTGTGGGCTGGTCGAGCAGTTTTGAAACTGAAAAGAAAACACAATATTTTACCAAAGTCCTATTTACCCAGTCGAGTAGCTTATTAGGTGACCCTTTTAAAAATGTCGGGTTGTGCTTAAAATGTCGAAGTTAAAATACGAAAGTTGTAGCTAATCATGTGGTCTCTCGATATGAGTAAAAAGATTGATGGGTTCTTTGTGTAAATTCGAAAATACTAGGCCATCCATGTGACGAGTTGGGTGATTTTTGGTGTCAAAAGACTTAGGAAAATTCTAAGTCTTTTGGTTATATACTTAATACGTGTAATGCTAGATCAAAATGGGTCTCGAAAACGTATGGAATAAATGCATGGAAGTGAGGTGAGTGCTTATACGTGAACTTTGGCATCTCAAGAATGATATGGAACAAGTTTTGGTGTCGAGGGATTACGAGTACACGTAAAAATAAACGAATGAAGCGTATACGTTCGAATGAATACATGCGATATAAAGTAAATTAAAGAGTGATTTGAAATGGATTTGAAACGAGTATAGGGGGACTTACAACATCTCAAGAGTGGATAGAATCGCGTAGGAGAGGGTTAGGACCAACGAGAATTCTTTGGCTTGCTCAAATAATATAACTCGATCACACAGTAAACTCCAAATGTGCAAGATATTTCAAGTGAGCTTGAGTGAGTTATTTCAGGTCTTAAAAGTGTTTGAATGGAGTTGTATTGTATGGTAGGAGTTTAAGAGTGTGTGTGTTTGCATGAGAGTTATTCGAGTTACATGTATGCTTATATAGAGTTGGTTGGTGGAGTTCAAGTGGGTTTCACTTGTAGTTTAGCTGCATGTATTTATATATATGTTCTGTTGTGGCGTGAGAATGAGAGTAATAAAAGGTTGAGCGTGTCATAGAGATTGAGTGTGTAAGAGAGTTTGATAATGGTTCTCTTTGTTGTGCTTGGCCGGCGTTTACAACCAAAGGGAAGAGACAAATGAATAGTTGGTTTTTATGGTTCTATCGAGTGAAAGTATTGTGAAGGAGAGATAAATCAACCTAACTTGTGTGTGACTCTTGGATTACTTGGCTCTTCCTTTTCGACTGAAAAACAGTGAGCAAGGATATGAAGTATTTTGTTGGTGTGAATTGAGTGGGTGAGAGTTGTGTACGTGAGGGAGTATATATGTATATTGCATGGGAATATACTATAATAAGATAAAGTCAAGTGGGTTTCATTTTGTAATTAGTTCCTGTATTCATTTGTTTGTTTGTAGTGGTGTGAGAAGTAGAGTGTATAATTTAGGTTGAGTGTTGCAGTGGTCATTGCAATGATGGTTTCTTGGTGTGCATGAACCTAGTCGAATGCTTGCATGTGTTTATAGAGGGATTCAGAATTAATGTGCCATATAGTAGAAATGAAATAAAGAGTTAGCACACGATTCGTCCTTGTGATAGTTCTAACAGAAGAAAGAAAACAATTATAAAATCATAGGGTTTGTCTTGACTGTGTTGGATGTATTAAAATGATCAAGGGAACATTCAAAACGTGATATATAAGTGGTGTGTGTAAGTTGGCCAAATGATAGTTGCTTGTGGATTCTTTGGCCGACACTCACCAACAAAAGAAAGAAACAAAGAGTTTTTATGTTGCTATGGTTACTATAGAATAGCAGAAATGCATGCTTCTGGCCTAGCACTTCATTGGAAATTATGGAGAGTTTGAAAGCTTGTCTCTTGTGGTTGGAATATTCAATAGATATTTTGATTTGAGTATGACAGTATCTAACCGTGGGAATGAGTGGAGGGTTAGCTAAAGTTTTAAAGATATCTTAACTTTAGTTGTTGGAGTTTCTACCTATTCGATTTGTACTTTTAATGAGTGAAATGTGGAGTCTTGCAAGTCATGACCACTTGCTTTATTATTGAGAGTTAATGAATGTTGGATTTGAATGAATCTACTGACATGGAAGGAATTTAGTAGCTTGTGAGAGAGTAAAAGAGATCAATTGAAAATTGAGTTACCCTTTTTATGTCGACTTGTATTTTTATTTGTGTACACGAATAGATTTGAGGTCATGTTCGATATTCTTAACACTGAATACGCCTAACAAGTCACAATGATCAAGTAAAAATGTTGGAATGGGATTAAAATAAACCCGGATAAAACGGATGAGTTTTGGTTATATGACGAACGTATAACGTTATATGTTAAACGTTTTAATTTAATTTTTAGATTATCAATGTTCGCACGAATGAGGGTGTTATGAAGAAAGTGTGCACGTGGTACGACGTTTAGATTCACATAGTTGAATAAAATCAAAAATTTAGTCCGTAAAAATGGTTAATTAAATCGTGATGATAGATTAGTCTTCGTTTACTATTTACAAATGAAAGGGAAATTTATGGGATGTTATAATATACGTTTCTTGTGAAACGGTTTAGGGTTTCTTGGTCTAAGGTTCCTTATCTATAAAAGGAACACATTATTATGTATTATGTACGACTTTCGAAAAACAAGTTTTAGTTTAATCAAAGATCCATAGAGGATCAAAGTGTTCTTAGTTATTCGTGTTCTTACTTGTGTTTGATTTCCGCTTTAGAATACAAGTATTAGAGATTTTCTATTAGTGTGTTTGTGATTACATAGACATTACTAACGATCCACGAGCGCTCAAAGATCTATCAAGGTCTTAGGTTCTACAAGCTTCGATTGTGGTAGATGAATCTTGCGGTGGTGGTGGTGGTGGTTGTTGTTGTTGAGCGGGTTTCAGCAGAACGTTGTTGTGATGCATTTGTCGAAGCTCCACCATAGTACTCATCATACATAAACTCGAAGAAGTTTTCCAGTTCTTGATTTGTTGGTGTTTCAGTGAAAGTTGATTGAGCTCCTTGGGGTACGAGTCCTTAACTAATATGTCCAGAAGTTTGACTATTTAGTGCGGGTCCTAATCTGATATTATTAGAAGCCATCGGGTTAAGCGCGGGTTCTAGAGCGAGTCTCTCAGAAGCCATTTGTGAAATTTCATCCAACTTCACATTCAACGTCTCCATTACTCTTTTAGTCCTTCTATTATACACCCTAAATGCCCTCGAGTTGTCTGAATAACCAATGAAGATTCCAATATCACCTTTAGCTTTCAGCTTCCCCAGATCTTATCTGTCATTCGTAGGATAGCACAAAGCGCCAAATACATGAAGGTAAAAGATGTCGGGTTTTCTGTTGTTCACTAACTCATATGGGGTTTTATTGAATCTTGGATGGATTAGGGATCGGTTTAGAGTAAAACAAGCAGTGGCAACAGCATCAGCCCATAAGAATAACGGTGCACTGGAATAGATCAGCATCGTGCGAGCAGCTTCCACAAGAGTTATATTTTTTCTTTCAACTACCCCGTTCTGCTGTGGAGTTCTAACAGCTGATGTCTGGTGAGTAATTCCAGTTTCTTAAAAATATGTTCTTAACTCCTGATTAGTGAATTCCGTGCCATTGTCTGTTCTTACAATCCTTACTGGAGCTTGAAGTAAGACTTGAATTCGCTTCAGAAAGGTGATTATGGTGCCTGGTGCTTCGTCTTTTGTTCTCAAAAACCTTACCCATGTATATCTTGAATAGTCATCGACAATTACAAGAATATACATTTTCCCATTGATACTTTCAACTCTCATTGGGCCTCATAAGTCCATATGCAACAAATGCAACTTATCGACCGAACTGGGTACGGTTTTAGGTTTGTATGTTGCCCGTTTGCTTTTGCCTTGCTCACAGGATGGATATAAGTGATCTTTGGTGTATTTGAATTTTGGGAGACCGGTGACGATGTTGTCTTTAGCTAGGTTGGTTAAGGTGTCGAAGTTGAGATGGGATAATCGTCTGTGCCACAACCAGGACTTGGTTTCGTCAGCTCTTGTCAAGAGACAAATTGGTGATGAAGAGGCCATTTTGTTAATGTCGATAGCATAAAGATTGGTTCCACGATTTCCGGTTAAAAGATCATCTCCAATCAAATTCCTAACGAAGCTAGTGTTTCTTCTGAAAGCAACCTCTAAATCTGCATCACAAAACTGCCCGACTGAAAACAGATTGTGTCCCAACCCTTCGACATAGTAAACCTGAGTGATTAGAAAATTCCCGAACTGAAGATCACCATAACCCAGAATAGCTGCTACATGATCATTTCCAAACCGAACTGTTCCCATGAACTTCCATACAAAGTTGATCAGCAGCTTCAAATTCCCGGTCATGTGCTTGGAGCAACCCGAGTCGACGATCCAAAGACAAATTTCAATGACCTGCGAAGAACAGATGATTTTGTATATGGAAACCGTTTAACATTTGGTTCCATAGGGTTAGAGGTAACAGATGAATCATACTTAGAGAAGGTTTCCATTTTTTCTTTAGGAACAATTTCTAATTTGCCATTCTTAAGTGTAAACTTTCTACCCATTGGTTTCCATGTGCAAAACTTAAGATGATCCTTAGGCAATAAGCTACTAGTGGTTTTCCTAGATTTTGCAATAAGGCTTTGAATATATCTAGTCTTAGCACTAGTTCCTGAGGGAACATCTTTCTGTTCAGGCATGGCATTCAAATTCACAGTATTAGAAACAATATCATCACAAACATTTTTATGTAACGATTTCTTGCACATTAAATCAACAGAGTCATTACATGCACTAGAAATAATACTTTTAACATTACATCCAGATGACATATGTTTCTTATTCGAAAGCGATAGGGTGGTCTTCTACTTCTTCCATTTTATTCTTTTCACTCTCAGGGGCAGGCGAGACTCTATTGTTCCTTGTATTGCTCCTAGGCTTTAGTCTGCTGCTCCTAGAGGTACTTGCTACTCCTGTAGAAGGTAAGGTACACTCATTAGAATTTATCTTGTTGTCCTTTGAATTTGTTTTAGCATTCCTAGTCTCCATTGGATTATCTTTAGCACTTTTGTCTATCGCCCTATATGTTTGAGATGTAGAGGTAGACGCAGTAGTGGGACTAATCCTATAAAGGCCATGTGCTATCACATTTGATGTTTCGACAACCGCTTTTTCTTTTCCTTTCTCATTATCCTTAGGCAAAGGTGTTGAAATAGACATTTTTGGTTTAGCAATCTTAGTTTCCTCCCCCTTCCTATTTTGACTTTCAAGCTGACACTTCAATAGATCAATTTGAGCTTGCATGTTTTTGTAAGAACGCTCATACGACAATTTGTCATACTTGCATTCTTCTTTTTTCCGATGAAATTGTTTAAAATATGTTATGTTTTCCTTTTCAAGCTTAGCAAATGCATTTTCATATTTTTCAACAATTTCAGACGTCTCAGCTCGAATTCTTTCATCATCTTCTACAAAATATGTTTGGTATACTATGGACATAATTTCAGTCGATAGAGCTATTTCAGAGAGAATGTCATTGTGTCTTTCCAAAACTTTTATGTGTTCAATGTTTTCATTAGCTTCCTATACCAGGATTTTTGGTCCTTGATAAAGTTGGTTGTTTCATTCAGAAAAGATCTTTCAACATTAAGAACTACCACATAAATTGCAGTTAGTGTTGGAATGATTTCAGTTTCAAACATCTTTTTCTGTTCAGTATGAAAACTTGAAAACCATTCATTGTAGTTACTATTTGTTTTGGATGCCACAATCATTTGAAGCATTTCAACTCTCTTTTTAAGATCATCCAAATATCGTCTAGCTTCACTTGTGTGTCAAGTGTTCTTAGAGGACATTTGTTCGATGTTAGAAAGATGTTTTGAAACAACTTTTCGTTTTGCGATAGCCACAGGTTTTTTAAAAAACATTGGTGACTCTTTTTGAACAAGTTGAACGCCAGAAATTTTGTTAAGCTTATTATAATCAATTGGTCTAATTTCCGGGTTCATTTGTCTTATTTTAGTTCTACTCTCTTCAGCAAGCTCAATCGTTTCATAAGAATCACGAACCTCGGGAAGATCATGTTTATCATTTAGCACACTGCCATTATATAACACATTCTGTTCCTTCTGATCTTTCTTGAGAATATAAGGGTTTTCACAACCGATAGCCATTTTCTTCATTGTATGTAAAATCGGGTTTGGATCGTTAATTAGCAAGTTAAATGTTTGTGTAGACTGACCCGTTTTTACAAGCATCTCTTCTAACTTTTTAATGGTTTCTTGTTTGTCAATGATTTCGTCAAGAAGATCATTTTCACATTTTGAAAACCTTGCATTCAACTCTTTCTTTTCTTTTTCAAGATTAGAGCAAGTTGATTTTTGTATAGAAAGTTGGTTGGTTAATTCAGAAATTTTCGTGTTTAGAGATTTTATTTGCATGTTCAACTTAACATCGAGAGTGTCATATTTGATTTGAAAATGTTTTTCTCTTAAAACAGAATCCCTATAACCAATTTCTAATTCTGACTGTCGTTTGTTGTTAAATTCAAAAGCATGTTCATTCACCTTATATCTCTCAAGCTCAGCGGTCAATTTTTCATTCGCGGCCTTAACATCGCGATTGATCTTTTTGAACTTTTCAATTTCAATACTACAGTTATTCAGTAATGATTCAAATAAATCATGTGTTTCCTCATCATTCTCAGTATGCTGTGACTCGAAGCCTCCATTAGGATCCATATCTGGAGTAGCCAAATTAGTATTGCTACAACTTGGGGAGTCCATATATGTATCGTAAGTGGGTGCAAGAGTCGCAGGATGCTGTTCCTCATGAGGTGACATATCAAATATTTCATTATTGTGACATGTAGCATATGGTGGTACCTTAGATACGGCATTGACATCATAAGTAGGAGGTGCATCAGAATCCATGTCGTATTTAACCTCCTGAAGATTGGCCATGAAAATGCAGTTGGCATCGATATCCTCAAGGTCTTCCATGTCATCCATCAAAGCCATGAAATCATTCTCCTCTGCACTTAACTGTAACCCGGCCGTTTCTTTTTGTGCCAACAGCAATGCTTTCTGCAGATAAGTTGGATCTTTCTTTTTCGGCCTCGTGGGGCAGTTCCTTGCCATCTGACCAATTCCTTGACAGTTGAAACACTTTAACATATTCCTTTGATTCATATTACCAACATTCCCAGCAACTGGAGTAGCAACATTCCCAAACTGATTCCCCATATTCTGACCCCTCTAATTTCCAGCAACTTATCCGAACTGATTCTGATTACCCATATACTGACCCATCTGATTGCCTGCATACTGCCCTTGATTACCCATCTGAAATCCTGTAGCATATCCTTGTTGATTCTCATAAACTCCAACCATTTGTCCTTGATGTCCCATGTTGAAACTCGGCTGTGCAATCTGCCTGTTGCGAGCGTTCGATGAGATTTTTTGATTGTTGTTGGTAGGTGTGAAATAGCGTCCTTGGAATGATTTTGACATTAGAGCAAATGCATGTGTCATAGAAGCAATAGCTTCATCCTGGTCAGTGACTTCAGGTTCTTGGAATGGTGGATACTACTGTTGTGGAATGATTTGTTGTTGTGGGTAGAATGGTTGTTGTTGTGGTATGACAGCAGTTTATGGAGCATATGGTTGTTACATGTAGTTCTGAGTGGAATATGATGATGGTTGTGTATTCACTGTTGTAGGTGTTGGTGCTTGAGCAATCAATGCTAGAGGATCATGTTGTTTGGCTAGCTTCTCTTTCCTAACTTCATCTGACTCTTTCTGGTTTTGTTTCAAAAAGTCATAGAGCTGATCATAGTTCACCTCATGAAGGTTCTTAGTTTGGTTGACAATAGTGACATATCGTCCCCATTCTTATGGTAGGTTGTTGATGAACTTGATGTTTTGAACAATTTGTCTTGGTGGCAACTTGTTCCTAATAAGCTCGTTCATGATAGTGCAAAACCTTGTGTAGTAAGATTCAATTGGTACATTTGGGGTAGAAGTAAACTTCCCATTCAGTTAGCAACTTGTTTTCAATTTCTTGTTGTCCAATTTCTGTGCCATGACAAAGCCTTCGAACTCGTTCCCACATGTCAAAAGCAGTTTCACAACTGTCAATAGCATTAAATATTTCTCGTGGTAAACCAAGTTGAATTAAGTGCATTGCCAAGTCATCAGCTTCAATTTGCTTCCAATCCTCTGCAGTGTATTCCTCTTCTTTTTTATCACGAAAGGATGGTGGAACGGGAGGTATTGCATTTGGATTACCCGGTTCTTGTACCTGACGAGGCTTGAATGGTCCTTTATGGATGGAGTTAAGTAAGAGTATGCCTTGACCATTAGGTTTGGTTTTGATGTATCGGCTCATACGACTTGTCCATGGGAGGTATCCACCTTTTTCAAGCATAGAAAGACGGTTTTCGGCACCTGCTGCATGGATGTCTTGTTGAGTTGCCATTGATAAAGTTGTATGGTTAAGATGATGTTGGATCGGTTCAAAGAACTAGGAGTGGGTTGGTTACGGTTCACGAGTTATGTTTGGTTTAAAGTTAAGTCCTTTTTCGGTGTTCTTGAAGAGTCGTGGAGAAACTTGGTAACTCGAGAAAGTTGGTAACTTGATAAATCTCACAAACTCGGGTTTGAGAAACTCGGTATAAGAAACTCGGGTTTGAGAAACTCGGGTTTGAGAAACTCGGGTTGAGAAACTCGGGTTTGAGAAACTCGGGTTTGAGAAACTCGGGTTGAGAAACTCGGGTTTGAGAAACTCGGTATGAGAAACTCGGGTAAGTAATCTCACAAACTTGATAAGAAACTTGATAAGAAACTTGACAAAAAACTTGATAAGAAACTTTACAAGAAACTTGATAAGAAACTTGATAAGAAACTTGATAAGAAACATGATAAGAAACTTGATAAGAAACTTGACAAGAAACTTGATAAGAAACTTGACAAGATTCTAGCCACCGACTTTCTAACTCAAAAGAGGTGACAGAAACTCGAAAAAATGTCCAGAAACTCGAGAAACCCCCTGATGAACAGTAACTTCGCCCAAAAAAATCCTAGAACTTTGTTTTTTGATTTTGCTCTTGATACCACTTGTTTTTGTCTAATATTCAATCCTAACCTACAACTAATAACTAGATTAGATTAAAGAAGAAGAGTGGATTATGAAATGATTAACTTTTATTCACACATTTTATCCTTAATACAAACCTAGCATATTCTTAAGCACAATGAGGACCACCCTTCCAAATGAGGTGGAAGGTGGTATTTATACATTTCTTAATGGGTAGGCTTTGGGCTTGGACATGGGCTTTTCTTAACACATAATATTAACCTATTAGCTTAACAAGCCCAATGCCTTTTCTAATAAATTACACAACGACACACGTTAAATAAAAATAATACAAACGACATATGACCATCACTTTTTATAAATCCTAACAAGGAGTGTTGCTCTGAACGGTTGGACAAGTAGAGACACTTGGTTGGAGAGATTATCGATCATCTTATCAGTGTGAGAGTATGCTGAGTCCAGTTGGTTTTTCATGGCAGATGATGAGTGCAAAGATGAATGAAAAAGTGACGTCTAATTCTATGATGAAGACGGATGGTGATAAACTTGATCAAGTGAGGATTGATTGAAAGGCTGAACATTTGAAACAAATGCGAGTGAGTCATTAGATGTTGTTGGGTTGAGTTTTTCCCTCAGTAGACGATCATAGACAGCATGCTTTTCATGTTGTTGTAAGTAAGCATACAACTGTTCATAATTGGTCTGTCCCAATCCTTTGTTGAGCTTCACTGTTGTGACAAATCTATCCCACTCAGGTGACATGTTGTTCACAAACTTAGAATTGAGCTAGATATTTGGCATTGTCATCCTGATGATCCTCATGTCATTCACAAGCTTGTGAAACCTCACATAATAGTCAGTGATGTTTTCACCAGGATTCATCTTGAAGTGCTCAAACTCATCATACAACTGAGATTCACAATCTTCTTTGGTCAGTTCAGATCCATCCAGAAGCATTTTGACATTGTCCCACACAGCTTTGGCTTCAGTGTTGAAGTTGATAAGCTTGTAAACGTCTTTGGGAAGTCCTTGAATCACAATGTTAGAAGCTCTAATGTCTGCATCATAACGCTTCCTTTCCTCCTCAGTAAGATCTTTGTACTCACGTGGCCTATCAATTCCGAATGTGACTGATCCATCCTCAGCGGTAGCAACATCATCTCTAGTGGTGCCCATTTGAAAGGGTCCTTCATCAATGGATTTAAGAATGTTGAATCCATTCTCTTTTCCCAAGTAGTAGAGTCGAATTCTTTGTGCCCATGACTCATAATCCGTCCTATCAAGCATAGGAGGGCGGGCATCGGACCCGGCAGCTTGAATTTCATCAGAAGCATTGCTTGTCATGATGTAGACTTGTGAGGGATTTTACAATTCTATGATTTAAACCGAGAAATAGATTCTTTTGCAGGATTTTACTAAAATCAAGAATAAACCGTGATTTGATTACTTGTAGTGAGTTATCGTAATGAGTTCAACAAATCTCAGTCAAGAAGCCTAGACCAAAACTCAATGACTAAACCTGATCAAAACTCAGTTACTGTTTGAGTCAAACCGCAGTCAAGAATATTACTTGAGTACCAAAACGCGAGAACAAAGTCAAACTGCAGAACTTTAGTACCAAAACGCAATAGATCAAACCGCAGTTCCTCAAAATGCAATAAGGCCAAAACGCAATAACCAAAACGCAGGTCCTCAAAACGCAATAAGGCCAAAACGCAAACCGCAAACCGCAACACCTCAAACCACAATAAGTCAAACCGCAGCACCTCAAACCGCAATAAGTCAAACCGCAGCACCAATCGACAAACCGCAAAGCACAAGATGTCGCTTTCAACTGCGTTTTGTCTTTTTCCTTTTTCAGTTAAAAGCCAAACCGCAATCCCAAAATAGGTCAAAACGCAACAGTGTCTTACCCAAACAACCACAAACCGCAATCAAGAACGTACAACCGAGAGACAAACCGCAAGGTAGAAAAATTCTTCAATCTTCCAAGAAATTTGTAACACCCCCAAATTTCGAATAGCAACAGCGGAAGACTTTACCGGGTGTTACGTAGTGGATCACAGTCATAACCATAGAAAACGACTTAAGAAGGCGTTTTAATTTATCATTCAAAACACAAGAGTTTTTATAATACAAAGATGTTTCATAGTTGAACATGTTTATTTAAATTTGAATGATAAACATTTATTTAGAACCCGTGCCGGGTTTAATGCCCACTCCGTGCCTTGAGCTTCAGCTTCTAGTTACCTGAGAATACATGCTAAAAGTCAACAAAAGTTGAGTGATGTTCATAGGTTTGAGTTTAACAGTTTGAACACAAGTATAAATGTTAATTGCTTCGAATACAATTAACTAGTTAAAATCAAGTTGTTATTGCATTAAGCTCATGACACGCAACGCTTAACAGGCATCATGTATGATGTAAAGAATATCGGCCCTCAAGGTAGGTATTTGCCAATAACCTAGAGTTTGTTTAAATAAAGTGCGTATGAGTGGCTCATCCTAGCAGACTCAAACGGGGATTGTCAGTCCCAAATAGATCTATTCACAACTATTTATGTTCACTCGTAAGTGATTAAGGTTCATGATAGAGGGACTTTTGGCAATAGCTACTTAAGCAATAATAACATCAGGCATAGCATACAAAAAGTTTGTGTTCATGTTTTGTAGCATGTATCTCCCCACAAAAGAGTTTAAAAGTTGAAAAGTGGGCTATGAACTCACCTTGAGTTGTCAACGGTTGGGTTGAGTTGTTGGTTGTATAGAGAGTTCAGAACAGTTTCACACACAATCCTGGATAATAATAATGTTTGAGTATTCGACTTAGCATGAATAACGAATGTGATATGAGGAATCGTATAACGATTTGATCGGTGATGTGAGTGTGATATGCTTAAAATGTTTAAACTTATTTATTTAGACAGAAAAATGGTAAAAAGGGTATAAGTTTATAAAACTTATTTTATAATGAAAAGTGTCAAAATATCAAAGTGTCAAACTTATAGGGGTTAAAGTTGTAAAGGTTAAGATAAGTTATAACTTATAAAAGTATTTTAAGGAAATGTCAAATAGGTTAAAGTCGAGGGGTTAAAACTTAAATTAGTAATATAAGTTATAAAACTTATTAAAATCTTAAGAAAGTTGACAAGTAACTCGAAGCAGAGGGACTAAGATTGTCAAAAGGCAAAAGTGAAAAAATAACAAAATGTGGCAACTGCCATTGCTATGAATCGAACACTGGACCTCTTACTACCAACCGAACGACACAACCAACTGAGCTAACGGCTCGTTGGTGTTATGTTTAATAAGTTAATCATTTTTAAAGTGCATCTAACTGAGTTATGCGTTTGTATACTTACCCAAAGGATTTTTGCATGAACTCAGTTGAGGTTGTGTACTTTGTTTTCAGCTCGTCCTTCTTTCAAACGAAATAAACTAGGTGACTGGGGCTTACTAATGAACAAAGGTGACGAGGGGAGACCAACGTGAGCACAAAACGTTTTAACTTTTTGGGTTTCTACGACCCTAAATAAGAAGAAAAGAAGCCAAAAGTTATAGACGTGGACTTCCAAAAGTTTTTATGATAAGCCTATATGTTTTAAAATACCCTTTGTGTAGTTGCTGTAAGGTGAATAGCCCATTGCTCGAAAGTCAAGACTTGCTCATGTGTGTGTATTCTTCGGTTTTGTTTTTGGTTCCAAACGAACAATATTTCATTGATTTTGATACGAAGAGCATCAACAGTTTATGACATGTGGTTTTAAGGTTAGTTTCTACAGATTTGAACATTATGACTTCATCCTTAAATCATTTGCAAACACATTCATGTAAGTGTGTGTGTTGTCAGTGGGTTGGCATGCACGTATATGTTTAGAGTGTCGACTTGTGAGCACACATTTTGTTTGCTCAATTCTACGTATGCATGAAAAACTTAAAATAGAGAAATGATAACGTGGCCTTACAGTGGTTACAAAGAGAGTGGTGTCGAATGAATGAGAGCCAAAGAGATGGTGATGTGTCTTAACCCACGTACTGAATGTAACTCAGCTCCAAACTACAAAATCTTGTTACAAACTTTTACCCTTTTTGAATGTGCTAGTAACTTGTATGTTTGAAGGATTTTTTGGAAGTGCATTGTAGAGGGTGCATTGAACCGAGTTGCATGCATGTGTTTATATAGGGTATATGAAGGTGACGAATGTGATTTAGGAGTGAGGAATAGGAGAGCACTAGTAGTGCATCGTCCTTGTGCTTAGTTCGAACAAGGAGAAAACGCCAAAAGTCCCATAGTTTACGTTGTTACTTCTTGTGGGAATACGAAGGGTCACATATATTACCTCATGAGTTGTCATTGTATGTCCAAAGAAAAGAGATATCTTGCGTATGAATCTTACGGTTTTGGGGTCTAGCCGAGAGCAAGAAAACAAAAGGTGTGTTGTTTGTGTTTCATCTATAGTAAACTAAGAAGATATTTTATAATCTCACATGGTGGTTGAGTGTGACAGTAAATTTGCAAGAGTAGAATCATGCTTCATTTGTGGTGGTATTGTCAACATCAAGGGCCAAATGAACAGAGGCAAGGTGGATTATTTTGAGAGTTGGTCTTGTGGTTTTTTTTTGGTTGTGCATTTCATGCACTTATCACATTTAGACGAGTTAAACATTAATGTAGAGTTCGTGTAATACTTTGTAGACTTGCTGAAGGTGTGTTCGAATTCATTTGGTTGGCCAAAATACACGTTAAATCGGTTTGGGGAGTGATACAAAAGTCGACTAGGCCATGGTATGATCCTTAAGTTATTTTTAACACATGACAAGTGCGTTGACTTTGGACTTATTTTAGGCGAGTATATGTTCGAGTTAGTATGTGATGTTTGTTTCCCTCGATTCTTAGCTAAGTCGAGTATTGGGTTGTGTAAAATTATTATATTGTTGTTAAGTTAATTCGTTCGTATAATAGCCAAAGTGTTGGGTAGATGAGTAGCTAACCGAATGTTCTAAATTATAAACTTGGGCTTTAGTTTGGGCTCGTTGGTGGGTTGGGGCAAACAAGGAAAAGAAAAGAAATTATGAGCTCGTTTGGTGTGTATTGGTTTGCCGAGAATTTAGGCTGAGGCCCAATGGTTTTTTTAGCAGTTTATTTAGGCATTGGGTCGAGGCCCACTGGAGTTACTGAGTATTCGTGAAAATTTTTGTGAACTCGGGGATGTTTTTGATCATGTTTGGTTATTTGACGAAACGTGTAAACGTTAACTATTAATGTTAATAGTTTTTGAATGATTCGCGATTTTTGATTATCCAGGTTCGTGTGTGAGCATCGTTTCTGAGTAAATGGTAACCACAAGTATTATTATGATTTATACAGTCTAGTAAAGAGAAAAAAAAAATTTGTTACTAATAAAAGTGGTTATTAGATAACGTATGATTTATTAATTATTTATTATTCAAAGGGAAAATCACGGGAGGTTACAGTACCTACCACTTACACTGAATTCCGTCCCGGAATTCTAGTCTAAGATGGTGGTTAGTGGTGTTTATGGAAATAGGTGTGGGTATTTGGCACGAATCTGGTCTTCGCGCTCCCAAGTATATTCCGGTCCTCGTTTAGAGTTCCATCGGACTTTGACAATGGGGATGCGGTTCTGTTTTAGTTGTTTAACCTCTCTGTCCAAGATTTCCACGGGTTCTTCCGTAAAGACAAGTTTGTCGTCGAGCCGAATCTCTTTCAAAGGAATTACAAGAGATTCATCTGACAAGCACTTCTTAAGATTCGATACATGAAAAGTGTCGTGAACTTGGCTAAGTTCCTCTGGTAGCTCGAGTTTGTAAGCCACTGGTCCAATCCTTTCTAGGATCTTGAATGGACCAATGTATCTAGGGTTGAGTTTTCCACGTTTTCCGAAACGTACTTTCCCTTTCCAGGGGGACACTTTTAGCATGACCTTGTCTCCAATTTGAAATTCCATAGGTTTCCGCCTCACATCGGCGTAGCTCTTCTGTCTATCTCTTGCTGCTTGTAGTCGTTGTTTAATCTTGATTATTTTCTCTGTTGTCTCATGAACGAGATCGGGTCCGGTGAGTTGTACATCTCCGACTTCGGTCCAACAAACAGGCGATCTGCACTTCCGTCCCTAGAGTGCTTCAAATGGTGCTGCCTTAATACTAGCATGGTAGCTGTTGTTGTAAGAGAACTCAGCTAAAGGTAAGTGTCTGTCCCAACCTTTACCGAAATCAATAACACAGGCTCGGAGCATGTCTTCTAGGGTTTGAATTGTCCTTTCACTTTGTCCATCGGTTTGTGGATGATATGCCGTACTCATGTCTAATTTGGATCCCAAGGCTTTTTGCAAAGACTTCCAAAAATGAGATGTGAAACGACTGTCACGATCTGAGATGATTGAGATCGGCACTCCATGTCGTGAAACTATTTATTTTAGATATAGTTTTGCGAGTGTCTCCATCTCATGAGTTTCTTTGATGGCTATGAAGTGAGCGGATTTGGTGAGACGATCAACGATGACCCAGATGGTGTCCAATCCAGTTGATGTTTTAGGTAGCTTGGTGATGAAGTCCATTGTAATGCGCTCCCACTTCCATACAGGAATCTCAGGTTGTATGAGTAATCCTGACGGCTTTTGATATTCTGCCTTTACTCTTGCGCACGTCAAACATTTCCTAACATACTCTGCTATGTCTGCCTTCATGTTTGGCCACCAGTAAAGTTTCTTGAGGTCTTGATACATTTTATCGGAACCTGGGCGAATGGAGTACTTGGACTTGTGAGATTCATGCATAATGAGATCACGTATTCCTCCGTATAAAGGAATCCAACTTCTTTCTTTGAAACAGAGCACTCCATCTGCTCTTTGTACGAAGCCATTCTCATTCTCTGGCATACCGTGAATCTTTTCACTAGGTCGGTTGTCTTCCTTAAGAGCCTCGGATTGAGCGGCGCGAGTATTTGTGAGGGTAGGGGTGAACAAATGGTCATTCCTAATGATCTGACTCTAAGAGGTTTCGGTCGTTCTTTTCGACTTAAGGCATCAGCCACGACGTTAGCTTTTCCTGGGTGATAACGGATTTCACAATCGTAATCACTAAGTAGTTCTAACCAGCGGTGTTGTCTCATGTTCAGCTCTTTTTGATCTAAGATATGCTGAAGACTTTTGTGGTCGGTGAATACGGTGCACTTGGTGCCGTACAGGTAATGTCTCCACATCTTAAGAGCAAATACTACTGCTCCCAACTCCAAATCATGAGTCGTGTAATTTACTTCATGTGTTTTGAGTTGTCGTGAGGCGTAAGCTATCACTTTGTTTCGTTGCATCAGCACAGCTCCTAAACCATGATATGAGGCATCACAATATACTACAAAATCTTCACTTCCCTCAGGTAGTGCTAATATTGGTGCTTCACATAGCTTTTATTTTAACAGTTGAAAAGCTGATTCCTCTTCCTTTCCCCAGACATACTTCTTGTTTTTCTGAGTTAACTCGGTCAAAGGCTTCGAGATCTTTGAAAATCCTTCGATAAATCTTCTGTAGTAACCGGCAAGACCCAAAAATTGGCGTATCTCTGTGGGGTTTGTGGGAGATGTCCAACCTTTGACGGCTTCAATCTTTGCGGGGTCTACATGAATACCTTGACTGTCGATAACGTGCCCGAGAAATTGTACAGTTCGAATCCAAAAGTCACATTTGGAGAACTTGGCATACAATTGTTCCTTTTTGAGTAATTCTAAGATAATTCTCAAATGTTCGGCATGTTTCTTTTCGTCGCGGGAATATATCAGAATGTCGTCTATGAAAACTATCACGAATTTATCCAGGTAAGGTTTACAAACTCGGTTCATCAAGTCCATGAATACCGCAGGTGCGTTAGTTAAACCAAATGGCATTACTTGAAATTTGTAATGTCCGTAACGCGTTCTGAAAGCGGTCTTGGGAATATCCTCCTCTCGAACTCTTAACTGATGATATCCGGACCTCATATCGATTTTTGAGTATACACTCGATCCTTGTAATTGGTCAAACAAGTCATCGATCCTGGGTAGCGGATAACGATTCTTTACAGTGAGTTTGTTCAATTCCCGGTAATCGATACACATTCGGAAAGATCCGTCTTTCTTCTTAACGAGTAGGACTGGGGCTCCCCAAGGTGATGAGCTAGGTCGGATAAAACCTTTATCAGACAACTCTCTCAATTGCTCTGCCAATTCCTTCATCTCTGATGGTGCTAACCTATAAGGTGCTTTTGCCACAGGTGCCGCTCCAGGCACCAGTTCAATCTGGAATTCTATTTGACGTGGTGGTGGAAGACCGGGTAGATCTTCGGGGAATACTTCTAGAAATTCTTTAACGATTGGAACGTCCTCTATTCGCTTTTCTTTGGATTTGTCTTCCGTTACATGAACCATGAATGCTTAACATCCTTCATTCATGTATTTCACCAATCACGTGCATGATAGAATACCGTACCGCGTCTTATTTTTGTCTCTGTGGACAATAAATGTTTCACCATTACATGGGATACACACGGCTTTCTCGTCACATAGTATTCTAGCGTGGTGTTTGGATAGCCAATCCATTCCAATGACTACATCAAAACTACCGAGCTGAATGGGCATAAGATCAATGGAAAAAGGTTTATCTTGTAGGGTTAGGGTGCAACCACGAATTATGGTGTTGGTGCCAATTAGGTTTCCGTCCGCCATTTCGATTTCAAAGGTAGTGTTTAGTTTGGAAGGGGTAATGTTAAGTAAAGGAGTAAATGTAGTTGACACAAAACTTTTGTCTGCTCCAGTATCAAATAATACTTTAGCACTATGTTGGTTGAGTAAAAACGTACCCGTGACAACATCAGGGTTTTGTGGCGCATCTTCTTCCTTTAACACATACACTCTTCCTCGCGCGTTGTTTTGTTGACCATTTCCTTTCGGACAGCGGCTCTTGAAGTGACCTACTTCTCCGCAGGAGTAGCAAGTTGGAGTTATAGGCTGTAAGTTGCTACCAGTAGCGGGATTTCGGCAATCTTTTGTCTGATGGCCCACTTTCTGGCATTTTGTACATTTGGTTGTGCATGGCCCATTGTGGTGTAGCTTGCACCTGTTACACTGGGGTTTCTGACCTTGGTATTCTCTGCCTTCAGTAGTAGCATAGGCCTTGATGGTTTCCTGACGTTTGTTTTGTTGGTGGTGACGATTGTTTCGGTTTTGATGATACGAGTTATTATTTCTATGGTTGTTGTTGAAGTTACTGTTGCGGTGGTTGTTATTATTGTTGAGATGGGTGGTTCTCTTATCATCGAGCTTTCTCTTGAGTTCGTTGTTGTATTTGACCTCTCGATCCAGTAGTTTTTGAGCAAGCTCCATAGCTGCCTCTAGAGTTGACGGATTCGATGAAGTGACATTTCCCTCAATACTACGGGGAAGTCCTTCGATATACTTCTCCAGTTCTTTTTCGAAAGTTGGTACAACAGTAGGGCATAATACCTTAAGCTCTTGGAATCTCCTGTTGTATGTTTTAAGATCAATTCCCTTTACTACTAGTAGATGGAATTCATCCTCCAATTTTCTTAGTTCCGAACGGGGACAGTATTTCTTCAGCATCTTGGTTTTAAACTCAGTCCAAGGGAGCTGGTAGGCTGCCGTCATTCCCATGGCTTTGACTGTAGCATTCCACCATGACAAAGCATCTTGCATGAGAGTTCCAGTAGCGAAAGTGACCTTGTTTTCTTCGGTACAACCGCTTCTCTGAAAAACAGTTTCAGATCGTTCGAACCAGTGAGCAAGTTCAGTTACTCCTTCAGTTCCTTTGTAAAATTTTGGTTGGCAACTCATAAAATCCTTGTAGGTACACTTGCGGTTCACAACTGCCGCACTTTCTCCTGTTGGTAGGCTAGTGCCACTGTTGCGAGCATTTGCTTGTTCGGCCAAGACTGTGTTTACTCCGTCGGCGATTGCTTTGCGGATAGCTTCTGGAGTCATGGTAGGCGTAGCTGTTGAAGTTTCATGAGTTGCGGCTGAGGTTGCTTTCCTTGTACGTGCCATGTTTCTATTAATATTGCAAAAGCATATATTTAGAAATCTCAAAATGATCGCGTTAGGTTAGATTATATTTAATATGAATCATAATATTACAGTCATATTATTAATCATATTAAGTTTATGTTGATTCTGGTTTATATCTGCAGGTACAGTAAATATCATATCATAAATACATTCATGACATGTCTGAGTCACAACACACATGAGAACATAAATGATTGGATTTAAACTGTATGAGCCGAGACAATATCGTAATGCACATGAATGTAAGAAACAACCATGGAATACATAAATCAACATCAATATAGTACATCCACACAACATAGATTAATAACTTGTTCGATCTGTTTTACAAAACATAAAGATACAAGATTCTTTATTAATACAACATTGATAGGCTAAGATATCTCCTAGCTATACTGATACATCACTGATTTATGGTCCTCCTGGTGCACCATCTAGGCGGCGTTGAAGATCTGCAATCACAGTCATCAAGGTCTCCACTGTCTGGTCTCGATCTCTTTCCCTAGCCTGGGAATCCTCAATCATAAGCCTCAGAATCAGAACCTCAGAGCTAACTTGGTTAAGCTCAGAGTCTAGTGTCTCAATCACTGTCTGCATCGTAGTAGTAGCATTTCCTAGCACTGAAATAGTCTCAATGGCTTCCTCCAAACTAGTACACACTTGATCGAAGACTGTCTCCATTGCTAACTGACCTATCACGAGGTTTTCTACTTCTTCTCCAAGAGTCTCAACCTACTCTAGTGGTAGGTCGTCAAGAATGTCTACAATGTCGTCAAGGCGGTCCTCATGTCTAACTAATCTGGCTGCCAGTAGAGGTACAGTGTGATGGAGGGGTTCTCCGGTAACCGGAAGAATCCTTGAAGCAGCAGTAGCCAAACTCTCTCCTAGTTCCATGGCTCTCGGGGCTCCCTCCTGGGATCTCCAGTGACGAATGATCGGTAGCAAGAAAGACCATCGACGAGCATCGACTCTCTTGCGGGTTCCAGTGCGAACTGCGGCCTCATCTATAGCCTGAACATAGGGGTCCGATGAAGATGGAACCAAGCGGTATGTTCTCTCACGAGGTGGCAGAGGCTCACTGAGTGTAGCTGATGGTGGTGAAGCAGGTGGTGGAGTAGTGGATGGTAATGGAACAGTGGTGGTCTGCTGGTAGAAAGTAGTAGGTGGTGGAACAGAAGATAGTGGTGTAGGTGGTGATGTCCTGGTATGCTTAGGAGCTGAAGGTGGTATGATCAAAACTGGTGGTGTACGTGCCCGTTTCCGGGGAGTGTGTTTGCGAACAAAACCTTCTCCGGGGCGTCGGTAAAGTTGGTTAAAGGGTTCGGGTTCGTACGGCTGGAGTTGTCGTACTCGTCCATGCCGGCGAATCGGGTCAGGTGATGGGATGGGTGATGTTGGAGGGGAAATCTCCGTGTCAGATGCCGGTAGAAATTGCTGGCTTTCCATGTACCGGTCAGTAGCAGGTGACATCGGTATAGCTGCCGTAGCAAAGTCTAGCGTGAAAGGCATAGGATCCTCATTCTCTGAATCAGATGATACAGTGATAGGATGGGGTCTGAAGACATAGTACTGTAATAATCCCGAATAATAAATGTAAGCTATTAACATAATCATGCACATGTTAAATTTAGTTAAGAACTTAATGTAGTAAGCAACATTCTTTAATGTTGGATATGCGTAGGCACGGAGGGCATAAGGTGGTTATCTTTAAAAAAAATGGTCCGTTTTAAAAATGTAGTTATAGTCCAATGTTTCAAAATACATTTGGTTCTCTATAACCATGGGCTCTGATGCCAATCTGTAACACCCCCAAATTTCGAATAGCAACAGCGGAAGACTTTACCGGGTGTTACGTAGTGGATCACAGTCATAACCATAGAAAACGACTTAAGAAGGCGTTTTAATTTATCATTCAAAACACAAGAGTTTTTATAATACAAAGATGTTTCATAGTTGAACATGTTTATTTAAATTTGAATGATAAACATTTATTTAGAACCCGTTCTGGGTTTAATGCCCACTCCGTGCCTTGAGCTTCAGCTTCTAGTTACCTGAGAATACATGTTAAAAGTCAACAAAAGTTGAGTGATGTTCATAGGTTTGAGTTTAACAGTTTGAACACAAGTATAAATGTTAATTGCTTCGAATACAATTAACTAGTTAAAATCAAGTTGTTATTGCATTAAGCTCATGACACGCAACGCTTAACAGGCATCATGTATGATGTAAAGAATATCGGCCCTCAAGGTAGGTATTTGCCAATAACCTAGAGTTTGTTTAAATAAAGTGCGTATGAGTGGCTCATCCTAGCAGACTTAAACGGGGATTGTCAGTCCCAAATAGATCTATTCACAACTATTTACGTTCACTCGTAAGTGATTAAGGTTCATGATAGAGGGACTTTTGGCAATAGCTACTTAAGCAATAATAACATCAGGCATAGCATACAAAAAGTTTGTGTTCATGTTTTGTAGCATGTATCTCCCCACAAAAGAGTTTAAAAGTTGAAAAGTGGGCTATGAACTCACCTTGAGTTGTCAACGGTTGGGTTGAGTTGTTGGTTGTATAGAGAGTTCAGAACAGTTTCACACACAATCCTGGATAATAATAATGTTTGAGTATTCGACTTAGCATGAATAACGAATGTGATATGAGGAATCGTATAACGATTTGATCGGTGATGTGAGTGTGATATGCTTAAAATGTTTAAACTTATTTATTTAGACAGAAAAATGGTAAAAAGGGTATAAGTTTATAAAACTTATTTTATAATGAAAAGTGTCAAAATATCAAAGTATCAAACTTATAGGGGTTAAAGTTGTAAAGGTTAAGATAAGTTATAACTTATAAAAGTATTTTAAGGAAATGTCAAATAGGTTAAAGTCGAGGGGTTAAAACGTAAATTAGTAATATAAGTTATAAAACTTATTAAAATCTTAAGAAAGTTGACAAGTAACTCGAAGCAGAGGGACTAAGATTGTCAAAAGGCAAAAGTGACAAAAATAACAAAATGTGGCAACTGGCATTGCTATGAATCGAACACTGTACCTCTTACTACCAACCGAACGACACAACCAACTGAGCTAACGGCTCGTTGGTGTTATGTTTAATAAGTTAATCATTTTTAAAGTGCATCTAACTGAGTTATGCGTTTGTATACGTACCCAAAGGATTTTTGCATGAACTCAGTTGAGGTTGTGTACTTTGTTTTCAGCTCGTCTTTCTTTCAAACGAAATAAACTATGTGACTGGGGCTTACTAATGAACAAAGGTGACGAGGGGAGACCAACGTGAGCACAAAACGTTTTAACTTGTTGGGTTTCTACGACCCTAAATAAGAAGAAAAGAAGCCAAAAGTTGTAGACGTGGACTTCCAAAAGTTTTTATGATAAGCCTATATGTTTTAAAATACCCTTTGTGTAGTTGTTGTAAGGTGAATAGCCCATTGCTCGAAAGTCAAGACTTGCTCATGTGTGTGTATTCTTCGGTTTTGTTTTTGGTTCCAAACGAACAATATGTTAGGAATTAAATATTCATGAAGTTCTTAATCGGGAAATACTCCAAGTATGTTTCTGCTGATGATGTTAACTCTGCTGTTTAGCACATTGACTCTGCTGTTTAGTGCAATGACTCTGCTGATGATTCTACTGATAGCGATAGATTGTTCCTGCTGATAGAGAACACTCTGCTGTTTAAGAGGATAAGATCAAGAAGATATTTATTGTATTTTGGTCAAACATATACGGTAGAAAATATCTTACTCCATGTGCTTAGTTAACAAGTTGTATACATAGATACATGTTGTATCTTATGTACTGACACCAACATGCATAAGTTAACAAAGTAAGTCGGTCAAGACTTTTAGCAAATTTGTAAAGATCTCTTGCAACTATAAAAGAGATCTTAGACTTGGATATTGTAAGTGACACACATGCATAACATAGACTCATAACTGTTAAGACATAGAACAAACACAAATCACAAGTTGTAACTTAAGATTCAAGGTTTTTGTAACCCTAGTGAAAAACTCAAGATCACTCGTATTATTTGGAATAATATTGAATCGTTTAGTGAAATACTTTCTTTGTTCATTGTTAAGTAACAAACATAATTCTTCCATTTCCATAACATACATAACCTTCTAAGTGTGGTTAAGTAAATTCCGCGTGCTTAATCATATTAAGTCAATATATCTCATACACAAAGATACAAGGTTTAACCACCTTAACCGTGTACAATCCAAGATCAACCTCACAGTTGGTATCAGAGCTACAGGTTGATATATTTGAATTAGAAGAAACAGAAATGGATCCACATGATGTTCAAACAAATGTTGCTGCAAAGTTGCCCATAATCAAACCCAATGAGTTTGAGTTATGGAGGATGAGAATTGAGCAATATTTCATGGTCCAAGATTATACTCTTTGGGACATAATTATATATGGTGATTCCTTTTCACCAAGCTACTCAGAGGTTGTCCTAGAAGGTAAAACAAGTAGAAAAAGAAATACTGGACCAGTGTCAAATGAAGAGAAGATACTGAAGAGAAATGATCAGAAAGCAAGAAATTTGCTGCTTATGACCATTCCTAGTGAGCAGATGCTATCATTCAACAAGTATCTTGATGCAAAAACTCTTTTTGAAGAGATTTGTGCATATTTTGGTGGTAATGAAACTACCAAAAAGACACAGAAGACACTACTAAAGCAACAATTTGAAAACTTTACTGCTTTTAGTAATGAGTCTCTTGATAAGCTATTCTCAAGATTACACAAGCTTGTCAGTCAGTTAGCTGTGTTAGGTGTTGAGACAGAGAAGGAAGATCTCAACATGAAGTTTTTAAGAAGTCTACCTGATGAGTTCCATACTCATGTTATTGTCTGGATGAACAAGCCAGACATTGAAACAATGAAACTCAATGATTTGTACAACAACTTCAAAATTGTTGAACAAAGTCTTAGAAAGTCTGGAACTTATGGTACTAGTTCTGGAAACGTGGCACTCTTGTCAGTTCCTAGTATTAGTAAGAGTGAAGAGGTAGATGAAGGTGAAAGTGCTCCTTCTACAAGTTCTCACAAGGATGTTGCTGGTCTTGGAGATTCAACATTCTATGCTTTTATTACCAGTCAATCTAATGGCTCTCCTCTCAACCATGAAGACCTTGAGCAGGTAGATGGTGATGATTTGGAAGCTATGGATATTAAATGGCAGGTTGCTTTGCTTAGCATGAGGGCTAAGAAGTATTGGCAAAGAACTGGGAAGCAGATTACCATAAATGGTAATGATACTGCTGGGTTTGATAAGAAGAAAGTGGAGTGTTTCAACTGTCATAGGTTAGGACACTTTGCTAAGGAGTGTAGAAGCCCAAGAAAGCAGGAGAATAGAAACACATGGTATAAGCAAGATAGGAGAAAGGAAGTTACTGTTGAAGAGCCAAAGGCTATGTTGGCTATTGATGGTATTGGTTATGATTGGAGCTCTATGGCTATTGAAGAGGATGCACCACCTAATGCTGCTCTTTTGGCCAATGAATTTGCTCTAATGGCTCATTCTGATTCAGAGGTAAACAATATTACATCTTGTACTGAATCATGTCCTAATCTTAAAGCTTATGAAGACCTTAATAAGAGATTTGAAGCTCATAAACAAGAACTGCTTGATTCTTTGTTTAATTTGGCTAATCACAAAAGAGGTCTAGGTGTTTTAGAAAAACAAGTTTTACATTTTAAAAATAATGAAATTCATTTTGCTGATGACATCAATATACTAAAAAATGACATTAAGATCAGAAATGAGTGTATTGTTGAGTTGAATGAATCATTAGCTAAACACAAGAATGAAAGAGAAAATGTAAAGGTTTCTGTGGATGTTTTAGCACATTCCTTAGAAGGATTCAATAAGCTTTGGGAAGCCCAAGTTATTGATAAAGTTAATTCTGGTGTTGGATTTAAATCTGTACCCCCTCCATACAGAGGTGTTCATTCACCTCCAGGTATTGATTTAGCACACACAGGGTTACCTGAGTTTCAAGAACCAATCATGGAATATGGTTCTAAGGTCACTAAATCTCCTAAGATAGAAAAGGTAAGTAAAAGTTTAGATAAAACTTTATCTTATCAGGACAAGGTGTCCTTTGTTAAGAAAGGAGATGCTATAGTTGTTGAAGATTGCACAACTGATAGTGATAGTGAAGAAGAACAGGTTATGTCTAAACCTGTCTTGGTTAAGAAAGTAGGAACAAGTCTTCCTAAGATAGTCAATCACAACACTAACAGGCCTAAGTCAAATGTTAAGACAGTTAGGAAACCAGTTAGATATTGTGAACAATATAGAACTACAAACAAGCCCAGAGGTAACCAAAGGAATTGGAACAACCTCAAGTCTAACCAATTAGGTGATGACTTTGAATTTTACAATAAAGCTTGTTATACATGTGGTAGTTTTGACCATCTTGCAGCTTTCTGCAACCAAAGGGTATCTGGGTATGAAAACCATAGAGTGAATCACAAAAGGCAAACACCTAAATCTCACTTTCACTCTAGTTATAAGAAATCAAACCCCAGAGTAGTCAAAAACAAGTCTATCTCAAAATCTGATTCTGCTGATAGACCAAATGATCCTGCTGATAGCAAATTTTACTCTGCTGCTCGACCATTTATGACTATTAACCCAAAATCAACAGCTAAGGATGCAAAAACAACTTTCATTCATGCATCTAAAACTGTTCTAAGGCCCATTCAAACAAAAGCAGTGGTTTACAAACAAATTTGGAAACCAAAGGGTGTGACTTCAAGGTTAGCAAACTCTGCTGAACATGTTACTCACTCTGCTGCTAAGGGTAATAGGGCAAATGCTGTTAAGGCCTCAGCATGTTGGATTCAAAAATCCAATGTTGCATCAACAGTCCTTAAAAGATTAAACTATATTGATGCAAGAGGCAGATTCAAGTCAGTAATGGCTTGGATCCCCAAAGAAAACTAACTTTCTTATTTGTGTGCAGGGACATTCTATTGATCATCAAGATCAAGGATTCTCAGATAGTGGATGTTCCAATCACATGACAGGCAACATGTCTTATCTTTCAGATTTTCAAGAATTCAATGGAGGATATGTTACCTTTGGAGGTGGTTTTCGTGGCAAAATTTCTGGTAAAGGTACTATTAAAACCGGAAATTTAGATTTTGAAAATGTGTACTATGTACAAGAGTTAAAGTATAATCTTTTTAGTGTTTCACAAATGTGTGACAAAAAGAATAATGTGCTTTTTACTGACACTGAATGTCTTGTTCTATCTAAGGATTTTAAGATGCCTGATGAAAATCAAGTACTTCTTAGAATTCCTAGAAAGGCCAACATGTATAGTGTTGATATGAAGAACATCATTCCTAAAGAAGATTTAACTTGTCTTGTATCAAAGGCCACATTGGATGAATCAATGTTATGGCATAGAAGGCTTGGTCATATTAACTTCAAAACCATAAATAAAATTGTTAAGAATGGTTTGGTAAGAGGTTTACCTCACAAAAGATTTGAAAATGATCAAACATGCATTGCTTGTCTAAAAGGCAAACAACACAAAGCCACTTGTAAGCCCAAAACTTTTAACTCTATCAATCAGTCATTGTTTATGCTGCATATGGACTTATTTGGACCAGTTTCAGTAAGAAGTATACAACATAAAAAATATTGTCTTGTTATAACTGATGACTATAGCAGATTTACATGGGTTTTCTTTTTAGCTTCTAAGGATGAGACATCAAGCATTCTTAAGGAATTCATTACACTGATAGAAAATCAAGTAAGCAAGAAAGTAAAAGTCATTAGGAGTGATAATGGGACAGAGTTTAGAAATAGAGTTATGGATGATTTCTGCAAAGAAAAAGGTATTAGGAGAGAATATAGTGTTGCTAGAACACCACAACAGAATGGAGTGGTTGAAAGAAAGAATAGAACACTAATTGAAGCTGCTAGAACAATGTTAGCTGATTCTAAGCTACCAATAATCTTTTGGGCAGAGGCAATCAACACTGCTTGCTATGTTCAAAATAGAGTTTTAGTTGTGCAGTCTCACAATAAGACATCATATGAACTCTTTAATGGTAGAACTCCTGCAATAGGATTTCTTAGACCTTTTGGATGTCATGTGACAATTCTCAATACCTTAGACCATTTAGGAAAATTCGATGGTAAAGCAGATGAAGGTTTCTTAGTTGGATATTCTCTTGTTAGCAAAGCTTTTAGAGTTTACAACTTAAGAACTGAGAAAGTTCAAGAAGAACTACATGTGGAGTTTCAAGAAAACAAATCCAATGTAGTAGGTCAAGGACCAAAATGGATATTTGATCTTGATTATCTAACAAACTCTATGAATTATTTACCTGTTGTTGCAGAAAATAATAATTTTTCAGGTTCACAAGCAACAAATGAGGTGGAGTTAGATAAAGATCAATCTGATGTCATTATGCCATTGTGGTCAAGTACCAGTGTGGATTTAGCTTCAAACAATGATGAATCTTCTACTAATAAAGCAAAAGAAGATGTTGAGGCTCAAAGAAAAGATGATGGAACTATGGATCAACACAATGTTTCTGCTGATAGTACAGTTGTTCCTGCTGAACACTCTGCTGATAAGCAAGTACACTCTGCTGATGAGCAAGAACATTCTGCTGATAAGCCAGAACACTCTGCTGTTGGGCCAAATACTTCTGATATAGGGCCATCACACACAAAAGAAGCAGAATTCTCTGAAGATGAAGTGGATTTTAGTAATCTTCCACTTAACTATCAAGTTCCAACAACCCCACACACAAGAATTCACAAAGTTCATTCCCTAGATAATGTGATTGGAGATGTACAATCTGGTGTGAAGACAAGAAGACAACTAGTCTCTTCAGACCAAAAAGGGATTCTTGATGCCCTTTATGCTTCAAAACAACATGAACTTTCAAACTCATGTTTATTTGTATGTTTTCTTTCTCAAAAGGAACCAAAGAATATTCTTACAGCCCTAGATGATTCAAGCTGGGTAGAGGCTATGCAAGAAGAGCTTCTTCAGTTCAAGATTCAAAAGGTTTGGGTGCTAGCTGATTTACCTACAGGTGAGAAGCTAATTGGCACTAGATGGGTTTTTAAGAACAAAAGGGATGACAGAGGAATTGTGATCAAGAATAAGGCTCGATTAGTAGCACAAGGGTACACACAAGAAGAAGGAATAGATTATGATGAAGTTTATGCTCCAGTAGCAAGAATTGAGGCAATTAGGCTGTTTCTAGCTTATGCTTCATTTTTAGGCTTCACAGTCTATCAAATGGATGTCAAAAGCGCATTTTTATATGGTAAAATTGAAAGAGAGGTGTATGTTTCACAACCTCCTGGTTTCATTGATCCATTACATCCAAACAAAGTGTACAGAGTAGTGAAAGCTCTCTATGGCCTTCATCAGGCACCAAGAGCTTGGTATGCAACACTTGCTTCCTACTTATTAGAAAATGGATTTCAAAGAGGGAAGATTGATCAGACACTTTTCATCAAACAGCACAAGAAGGATCTTCTATTAGTGCAGGTGTATGTGGATGACATTATCTTTGGATCTACAAGGAAGGAAATGTGTTTAGAATTTGAGAAGCTTATGAAAGATAAGTTTCAGATGAGTTCTATGGGAGAACTTACATTCTTTTTGGGTTTGCAAGTTAAGCAATCATCTGAAGGCATATTTATTAATCAAGACAAATATGTTGCAGAGATACTTAGAAAATTTCAATTTGCTGATTCAAAAATTGCAAGCACACCAATGGACCCAGAGAAGCACCTTCTGAAAGATAAAGATGGAGAAAATGTAGATGTACACAATTACAGATCTATGATAGGCTCTCTGATGTATCTTACATCATCTAGACCTGATATCATGTTTCCTGTTTGTGTATGTGCAAGATTTCAAGTTACTCCAAAGGTTTCTCATTTAATTGCAGTCAAGAGAATTTTTAGATATCTCAAAGGTCAACCAAGGTTGGGTATATGGTATTCTAGAGAATCTCCTTTTGACTTGGTAGCATATTCGGATAGTGATTATGCTGGTGCTAGCTTAGACAGAAAGTCAACAACTGGAGGATGTCAATTCCTTGGGTGTAGACTTGTCTCATGGCAGTGTAAGAAGCAGACAAGCGTGGCAAATTCAACAACTGAAGCTGAATATATAGCTGCTGCAAGTTGCTCTAGTCAAGTTCTATGGCTTCAAAACCAACTCCTTGATTATGGGTACAATTTCTTAAACACTGTTATTTATATTGATAATAGTAGTACAATTTGTATTATTAAAAATCCTGTACAACATTCTAAAACAAAACACATTGAAATTAGGCATCACTTTATAAGAGATTGCAATGAGAAAAGATTAATTCAAGTTCTTAAAATTGCTTCAGAGCATAATTTTGCAGATCTGTTAACCAAAGCTTTTGATGTTTCAAGGTTTCAGTACTTAATTGCAAGTATTGGAATGCTTAATCTTTAAATTTTCAATATGATGTGTTTTTGTACATAAATTTTTGTTGGTACTACTGGATTTATAAGGTACTGCTAATATATCAAAATTTGAATTGTGTTATTCATACAGTTGGTTTTATGATTATACTAATGCAAGACAAGTACTTTGTACATTGTTCTTTTGGTTTTAGACTAACTATTTCAGGTATGAATATGTGAACACAAAGGATGTTTCAAGTGAAATGGGAACAGCAGAATTCTTATCATATTGCTGACCATAGTAGATTTATGATGGACTGAGTTTAGGAATTAAACCTCCTTAAAACTTCTTTCTTGAAATCTAGTTATGATATTTCACATTGAATTGATGACTTAGTTGATCAGATAGTAACTGATACAACTCACTTTCTATCATTTTATACTTTCAAGTATAATGAGTTAGTCTAAGGACATCTGATAGAAATAACAGCTAGTGAAAGTGAATCTAACACTTGTGTTGGAGGTAACAATTGCTATGAGCTGGAAACCCTGTCAAGAAAATCTTTTGAATAGATTTATCTTTTCACAGGCAGTTAGTGATAACTGAAATACATTGGTTCTCACACAACCAGAGGTTATTTTTAAACCGAAATTTTGATTAGGTGTCTGTTACACACTTGATTCTTTCAAAATGGTTGAATGTAGTATGATTTTTCAATTCCAAAATCATAAACATACTACTAAGCTAAATGATTTCTTAAAAGGATTTTCAAGGATTCAGAAAAACCATTCATTTATGGATTATGAATCAAAATGTCCACTGATTCACCTCTCATAGGAGTTAACACACCTAGAAGTGATGAGGACAGCAACTTCAACTTTTAATGAATTGATGGCTTCATGTACAATATTGTCTGAAAACAAGTTCAAACTGATAGATCAGGTGATATGAAGAGAAGTTCTTTAGTACATAGTGAGATCTTCCAAACAAGGGGAGGAAACAAAAGTTATTTGCTTCAGGGGAGGAAATAATTTCCCAGCAAAGGAAGAATAAACCAATATATGGAAGGAAAAGACAAGAGCATACAAGAAGATGTAGAGGTTGAAAATGATTAGAACAGATCAAATATCTAGAAGGGATGAAGCATTCCAAAGGAGAAAGTTCTATCTAGATCAAACGAAGAAAAGTTTCAATTTCACTTCAAAGACATGCTGGTTAGATGATTTCACTTGTTGAAACAAGCATCCAAGATACACAGCATCATTGCCTCTTACAATTCCTCCATCCAAGGAAATTGCACCATCTTTTGGTACAATGTTTTGATATTGCTAAAGTCAAAGAAGAATAGAGCAGATCAGTTCAGATTCATGAAGTGTTTGAAAGATCTTCTAAAGATAAGTCCTCATTTAATTCAGAAAACATGTTTGAATTGATTCACATATTTAGGGGAGGATTGTTAGGAATTAAATATTCATGAAGTTCTTAATCGGGAAATACTCCAAGTATGTTTCTGCTGATGATGTTAACTCTGCTGTTTAGCACATTGACTCTGCTGTTTAGTGCAATGACTCTGCTGATGATTCTACTGATAGCGATAGATTGTTCCTGCTGATAGAGAACACTCTGCTGTTTAAGAGGATAAGATCAAGAAGATATTTATTGTATTTTGGTCAAACATATACGGTAGAAAATATCTTACTCCATGTGCTTAGTTAACAAGTTGTATACATAGATACATGTTGTATCTTATGTACTGACACCAACATGCATAAGTTAACAAAGTAAGTCGGTCAAGACTTTTAGCAAATTTGTAAAGATCTCTTGCAACTATAAAAGAGATCTTAGACTTGGATATTGTAAGTGACACACATGCATAACATAGACTCATAACTGTTAAGACATAGAACAAACACAAATCACAAGTTGTAACTTAAGATTCAAGGTTTTTGTAACCCTAGTGAAAAACTCAAGATCACTCGTATTATTTGGAATAATATTGAATCGTTTAGTGAAATACTTTCTTTGTTCATTGTTAAGTAACAAACATAATTCTTCCATTTCCATAACATACATAACCTTCTAAGTGTGGTTAAGTAAATTCCGCGTGCTTAATCATATTAAGTCAATATATCTCATACACAAAGATACAAGGTTTAACCACCTTAACCGTGTACAATCCAAGATCAACCTCACACAATATTTCATTGATTTTGATACGAAGAGCATCAACAGTTCATGACATGTGGTTTTAAGGTTAGTTTCTACAAATTTGAACATTATGACTTCATCCTTAAATCGTTTGCAAACACATTCATGTAAGTGTGTGTGTTGTCAGTGGGTTGGCATGCACGTATATGTGTAGAGTGTCGACTTGTGAGCACACATTTTGTTTGCTCAATTCTACGTATGCATGAAAAACTTAAAATAGAGAAATGATAACGTGGCCTTACAGTGGTTACAAAGAGAGTGGTGTCGAATGAATGAGAGCCAAAGAGATGGTGATGTGTCTTAACCCACGTACTGAATGTAACTCAGCTCCAAACTACAAAATCTTGTTACAAACTTTTACCCTTTTTGAATGTGCTAGTAACTTGTATGTTTGAAGGATTTTTTGGAAGTGCATTGTAGAGGGTGCATTGAACCGAGTTGCATGCATGTGTTTATATAGGGTATATGAAGGTGACGAATGTGATTTAGGAGTGAGGAATAGGAGAGCACTAGTAGTGCATCGTCCTTGTGCTTAGTTCGAACAAGGAGAAAACGCCAAAAGTCCCATAGTTTACGTTGTTACTTCTTGTGGGAATACGAAGGGTCACATATATTACCTCATGAGTTGTCATTGTATGTCCAAAGAAAGAGAGATCTTGCGTATGAATCTTATGGTTTTGGGGTCTAGCCGAGAGCAAGAAAACAAAAGGTGTGTTGTTTGTGTTTCATCTATAGTAAACTAAGAAGATATTTTATAATTCACATGGTGGTTGAGTGTGACAGTAAATTTGCAAGAGTAGAATCATGCTTCATTTGTGGTGGTATTGTCAACATCAAGGGCCAAATGAACAGAGGCAAGGTGGATTATTTTGAGAGTTGGTCTTGTGGTTTTTTTTTGGTTGTGCATTTCATGCACTTATCACATTTAGACGAGTTAAACATTAATGTAGAGTTCGTGTAATACTTTGTAGACTTGTTGGAGGTGTGTTCGAATTCGTTTGGTTGGCCAAAATACACGTTAATCGGTTTGGGGAGTGATACAAAAGTCGACTAGGCCATGGTATGATCCTTAAGTTATTTTTAACACATGACAAGTGCGTTGAGTTTGGACTTATTTTAGGCGAGTATATGTTCGAGTTAGTGTGTGATGTTTGTTTCCCTCGATTCTTAGCTAAGTCGAGTATTGGGTTGTGTAAAATTATTATATTGTTGTTAAGTTAATTCGTTCGTATAATAGCCAAAGTGTTGGGTAGATGAGTAGCTAACCGAACGTTCTAAATTATAAACTTGGGCTTTAGTTTGGGCTCGTTGGTGGGTTGGGGCAAACAAGGAAAAGAAAAGAAATTATGAGCTCGTTTGGTGTGTATTGGTTTGCCGAGAATTTGGGCTGAGGCCCAATGGTTTTTTTAGCAGTTTATTTAGGCATTGGGTCGAGGCCCACTGGAGTTACTGAGTATTCATGAAAATTTTTGTGAACTCGGGGATGTTTTTGATCATGTTTGGTTATTTGACGAAACGTGTAAACGTTAACTATTAATGTTAATAGTTTTTGAATGATTCGCGATTTTTGATTATCCGGGTTCTTGTGTGAGCATCGTTTCTGAGTAAATGGTAACCACAAGTATTATTATGATTTATACAGTCTAGTAAAGAGAAAAAAAATTTGTTACTAATAAAAGTGGTTATTAGATAACGTATGATTTATTAATTATTTATTATTCAAAGGGAAAATCACGGGAGGTTACAATCATCCAAGAAATTAACCTCCAAGGCCGTAGCAAAGCAATAACCGAACCTAGTGCTATTTGTGAACTCAAAAGTACAAAGTTTTAGCAAATCTAAACACTAACAATGGTCAAACATAATGTTTTCTTGCGTTTTAGGTTGAACCAAACAAAACACGCAAAAAAACTAAGAAATGAACCACAAATCCGAACACATACACTCACTTGAACCTAGCCTTGGCTGTTGATACCAATTGTAAGCAATACTAACACATAATTCGTATGGTTCTTGTGGTTTAGATCCGAATTAGAGAGAGAAAGTGAGAGAGAATAGGAACCTTGAGAAAGAATGTGACAAATGGTAAAAATTTGCCCTAATATTTAATTCATAACCATTCATTTATTATGACTAAAGTACCAGACTTAGCCATTATGTGATTATCACGGAAAACAGACCTGCACATATTGCCACCCAGAAATCTCACCAAGGAATAGTGAAATTATCACATCTCTTAAAAAGTCAAAAAAAGAGGCTATCCTCTCTGGCAAAAAATGGCGATTCCATCTACCTCTAAAGCGAATACGATTCTGAATCTTTAGATCATAACCCTTTTAATTTTCCCTTTCTCCTTCGTGGGTCGGTGATCATTAATTGGTTAGTGATCTCTTTTATATTCGCTTTGTACAGATTCCATCTAATCCTTCATTTTTAGTATCCATTCACGAGGGTCAGTGATATATTTAATTATTGTTGTGAGATTGGTTTTGGTGCTTGAATTTTATCTCATATATCAATTTATCGATCTCATATAATATGAAGGGTGGTTAATTTTCTGGTGTTCATCGATAGAAACCCTAAGTTTTAGTTAGGGTTTTTTTAGTTAATTTTGTTCGCTGGTAGTTTCTTATTCTGCTGGACTATTGTTGGTTGCCGGGTTTGAATCTTTATGTTATTTGTGGGTTAAAGAGAGATGGACAAGGATAAGGATGCGACTTATAAAATTGATACTTTGAATAGTAATACTACTCGTGTAGACCAGGGAGTGGAAGATATGAGTTCGATTTTGGAAAATTTTAATGCTAAGATATCGAACATGGAAGGTGTGGGTGAAAAGGCTGTCAATGTGGCACATGCTGATGTTAGCTCTATGTCATTTGCGGATATGCTTAAGGATAAGACCCCTAAAAAGGTTGTGAGGGTTACGGATATGAGAAACACTTATTGTGTTGCCGGTGCAAACGTGACAATTCCGTTGGAAGTTGTTGATGAGGTTAGTTCTCGTTTCGCGAATACTCTTTATGGATACTTTATTGGTAAGAGGCTTGCATTCCCGATCGTCGAAAATTATGTGAAGAATACGTGGGCGAAGTTTGGTTTGAAACGGGTAATGCTTAATAATGGCTTCTTTATGTTTCAATTTGCTACAAAAGAGGGTATGGAAAGGGTTTTAGAGGAGGGTCCATGGTTGATTCGGCTTGTACCTATTATTTTAAATATTTGGACACCTAATTCTAAGCTTAAGAAAGATGATATTACGTCGGCTCCGGTTTGGGTTAAGATCCATAATGTTCCTTTAGTTGCATATTCTGAAGTGGGTCTTAGCCTAATTTCTACTCAACTTGGTCGTCCCATTATGCTTGATGCCTATACGAGTGCAATGTGTCTGAAATCTTGGGGCCATAATTCTTATGCTCGTATCCTTGTGGAAGTTTCTTCGTTGGTAGCCTTGCTTGACTCAATTGTGGTTGCGATCCCATACCTTAACGGATCAGGTCATTCCTTGGAAACGCTTGATATTGAATACGAATGGAAGCCCCCGAGATGTGAAACATGTAAGTTATTTGATCATGATGATAATGGTTGTCCGAAAAAGGTTAAAACGGTTGATAAACCAGCGGTTAATGATGATGGTTTTACTGATGTGAATAGGGGAAAAGGTAAAGGTAAACATCCTACCAATAGGCATGTGGATGGTGTGCGTTTTCAAAAACCTAAGGTTCAATTTTATTATAGACCTATTTCTAAACCTAACAATGGTGGTGCGTCATCTTCCAAAACGAATGGTGATCCAAATGCTGGTACATCCTCTTCTCCTTATAGTTCTTCAAATAATGATAAACATAATTTAAAGGATCCGGGTGTGGTTGGGTCAATGCATACTATTTCTTCGGTAAGTGGTAATGAGCCTAATCAGCCCGTTAAGGAAATTCAAGTTAAAAAGACATATATTAATGACAACATTGATCTCGTATCGTTGAGGAATTCTTTTGATGCTCTAAGTAAAGACGGTGACATTTTTTATACGAATGAGGGTGTTTGTTTAGTTGAGAAGGATAGTTCTAAAAACATGGTGGATAGTGATAGTGAGGTGGATGAGACTATTGATATGAAAACGGATTTCAGAACGTTTAAAGATGATGGTAAACTGGGTAAGGGTACCACGGAGGAAGATACGGTTGGGTTATCTCTGGAGGTTAAAGGGTCGCATGATCAGCGTGCGAGCAATTTGAAAAAGAAGGTGCAGGATACGGCTTCCAAAACGAGTACTTCTACTGTCCCATCTTCTAGTACTTCTGCTACTAAGAGGGGTAACCCATTTTCTAAGGTGGGTGATATAGTTGATTCGGATAGTGATGAAGATGAGGTGTTTGAGCTTGATAATCCTATGGGAAGTTATTTTTCAGCAGCAGGTGGAAATAATGACCATGAGGATTATTTCTCCGATGATTATGCGGCTCAGGTATACGACCTTCCGGGACAATTTCAGGATTTCAAGATCCAAGGTCGTGCTAGGAAGTAACTTATTGTTTAGTTTTTTCATAAGATTGACATGTCATCTTATGTTGCTTTTTGGTTGTTCTAGTTGTTGGTAGCTAGATGTTCATTTTTGGTCTGTCATAATTGTTGTGGTTGTTCAAGCGGCTGCTTGAGGTTAATGTGGCATTTCAGCCACATTCCATTGTACTTTAAATGCTTTTTGGTTAATATATTTTACCAGGGTGGAAGATTACTCCCTTTTACCCAAAAAATTATAACATCTCATAATTTACTCATTTTATTGTAGTGAGAACGGGAGGTTAACCCAGTTTCACTCAGACTGACACCACACGAAAACCAGAAATAAAACCTGAGATTCAGGAATTCTAGTGAATACATAACAACTTAATATACATTCAAAAATTAGAGAAACGACTCTAAAAATATAAACTCTCGAATTTGTGTCGGTTCCGGGAAGGATCCGAATTTGACCCAGTTTAACGATACGCGGGTATAAAATACCACACTTTGCTAATTATTCACTATATACTTAAAATTAAAACAAACCATCACCCACTCACACGAATATCTAAAATCTGCAACCCTAGGAATACCCTAAACTTTGTCCGCCCCTTTCCTTCTTCCCAAAAACCTTCGAACCATGCCTTTCCACCATCACCAACACCTTATCTCTTTGACCCATGAACTTGTCTCCTTCACTGACCTAGGAAAATCCAAACAAGTTAAATAGGCTAGATATAGCGCGAAAAAGGGGAGATTACACCTCCCAAAATCCGAAAGCTCACATGGAATTACTCTCCAATATCCTCCATAAATCCGCGCCTCCAAAGAGATATCGAATCACAAATCACCAAGAATACCAACCAAGATCTGAGAAAATCTCAAGAAAGGTGAAGAGTGGAAGTATTGTGATTCGATTTGGAGGTTGGGATTGATCGGTGTGGAGCAGTGGTTCTCGGATTTAAAGTTTCATCCAAGTTCATCCACCAAGAAATCATTGTAAGGTTAACCTTGATTTAGATTCAATTAGTTTGTGTTATTTAATCTCCTAGAATCGTTCATAATGGGAAAAATTAGGTCGAATGGATAAGAAATTTTTTTGTTGATATTATTGTTTTCTGTCGAATGGATACCTAGGAACACAATTGATTTTTGAGGAGAAAAATTAAGTGTTGACTTATTAGTTTATGTCAAATAAGATTTCAGGATTAGAAATTTTGAGGAAAATTGTTGTTGGTTATTGTTGTTATCAATATTGCAGCATAGGAGCCTTGTGGTAGATTAATTGTTTATCATGATGGTAGTTCGAAGCCACCAAGATGAACAGGTTCAGGTTTTGGAACCTGAGAATATTGTTTAAGTCAAGTTTAGGCCCTTAGACCCATGTTTATGATGTATTCGAGAGCCCTTGGAGCCACAGGTTCATGGTTCGAACCTGTGGAAGATTGTGACTAGGATAGGATGGCTTGAAATGGTATCTCATGTATTTCTAAGCTAAGGTTGATAGGTATTGTGACCAACCATGGCCTTAACCAAGCCATTGACCACCACGGCTAGGTGCAATGGTGGTCAGAATAGACAAGTAAAAACACCTCACCTAGAGGGAAATTGAACCGAGTTGATAACTATCATTTGACCTCAAACCATGAGAATACACCTACGGTTTAAGCCTTGGAATGGTTCATTTGACCCCGAACCTAGAATCTCAACTAGGGTTAACACCATTTTACCCAAATCAAACCCAATAAGGAAGATTGGTAGTCGAATAGAAATACTAAAGACTTGTCGAGATACACCCCAAGAAAGACTAGAAAGTGACGAGTGATTAGAGTCCAAGTAGCTAGGCTTTTGAGGTCCTTTGTCCCGCCCATGTCGACCTATAGATGAGTCAAGAACTCAAGGTGTTATCACCACTTAGACCCTGATGGCTTGAAGTCGAGTAGTACTCAAATGTGGGTCACGAAGTAAAGCCGAGACCATGACTAAGAACTCATCTCATTTGCGAAGGAGAGGAGTTCCAGGGGGAGGGCATCACCAAGTTAGTAACTTGGTATCTTCTATAATTTTCTTAGTAAAATGCTAGGCCAAATAACCCAGCGACAGGCCCAACTGTTAAGCCAACCTGATAGCCCCCTTGACAGCCTAGAACCCAGCCCACTGGTGGGCCCGCGCATAAACCCTTTAGCCCACCAGATTTAGTACTAAACACAATCCATTAGTGAGATAGTTTCCCCCTCTTCGAACCCCATGGGCCGCAGCCCAATAGTACCCATTAGTGTTAATATCAAAATCAAATAACAGTTATACAAATATTGTCGCGAGCAAATAAAATGAACGATAGCCGTTACAAACAAATCTATATTACTAACTTTTAATTTAGCAATAGCCGAAACACAAAAGAAACATGAAATTTCATTATAACTTGCATACAACTTGTATAGTCAAAATATAAAACTTGACAAAAACGATTCACCACAACTAATATATAGACAAGTAAAAGCTAATATAGCCGAGTCCAAAAATGGGATTTCATTTACCTTAACATAAAAACTTAAATAGCCGAATGTTAAACGCAACGAAAACGACTAAAACAACACGACTAAATATATATATATATCTACATATTATATATAACAGGATGCGTATGACGTCATCAAATGCATGATTGATGAATAAGCGCTTGATTGATGAGTAATCATGCTCTTATTCCACCTAAGCAGTCCACCTAAGCAAGATTTGACCAAATTAATTCGGATGTTGACCTTTAATTACGAAATTTTAAAAAATGACACTAGAGGATTCGAACTTGGGTGAATTTAAGGTGTTGGTAACATCAACAAAGTTGATTACCACTAGACCAACACATTTTTTTTGATTATATCTTGCAAGCCCAAATCTATAAACCTTAGCAACCAAATAATTATATGAGATAAGTAAGGAGAATCCCTACAACTTAGCAAACCCTAAAACATATACGTAAAAAAAAAATAAAAATCTGCCCCTTCATTCATAATATACTTTCTCTCAAAAACATTATTCATAATATATATATTTTTTCCTCTTTTCTTCTAATGTTCTGTTTACATTTTTTTTGTTTTCTTCATCACAGGTTTGCAAACATGAATGCTTGACATGCCATGTAGATTCTTCTAATTAAATATAACAACTCTTTTTCTTCATCACAGGTTTGCAATATTTTTAGTTAAATAGTTAATATCCACCTTTTATTGATTGATCACACAAAACCCTAATTTCATTCATATCATCGAATTCTTTTTTTTTCTCTAATGCTCATCTACTGACTTTTTTAGTTGTTCATGTATTAGAACCAATTTGGATTATTGTTATTTATTTTTTCGAATAGTACTGCTGGCTCAAGAAAGTTAATACTGTTAGCTTTATCGGATATATTGTTGGTACTGCCAGCTTTGTAATTGGGTATGTTTTTCTGTGATGCTAAACTTGAGGTCATTTAATTATGACAATTAAGCATTTATCATTTTATATTTCTATTTTAATACTATAAAACCAATATATAAGATGCACCATAATTGACTGTAAATAAAACCAATATATATGATTTAACTTATTTACAAACAGCTTCGATGTGGATGATAGCCAGAATCGCAATCCTAACTTCTCAAGTCCACCAAAGTAAGATTTTAATTTGTTTTAATTTGAACCTACGGGTGTTTCGATATTCTGATTTGAACAAATAATTGACTATTGTGATTTATAGTCAGGCTAATAAGTAATAAACAATATTTTCCATACATTCAAGCATATGAGTATCTTGATTTTAGGATTCCATAGCAGTAGTCGTTAATTACATAATGACTTGATACGATTTATTTTTATGAAATCTCTATTGTTCATTTTGAAGGTAGCTGAATGAGGAACTTGGGCCATGGGGAGGATAAGTTTATGATTATTCTGATTAGATGAGTGCCTGATGTGATGGATGTGATAGTAGTTCAAGGTAGGAAGCAGAATGGTGGAGCCTCTGCTGAGCTGGCAAGGTAGCCACAAGAATCATTTTAAAGCAAAGGTTAGCAAATCATTTCAGCTTCATTAGTTATATATTGGTTTTATAGTATTATACCGAACCAAATCGAAGCTGTTTGGTTTCACTCCGGTTTCACATGGTAAGTAGTTGAACATGGGGTCTTTGTTAAGGGTTCCGTGAGTTTCACTGAAAGTAACATCTGCTTCTTAGCGCGGGAACATAGTAGTTGGAATAGTTGGAGCGTATTGACTATGAGTACATTATTTAGACCAATGTAGGAGTGTCATCGTCATAGCATTTAACGTCAGTGATAAAATTTAGGACATCTTTTGTAGAGCCATTTGCAGCCTATTACTGAAAACTAAACTGCTATAACTTCAGTGTACGGAATGAACCTTATCTGTTTGACCTCCCACTAAAGAAATAACTATAACTAAACTAAACAATAGAATTACGAACATTGAATCTCCATTAACTTAATGTCTTGATCAACAGTTCAGCACAACCTACTCCAAATGAAAACTAATCTAATGATTTTACTGGCTTTTATGTAAGTTATTAACATTCGACCACTCTCACTCCAAAACATACCCCTTATGTTTCCATATTATTGCTATTCCTCAAACATCATAAGTCAAAACTATTCATCTATATAAAAAAACTTATTGTGCCATTTCACTGAATTGAGTGAATCATTAAAGGATTGATACCCATTTCACTGTGAGTATTTGCTTAAAAAGTGTAAATATGATATAAAAAAACTTATTGTACCACCAAAGAGAGAGCAGTTGTCTCTCTAAACTCAACTGACCCGATCGAGGACAAAAATTCATATACTGATAAAGAATGCTACTGTACCACCGAAGTGAGAGAAGCTATCACCTCAAGCTTAACAGACCCGACCACATATACTACATCAGTTACTGATAAGGAAACTCACCGACTCACCGTAGCACTGAATTGAGTGAATTGAGTGAAGACTGAGGACACAACTCTTATGTGTTAACTGATGTAGTAAATGATAGCAGCACTTAGAGAAATAATCCGATAAAGCTAACAGTATTAACTGCTTAGGTGGAATAAGAGCATAATGGCTATATTAACGGGTGCTACGTTGTAGTTCAAAAAATTTGGCTCAATCTAAAATGATGGCAAAGTCCTATTGTGAATTCTCTTTGAGGTAACATTTACCAAAACTATTATCTTTTACACGCACAAATAAAAATATCATGTATACATTTCAACAATATCTTGCTAAAAAATGGAAATACAAAGAAGTTATATTGGTATTGCAATCTGTATAAACTTCCAACAACTCTGTAGGTCCAAACTTAAAAAGTTAGTTAAAAATGAAACGGGGTGTGAGTGCCGAACCGGCAAAGCGGGTGAAAAGATTTGGAACTGCACAGCCCTTCGAGGTTTGGAACTACGACGGTGAATAAGTTTGATGCGGTCGATAAGCTTCGCGCGATTGAACCTGCGGTTTTTGAGTTAAATAAACATCATATCAGGTTTTGTTTTTAACAGCTTTCATACTGTGGCTACTTACTTTATTGTCTGCTTTTACGTTGTTGCACTGAACTATATACCTTTGAGGTCTGCTTGCTGTCAGAACATTTGCGTGCTTATATGGGGCCTGGGTCAAATGGGGCAGAACTGGGTGTCTTTGGGGGCAACAGGTATTAAATTGGGGGCTGAAATAGGGGCTGCCATGGGCGCGTATGCGTGCTGAAATAGCTGGATTAGGGTGAAAAAAGGGGACTGAAATGGATGTGTTTCGGGGCTGCAGCGCGAACTAAAATGGACCTGTTTTGGAGTTGAACTTGCAGATACCTAACGCTAGGTTACCTTTCAAATCTGGTCCAAAATTTAGATCTTTATTATCTTTTTTACAGGCCATAGCGTTAGGACGTAAACTACTGTAACCAAGTACTTTAACATGTATGATAACTCTAGCGTCCACCTCTTATGCTGTCTTTAATTAAGGTGAGGGCCATGTCATCATCAAAGTCAGAAAATGTAGGTTTTATACAACGAATAGCTGCTACTCTTAAACCAACGGTTTTCACTTTTGTTTGTAGATGCACATGTACAATGTCAGTCGAGCGGTGGTCTTATTCGCTTCTTTATTTCATGTATTTAATACCAAACGATTAAAGAAAACAAAGAAACAAACTAAATGAAACTTGATAGCAGCCTCTTTGACAGCTATCAAATGTGTCTTTATGAATTCAATATATGTGTTTACTAAAGGATCAATTCGTGACTTATTCATCGTCCTAAGTAATATCATGGTCAATTTCATAATTTTTAGGTAAAACAGTAACCTATTCACAAGCAAAGAGACGTCGAATGCTGCAATTTGACAATGAAGATTTGGATGTGGACATTATATCGCTTGGTGATGAGGATACCTCATCAGTGTATCTAAAATCCAAGGTTGGTTAATCATCTCGATTACATATACTTACTGTAATTCGGCTAAGTTTGCAACAAATGAGTAAGGATTTAGTGGTAATTTATTGAAGATTTGAACACCTGTGACTCAGTTCTTTTTTAATAGAAATCAATATTTTGTGTTTAGCAGAATGTGTGGAAATGGAAAATAGCAAGAAACTTGAAGATAAAAAGCTTTTAACTGATAAAAGAGGGGATGTTGAAGCAACCATTGAAGCGAAAAATAAATAAATCTTATTTTCATATTTTGTGTTGTGATCAGTATCTTTCTATATATGATTTTGAGTTCTTGGTTTGGGAGGGTCTTGAAGAAGAAAATCAAAATTTCTTCAAGGCCTATTATCTGAGGTTAGAAATGTGCAGGCAAATAAAAAGGTTCAATCGTTTGCTTGGAAAACAAGCTGCAGTAATGGATCAGTTGAAGCATGGAGATGAAGTGGCTATGTCCAATGGAACTCATATGCAACAAAGTAAGTTGGTTTTCGTTTTAACATCTTCCTGAAAAAGTGCTTAGCTATGAACTTTATTTGTTGGTTGTAGCAGGCACAAAAGAAAAAACAACTATTGTTATTCTATTAATAATTTTGTTTCTATTTGTTTGCGATTATTGATACTTAATTACTATTTATTCTGTGATTGTTTTAATTGTCATCATGGTAACGAAGAGGAGAATCGAACTTCCCGGTGCAGGAGAGAGCTCTGAACCTCAGCGTGCTGCTGGTGCCCAACGTCCGCCCGCATAGCAGCAACCACAACAACAGCCGCAACTGCAGCAACGGCCACCTGCACAACAGCAGACCCAACAAAGGACCACAAGGTGACAATCAAGGTGGACATGGCAAACAACCACAAGGAGGACAACCGCAACAGATTTTGTGTAACACTATCCACCTTATTCATTGTGGTTTCAATGACCTTTAATGATTAAACAGCTTCAGATGCAACAGCCAACTTTGGTGGGGACAGTAAGTTCACCCAGCCGCTCTAATTTATCTGTTTGTTGTTCGGGTTATTATATTGTGTATTTACTTTTGTTTCAAGTCATTAATCATGCTAAATATTCAATGTTAAATGGATCTAATTGTGATGTTATCTGACTATCCCTATTTTATATAGTAATATAGTATACGTTGCTTGCAGACGCCACTTTAGTCGAGTTTGTTGGCATTGTTGTTTGTATTCTGAATCAGGTTTCCTCACTCAAATCTTTACATCACATGTTAATACATAATAAAAGATTTTAAATTAGCTTTATATTCTTTATCTAATATGATGCAGCCGTAAAAAAAAGAGGGGATAGACGTATCCGATGTATTTGCTCGAGCATTACAAGATCCCACACGACTCGCTGTTGCAGCAACAACCAGTGGGATGACGTACCCAATAGAAAGAAGAACACAACCAGTGGGAAACATTGGTGGTGGCAGTAGCATCGGAAGAAGCATGAGCTCTGTTGGAGGATTGTCAATCCCAGGCCTTACTTCTCGATTAAATCTATTTAATCTAACCACTAATAGCGGGTCTGAAAATTTAGGCGTGCAGGGATCAAACAGATTAATATCTCACATCAACACCACGTTAGTTCCATGTCAAAAAAAGTCAGCAGGGTACCGCCACATTATCAATTTGACTCGGTAGCCATAGGAGATTACCATAAACCACCCATTAGACGGGCTATGCTACTATAAATGTTATTTATAAAGAAGCGTTATTCGGCATTTGAGTTTAAATCATATATATGGCATTGCAAAGAACATTGTAACAAACACAAACAATTTGACAAACAGTTGTACTATTCTAAACACATTTTTAACACCAATATTTAGCTAAACAAAAAAATGTAAACGATAATTATAAGTCATGCCTATATGGGGTAAGAAGAAAATCTTGCTTAAGTGGGTACAAACAAGTCTCTATGCGTATGTCATCCCGAACGGAAAATACAAATTTTGTTTCTTCTCACGCTTGGAAAGTGCTTAGTTTTCGACATAATTTAAATGTATGCATATTTTTTTAGTTCTATTTTAGAAACCAAATTTGTAACATGGTAGTTTCATTTAAGAATTATAAAATATGAGTTCTTGACAATAATAACTTTCAGGTATGAAAAATTTGTCAACACTGATTGAGTTTTCATTTTGCGTAATGATGAAGCAAAAAATCCGTAACAACGATATTTATATACAAGTCATTTACCACCCTTCTTTCGCTATAAAAAAATAGGCCAACATAAATGAAAAAAAAGAAAAGAATAGATACATTTTTATGCAAGGATCGGTGTAGAGTTTTTTACAGCACTCAGCGGTAATAATTATGATATTAAAAAATATGAGTTCTTGACAATAATAACTTTCAGGTATGAAAAATTTGTCAACACTGATTGAGTTTTCATTTTGCGTAATGATGAAGCAAAAAAACCGTAACAACGATATTTATATACAAGTCATTTATCACCCTTCTTTCGCTATAAAAAAATAGGCCAACATAAATGAAAAAAAAAAAAGAAGAATAGATACATTTTTATGCAAGGATCGGTGTAGAGTTTTTTACAGCACTCAACGGTAATAATTATGATATTAAAAAAAAAAAAAAAACAATTTCCTTAAAAATAATTTTAGAATAACTAAAACCATCCAAAATTATAATTCCAAGTCATGCCCGCCTGTAGGGCAGGCTTTGAATTTTTAATCATATATAATTGGCTATATTTTATTGTATTTAATATAACAAACTTAAAACATAATTTTAAGTTAACTAAAACCTTCCAAATTATCGTTACAAGTCATGCCCGCCCATTGGGCGGGCTTTGAAGTCTAGTATATATATATATATATATATATATATATATATATATATATATATATATATATATATATATATATATATATATATATATATATATATATATATATATATACATTGTTATACAATTAAATATTACATACACTTTGGAGAATAGAAATATATATACTAGCATAAACTTGTGTAGTAAAATGTGGTACTCAAAAGAATGACAAATCAAATTCACGATAGGTGTAGACAATAAAACATGACGGGATATATATATATGTTAACATTTGCATTGTTATCTTTAAAACAAAATTAAATAAAAATGAACGTCACTAATAATATACCAATTTAACTTGAATAAGTTCGTCGAAACATAAACTTCTAAGCTAATATTGCGTAAAAATAAACCATATTGAATGAGTGACGAAATTAGCCAGATTACTAAAAGTTAACGTTATATATTCAAATTCTCACATCACATAGGTAATAAACGTTAAGACTTACTTTTAAAATCTACATAGGCGAACCTAACGAACAACAAAAATATTTATATATGTCACAACTAGACTTAATTCATTCGTACCTTAGGTCATTTGATATTCCCAACCCCTTATTTCCGTACCTTTAGGACAATTATAGAGTTACACCTCGCCGTTCCTTAGGAGATACCTTAGCAACCACACTTGCCGCCATACAAGTGACAACAACATAGATGTACTAAAACATTGAAATTAAAATGTGGAAGGAATTGAAATTAATATTTGAAACTAAGACATGGTTATTTAATCTAGTTTGCGTGTTGGTGCCGTGCACTCCTTAATTTCACAGCTTTCACTGTTCAGACCATTAAAGGTGAGTTCATAGCCCCTACTTTTATTTGTTTTATGACTGTTTTGGGGGAGAATACATGCTTGTTTTAAACTAAAATCAAATGACTGTTTAATTGGTATATGAAATCTAGAATTGATTGTTCTACTTGAAATGTGAATGGCGTTATATGCTAGACTGTTTACTTGAATGCCTATTTGGATACATGATTTATACATAGACCAGGGGTACTGGTCAGGTATGTATAGGAATGATTTACTTGAATGCTTTATTTGGATACATGATTTATACATAGACCAGGGGTACTGGTCAGGTGTGTATAAGAGTGGTTTACTTGAATGCTTTATATGTATACTTGACATGTTCCTAGATCAGGCGTACTGAACAGTACCGGGCGTACAAGGTACAATGACCGGGCGAAACGGTTTCATTTCCAGGCGTACTGGTCATGGCGAGCGTACCGAACTTTAATACTGAACTTTATGATATTCTGGGTAATATAATATGTTTTATTCAAACCTATGGACTCACCAACCTAGTGTTGACCATTTTTAGCATGTATTTTCAGGTGTGAGGTAATTATTTAGTGGTGACGACTTTTGGCAGGGCATGGCATGGTCATAGAAGACTCTGATAATATGATGCGTGGTTTTGCGACCTTACAACAGGTTTTACCTCTCGAGGGATCTCAAGAGGCTTGCAATCCCCACCAGGCAGTGTACCTGACCGATGTAGAATAGTGTAGTGGCAAGTACCGGGGGATTGATCGTTCTCTAGGGGAATAGTTTCGTTAGGATTGAAAACTACTCTAATAGGTCTAAGGGTGAGGGAAGATTCTTTTTGTAATTTTTTTATATTTTATGAAAGCAAGTAAAATCTCGGGTTTGAAGGAGTGGGCGGAATTAGTTGCTTAGTCAACTAACCCAAATAACTACAGATGCAAATAAAATAAAATAACTGAAAATGAAAAGGTTGTGAAACTTATATGGAGAGAAATGTGTTTACTTAGATTTCCTTACTCCCTAACTATCTTTTACCGGTTGATTAGTGTGTATTAATTGCGTGGATGACGGGTGTATTCCTTAATACCAATCGTGGGGTGGCGTACGTACTTCCCAAACTCTATAAGCTCCTACTTCACTCCTATGTCGAGCCGGCTAAGAAGCTCCTAACATGGGATCACTAGAATTCGCTCATGCATTAAATAAAACCATAAAAACCTTAGTACGCATTGGTTCATGTTTCTTAAGACGTTCAAGCAAATTACCGTATAGGAGGTTAGCCAGTTTTCTTAAGCCTAACATCGATAAACAATCATCCAATACAATTAATAACACACTAATAACCGATAATCAATAGTTAGGTTTCATTAGATCTAAGCAAACACAAGATAAATCTAGCCTAGCATGTTAATTAAAAGACAAGAACAAGATATAATCAAACAACACATAGACATATTGAATGATTAAGTGATTACTTATCTTCAATTAAACATGGGAGATCCAAGGGTATAAAACCCTTAAAAATGGCAGAAAATTCGTCTTAGGGTTTCTCCTCACAAAGTTGCACACTAATGACTAAAAATTATGAAAGTATATATAGGAAAACAGATCTGACGGCGTCACGTTATAGATCTTGACGCCGTCACCTCGCCGCGTTTAGGGTTTCTTGATGGCCTTCTTGACGCCGTCCCCCTTTAATCCTCCAAAATCCGCTCTGGCGCGTCAAGGGTTGACGCCGTCAGAATTGTGCTTGACGCCGTCTCTCTTTAACTTAAACCGTGACGACCTTGATCACCTTAAAGGGTGACGCCGTCAGATTTCCATTGTAAAACTCTCTGGCGCGTCACGTGTATTTTGTCATATCCACCTCTTTTGCCAAGCCGTGACGCCGTCAGGAGCAATCCTTGACGCCGTCACGTGTACTTTTCCAGCAGCTTTGGAGACTTTGTCGTTTTCTTCACTTTTATGCTCCAAAAATGTCCAAAATGCTTCCTTTTCCAGATTTCTTCTCCAAAGTACCTAAAATGACAAAAGGAACGATTTAGGGCAATATTTGATCAAATAAATACGATTTAGGGCTTAAATGACCCCCTAAAAGTGGTACACTTTTCGCTTCATCAAATACCCTTACACTTGAGATTTGCTTGTCCTCAAGCAAATGCGCTTTTATTCTAATCAAAATACAAGTTAGGGGTCATTTAACGCTAATATAAAAGTAATTACAACAAATAGTCGTTCCACTTTAATCATAATAAGCACGGAGATTATAGATTAGCACCTCACAAGTAGTGTTTAGATACTCACATCTCTCAGGTGTCATAAAAGTATATCTCATAAATGAAAATGGATAATATCTCTCACTACCTGTCATAGCAAATAGATTACCATAGGATTGGGAAAGGATCAAAAACCTCCTCCACTAGGCGTAAGCACCTAAGATAAACTATCAAAGAGGGCTTTTAAACGGGTTATAACGTTAGGTGTAGGGATATGATAAACACGGATTTGTTGGATAAAGGATATTTTACTGGTGGCGAGTTAAAGATCTTGATTAATTACATGTACAATATGGCGTTGCTAAGCCAAGACTAGACTCGACTTAAGCTAAAAACAAAATAACAAAAACATAAAATAAACATAAAATGAAACGGGATGGTAGTCCGTATGTTTTTTCTACTTTTCTTTTTCTCATTTTTTTGTATTTTTCTTGATTTTTTTCGATTTTTTTTTTTCATACACTCTTGCCCTACCATCCAAAATAATACATCATAGGAGCCTCGGTTCTCCCCTTACACTTAAACTTTTACATAACTTTACAAATAACTATTCTAATGACTCGAATTAAGATAATCGAAAAACTTGGAGTACTTTTAAAATATTTAGCACGTACGGGGGTAATAATGTTGTTCTTCCCCATTACTCCATTACATTAGTACTTTACCCATGAGTCCCAATCGTCCCAAAACAATATGTACAAGGATATGACTCGACTTAGCAACCATGTAATCAATTAGATAATTAACTTGGGGTTTAAACAAATGTTGTCACAATAATGCACTAAAGATGAGTGCATACAAGGTAGGCTAAGGCGATTTGGGTGTACATTTAAGTGGGGTGTAACAAATTCTTCCTTTAAGTAAAATGATTAAAGTTAGAAACGAGAAGATAGGCTCTGAAGGGTGTACTAGGGGTATCGTGTACTAAAAATGAGTACAACGCAAAGGGTGTGGGAGAATTACTTGACCAATGTAGCCAATGTAATTATAACAAAAACACAGGTGTAAAACAATGGGTTAATCCTAATGCCTCTTATCATGTAGTAAATCTAACTACACGAATGTAGTCTCACTTGTGGCCTCGGAATGGTCCTAACGCAAGTTCTAGAATCTAAGTGCTACCGGTACACACATCATAGCATAAATGCTTTTCCTACCAATTCTAGGGGCGAACCTCACATATTTGGGGGTGGAAAATTTTTTAGTGGTACGGTTTTTGTGCTAGTCATATAACTCCTATCCGTGAGACGCTCATTAAGATCAAAGTTTCACTCCTATATGTTGTAAAAAATTTTAAATTTGGCACTAAAATTGCCCTAACAAGTATTTATCTCAGTTTTATTACACATCTACCATTAAACAAACAAAAATCAAGCGTAATAGCATTCTCTAAGGTATCGTACTTTTACCCCCCCTTACACTTAAGATGAACATGGACAATGTTCAAATAACAAGATGTAAAAGTAAATAAGGTAAAAGAATGAAATCAAATACTCCCCTGATTCGTTTGGTGGATAAAGAGGTAACATGGTTAGATCTTCTTCCAATAGAATGTAGAAGCTCCAAGACTAAAGCATCGCCAAAAGCCTGATTCCACATACATCTCCTTGTCCAAAATAACCTGTTAAACCTGAGAAAACAAACACGAAAACCTGCATAACATCGGCGGGATAAATCTATATAAGGATATAATGCTTGTGGAATGATTATTTTGCAGATTCCTGGAGTTTATAAGTTAGAGATTTAATAAAAACTTTTTATGAAAACAAAACTTTCAAAAATTTCAGAAAATTAAAACCTGACGCCGTCAGGTTGTAAAGCCTGACGCCGTCAGAAATGATCTGACATAATTCTCATGTTAAGTTTCTGGAAAATTTCTGGAAAAACCTATACCTTACTTCCTGGAATTCCTGCAAAACATCATTATGACTCGATACAAGCATTTGACTCAAACAATTACTAATATGTATGTTAATTTAATATTGTTATGATTCATGTTCATTTGTTCTTGTAAACAAATTTGGATTTCCCTTACACTTATCTTTTGCAAAATACCTTTATATGTAGTTAAGACGAAGTTAAAAACAAGATAAAGCATTTTCACAATTTAGTTTCGAACATGAATCAATAATAATAACAATTAAACATACATACGGAAGCAAATAAAATCAAACAAATAAATAAATAAACACACAAAGCAAATAAAGCTTGGGTTGCCTCCCAAGAAGCGCTTTTCTTTATTAACGAGTCTTGTAGCTAGACTCAAAGTCACGTACATTACGTGATTCCATCATTGGTCACGGTTCCTAGGCCATTCTCATTTCCGGTTTTATATTCCGGTCCTAATTTCAAACAATCCTTGTAGAAACCGGATATCCTTTCCGTAACATAGTCTACTCCTTTATTTCTATCCTCATCATTCCTATAGTAGACCGCTTGCTTAAGCTCCTTCTCAACATTTGACAAGTGTTGGAATTGCTCTATCTTATATGGCATTTGGTAGTTTACCTCATCGGTCTCATCCTTAAATCTAACTATCCCTAAGGAAGGTTCATAAGTCATTCTAGAGACCTCAACAAATGGTTTTCCAAAAACTACTTGAGTTAAGCATGCATCGACTATTGGGCGGATATCTTCTACAATTACAAATTCGGTGACATAGGTGAAGTTTCCTACATAAACTGGTAATCCCTTAACTCTTCCCGTGAAGTTACTCATCCAACCCTTATCAGGGAGCATCCTATACCCAAGTTGGTTTTTCATTATCAAGTTGTAGTGGGCTCTAGTCATGATGTTTATGGGCGATCTAAGGTCGATGTAAGCTTTCCACACATGCAAATGTCCGATGTTGCATGGTATGTTGAGATTAGAAGGGTCGCCTATTTTTATAATTGGTCTACCTAGGAAGTATGGTGTCTCGGGGTCATCGAATAAGTTTGTATGATATGCGCGCTCTTCCTTAGTGGGTAGCCTATTGAAGTAGTCCTCATCATCATCTACTTCTTCAATCTCACTTTTCCTAACTTCCTTATCAACCTCGACTTTCTTAACCTCATCCTCAGGTTCACTATTATCCTCATTCCTATCAATTGGTTTAATAGTGACAATGTTGACGAAGTGGACATGTTTGGATGAAGAGGGGTCTTTTACTTGGGGTCCGCTATTTGTGTTCCTAGCGTCCTTATGTGGAGGTGATAGCACTTGGTTATTGAGGGCTTTCAATAATTTGTCAATTTTATTGGTCATCTCCGTTTGTTGTTGATTGAATTCAGATTCGAATCTAGCTATCCGAGCTTCTTGAGATGCCATAAATTTGGACATCAATCCTTCAAGATTATTGGTACTACCATAATTGTTGGAAGGATTGTTATTGAAAGTACGGTTTGGGGATGAACCGCTTGATTGAAAACGATTAGGTGGGTTGGAAGAATTGGTTTGTTGTGCGTTTTGGTTTTGTTTCCACCTAAGGTTTGGGTGATTTTTCCATGAGGGGTTGTATGAATCACCGTAGGGGTTTGGCTCGGGTTTGAAAGTGTACCACTTGTCTCCCGCTCCGTCGGTACGCGAGGATGCGTAGTCCGCAAAAGCTTGTTCGGGGAGTTCCACGCAATCACGAGTGTCGTGGGGACCACTGCATAATTCACATGAAGAAGTGATTTTGTTCACTTGGCTTGAAGGTTTAGGAGCCTCGTAGGATTTCATAAGAAATTTGACTTGGCCTTCAAGTTCTATGATCCTACGGTCGGAAGTGCTTGAATTGTTCGAAGGCAAAGATATTGCCTTGACCGTTTTAGTCAAATCACGGGGATCACTCCAACTTTCGTTGTCATAAAGAGCAAGATCTTCCAGGAGAGCCCATGATTGTTCCGCACTTAGATCACGTAGCTTACCACCGGCCGATTGGTCAATGGTTTGCCTCGTGGAGAGATTGATATGGTCATAGAAGATTTGGACTTGGAGCCAAAGTTCTATGCCATGGTGAGGGACTTTTTGGAGTAAGTCCTTGAATCGAGTCCATGCCTCGTAGAGGGTTTCGCCTTGACGTTGTTGGAACATCAAGATATCATTCCTTAGCTTGGTAGTTCTTCCTGGTGGGAAAAACTGAGCAAGGAAACGAGTGGTGAGATCATCCCAAGAGGTGATGGATCCTGCGGGTAGACGCTCTAGCCATTGACTAGCTTGGTCCCGCAGAGAGAATTGAAAGAGACGTAGTCGGGTCGTCTCTCGAGTGGCAACATCAAGGTCTATGGAATCTACAATTTTGAGGAAATCCTTGAGATGTTGATTAGGATCTTCGGAACGAAGTCCATGGAATGCGCATCCGCTTTGCACCAACCGGATGGTGTCGGATCGCAAGGGAGTGACATTGGCTCCTTGAGTGAGCTCAATGGTGTTTCGATAGCCATGGTGGCTAGGACGGGAGTAGTCTCCTAAGGTACGGGCTCTAGGAGGTGGGTGTTGTTGTGGTGGTGGGTTGTTGGGATCGAGGATATTACCACCTTCCATGATGTCGGATGGTAATGGTTACGAATAAAGAAACGAAGAAAAAAGATAGACTAAAGAAAACCTAGAAAAATAAAATAAAAATCTCACTAGAAAGGAATCTAGTGAGTAGACCTAATAAAATAAAAATTCAACCTAAACAATAACTATTCCCCGGCAGCGGCGCCAAAAACTTGATGCGTGGTTTTGCGAGCTTACAACAGGTTTTACCTCTCGAGGGATCTCAAGAGGCTTGCAATCCCCACCAGGCAGTGTACCTGACCGATGTAGTATAGTGTAGTGGCAAGTACCGGGGGATTGATCGTTCTCTAGGGGAATAGTGTCGTTAGGATTGAAAACTACTCTAATAGGTCTAAGGGTGAGTGAAGATTCTTTTTGTAATATTTTTATATTTTATGAAAGCAAGTAAAATCTCGGGTTTGAAGGAGTGGGCGGAATTAGTTGCTTAGTCAACTAACCCAAATAACTACAGATGCAAATAAAATAAAATAACTAAAAATGAAAAGGTTGTGAAACTTATATGGAGAGAAATGTGTTTACTTAGATTTCCTTACTCCCTAACTATCTTTTACCGGTTGATTAGTGTGTATTAATTGCGTGGATAACGGGTGTATTCCTTAATACCAATCGTGGGGTGGCGTACGTACTTCCCCAACTCTATAAGCTCCTACTTCACTCCTATGTCGAGCCGGCTAAGAAGCTCCTAACATGGGATCACTAGAATTCGCTCATGCATTAAATACAACCATAAAAACCTTAGTACGCATTGGTTCATGTTTCTTAAGACGTTCAAGCAAATTACCGTATAGGAGGTTAGCCAGTTTTCTTAAGCCTAACATCGATAAACAATCATCCAATACAATTAATAACACACTAATAACCGATAATCAATAGTTAGATTTCATTAGATCTAAGCAAACACAAGATAAATCTAGCCTAGCATGTTAATTAAAAGACAAGAACAAGATATAATCAAACAACACATAGACATATTGAATGATTAAGTGATTACTTATCTTCAATTAAACATGAGAGATCCAAGGGTATAAAACCCTTAAAAATGGCAGAAAATTCGTCTTAGGGTTTCTCCTCACAAAGTTGCACACTAATGACTAAAAATTATGAAAGTATATATAGGAAAACAGATCTGACGGCGTCACGTTATAGAGCTTGACGCCGTCACCTCGCCGCGTTTAGGGTTTCTTGATGGCCTTCTTGACGCCGTCCCCCTTTAATCCTCCAAAATCCGCTCTGGCGCGTCAAGGGTTGACGCCGTTAGAATTGTGCTTGACGCCGTCTCTCTTTAACTTAAACCGTGACGACCTTGATCACCTTAAAGGGTGACGCCGTCAGATTTCCATTGTAAAACTCTCTGGCGCGTCACGTGTATTTTGTCATATCCACCTCTTTTGCCAAGCCGTGACGCCGTCAGGAGCAATCCTTGACGCCGTCGCGTGTACTTTTCCAGCAGCTTTGGAGACTTTGTCGTTTTCTTCACTTTTATGCTCCAAAAACGTCCAAAATGCTTCCTTTTCCAGATTTCTTCTCCAAAGTACCTAAAATGACAAAAGGAACGATTTAGGGCAATATTTGATCAAATAAATACGATTTAGGGCTTAAATGACCCCCTAAAAGCAGTACACTTTTCGCTTCATCATAATATTTGGGACCACTTAAAAATCTTTTACAGGCTTATATTTCCGCACTGTTTTTGAAATGTTGTAAACGAATCATTTTTGAATAAGATATCTAATTTAAACGGTTAAGTAAAACCGTTCTTTGTACCTTGTGTTGTGATTTCAATTGAGTAGCACCCAAACATGTATGCTTCCGCTAATCCAGATTTTGGGGGTGTTACAGAGAAAGTGTGATATATTAGATTAATATGAAGTGAAGGTCCAACCCTTCCCACACAAGGGAAGGGGTATTTATACTACTTAGCTTAGGTGCCCCGAGTGGGTTGTGGAGTGAGCTGACAGTGGGTAAAGACCCGACCCGCTCCACAAATACTATAATAACTAAACTATTACTAATTATCCTATGAGCTACTTAATGCTATTGAGTACTCGGGGTGACCGAGTCTTAATATGAATATTTATATTCCTAACAGATATCAAAACACCTTTCTTATTGATTACCTTTGCGAGGACGATGAGTAATCAAAAGTGTTTATGACTCCATAAAATCTTTATTATGTACACAAGATAAAAGAATCCATGTGTGGATTAGATCATGCATCTAGGAGCAGAGATCTTAAGTTAATTATAAAATCATTAATTTGATTTTGATTAGTAAGATTACTCCTAAGTACACTGAGAGCAAGTTGGAGCACAATATTTATTTTCTTAAATCTCATATGTCATTAGCATATTAGAAACAATATTTCATCTAAGCTAGACTTTAATCCTTAGCTTGGAATGAAGTTTCTCTTAAGGGATTAATAAAATAAGACATACAACCTTGTTATGTATATGTTTATTAGAATAAACATAAACGGTTATTAAGTCTAAAGACAATATGACACGTTGTTGAGGGGAGTCTCAATGATCAATCTCACTTGATGAGATTGAACACATGAATGAAACCTTAAGTTTAACTGAAGGATTCATTACGTAAGTCGTATTATGCATTGGACTATTTACATCATTTGCATGAATGCAAGTGATGCGTGGTTTTGTAACCTTACAACAGGTTTTACCTCTCGAGGGATCTCAAGAGGCTTACAACCCCACCAGGCAGTGTACCTGACCGATGTAGTATAGTGTAGTGGTAAGTACGGGGGATTGATCGTTCTCCACAGGGAATAGTGTTCGTTAGGTGTGAAAGACTACTCTAATTAGGTCTAAGGGTTGAGGAAGATTCTTTTTATGTTTTTATAATTTTTATGAAAGCAAGTAAAATCTCGGGTTTGAAGGAGTGGGCGGAATTAGTTGCTAGTCAACTAACCCAAATTACTACGAATGCAATAAAATAAAATAACAAAAATGAAAATGTGGTGAGAAACTTATGTGTAGAGAAATGTGTTTACTTAGATTTCCTTACTCCCTAACTATCTTTTACCGTTTAATTAGTGTGTATTAGTCGCGTGGATGACGGGTGTATTCCTTAATACCATTCGTGGGGTGGCGTACTTACTTCCCCAACTCTACAAGCTCCTACTTCACTCCTATGTCGAGCCGGCTAGGAAGCTCCTAACATGGGATCACTAGAATTCGCTTGTGCATTAAATACAACCATAAAAACCTTTAGTACGCATTTGGTTCATGTTTCTTAAGACGTTCAAGCAAGTTACCGAATAGGAAGTTAGCCAGTTTTCTTAAGCCTAACATAGATAAACAATCATCCAATACAACTAATAACACACTAATAACCAATAATCAATAGCTAGGTTTCATTAGATCTAAGCAAACACAAGATAAATTTAGCCTAACATGTTAATCAAAAGACAAGAATAAGATAAAATCAAACAACACATAGACATATTGAATGATTAATTGATAACTTATCTTCAATGTAACATGGAAGATCTCAAGGCAAAAAGCCTTGAAAAAGAAGCTGAATTCGTCTTAGGGTTTTCTCCCAAAATTCCACACACTAAGCTCTCCCCCTAATGACAAAAAATTAGAAAACTATATATAGATTTTTGGATCTGACGGCGTCACCTTATGGAGTGTGACGCCGTCACCTCGCCGCTTTTAGGGTTCCCGGATGACCTTCTTGACGCCGTCCCTCTTTAGCTCTTCAAAAATCCATTCTGGCTTATCAAGGCTTGACGCCGTCGAACCTTGAACGTGACGCCGTCCCCTTTTGATTTAAGCCGTGACGCCCTTGATCAAGTTAAAGCGTGACGCCGTCAGAATTCACATGCTATTTTCACTGGCTCATCATGAGTAAATTTCACGTCCAACTTTTCTTGCCAAGGCATGACGCCGTCCAGAGTAAATTCTGACGCCGTCAAGAGTAACTTTCAGCCGATTCTTGAGACTTTGTCGTTTTCTTCACTTTTATGCTCCAAAAACGTCCAAAATGCCTCCTTTTCCAGATTTCTCCTCAAAAGTACCTAAAATGACAAAAGGAACGATTTAGGGCAATATTTGATCAAATAAATACGATTTAGGGCTTAAATGACCCCTTAAAAGCGGTACACTTTTCGCTTCATCAAATACCCTTACACTTGAGATTTGCTTGTCCTCAAGCAAATGCGCTTTTATTCTAATCAAAATACAAGTTAGGGGTCATTTAATGCAAACATAAAAGTAATTACAACAAATAATCGTTCCACTCTAATCATAATAAGCACGGAGATTACAAACTAGCACCTCACAAGTAGTGTTTAGATACTCACATCTCTCAAGTGTCATCAAAATAAATCTCATAAATGAAAACGGATAATATCTCTCACTACCTGTCATAGCAAATAGATTACCATAGGCTTGGGAAAGGATCAAAAACCTCCTCCACTAGGCGTAAGCACCTAAGATAAACTATCAAAGAGGGCTTTTACATGGGTTATAACGTTAGGTGTAGGGAAAAGGAAAACACGGTTTTGTTGGATACGGGATATTTTACTGGTGGCTAGTTAAAGATCTTGATCAATTACATGTACTATACAATGTTGCTAAGCCAAGACTAGACTCGATCTTAAGCTAGAAACGAAATAACAAAATAACAAAAATATAAAACAAACATAAAATGAAACGGGATGGTAGTCCGTATGTTTTTTCTATTTTTCATTTTCTCATTTTTTTTGTGTTTTTCTTGATTTTTTTTTTTTTTTTTTTTTTTTTTTTTTTTGCATACACTTTTACCCTACCATCCAAAATAATACATCATAGGGGCATTGCATTCCCCTTACACTTGAACTTTTACATAACTTTACAAATAACTATTCTAATGACTCGAATTAAGATAATTGAAAAACTTGGAGTACTTTTAAAACATTTAGCACATATGGGGGTAATAAATGATGTTCTTCCCCATTACTCCATTACACTAGTACTTTACCCATGAGTCCCAATCGTCCCAAAACAATATGTACAAGGATATGACTCGACTTAGCAACCATGTAATCAATTAGATAATTAACTTGGGTTTAAACAAATGTTGTAACAATAATGCACTAAAAATGAGTGCATACAAGGTAGGCTTAGGCGATTTGGGTGTACATTTTAGTGGGGTGTAACAAATTCTTCCTTTAAGTAAAATGCTTAAAGGTCGAAACGAAAAGATAGGCTCTGAGGGGTGTACTAGGGGTATCGTGTACTAAAAATGAGTACAACGCAAAGGGTGTGGGAGAATTACTTGACCAATGTAGCCAAAGTAATTATAACAAAAACACAGGTGTAAAACAATGGGTTAATCCTAATGCCTCTTATCATGTAGTAAATCTAACTACACGAATGTAGTCTCACTTGTGGCCTTGGAATGGTCCTAACGCAAGTTCTAGAATCTAAGTGCTACCGGTACACACATCATAGCAAAATGCTTTTCCTACCAATTCTAGGGGCGAACCTCACATATTTGGGGGTGGAAAATTTTTTAGTGGTACGGTTTTTGTGCTAGTCATATAATTCCTATCCATGAGACGCTCATTAAGATCAAAGTTTCACTTCTATATGTTGTAAAAAAATTTAAATTTGGCACTAAAATTGCCCTAACAGGTATTTATCTCAGTTTCATTACACATCTACTATTAAACAAACAAAAATCAAGCGTAATAGCATTCTCTAATCGTACTTTTACCCTCCCTTACACTTAAGATGAACATTGTCCCCAATGTTCAAATAACAAGATGTAAAAGCATAAAAGTAAAAGAATGAAATCAAATACTCCCCTGATTCGTTCGGTGGATAATGAAATTACACGGTTAAATCTTCCTCCAAAGAGAATGTTGAAGCTCCATGACTAATGCATCGCCATAAGCTTGATTCCATAAACATCTCCTTGTCCAAAATAACCTGTTAAACCTGAGAAAACAAACACGAAAACCTACATAACATCGGCGGGAAAAATCTATATATAAGGATATAATGCTTGTGGAATGAAAATTTTGCAGATTCCTGGAGATTATAAGTTGGAGATTTAATAAAAACTTTTTTAAAAACAAAACTTTCAAAAATTTCTGAAAATTAAATCTGACGCCGTCAGGTTATAAACCCTGACGCCGTCAGAAATGACCTGACAAAAATTTTCATTTTAAGTTTCCGGAAAATTTCTGGAAAAACCTTTACCTTACTTCCTGGAATTCCTGCAAAACATCATTATGACTCGATACAAGCATTTGACTCAAACAAATACGAATATGTATGCTAATTTATTATTATTATGATTCATGTTAATTTGTGTTCTAATAAACCGATTTAGATTTCCCTTACACTTAGCTTTTGCAAAATACCTTTATATGTAGTTAAGACGAAGTTAAAAACAACATAAAGCATTTTCACAAATTACTTTTGAATATGAATCAATACTAATAAAAATTAAACACACATACGGAAACAAATAAAAACAAACAAACAAACAAATAAACACACAAAGCAAATAAATAAAATAAAGCTTGGGTTGCCTCCCAAGAAGCGCTTTTCTTTATTAACGAGTCTTGTAGCTAGACTCTAAGTCATGCTACCTAGTATCGCTTATGCTCACGTATCCGAGTGTGAGCCATCTAATTGTTGCCTCATCTTTCTTGTATTCATCATTTAGCTCCAAACATCCATGATAGTATCTCTTATTTTTCTCATGTGGATATTTGAGCCCCTTCCTCTTATCATTCTCACTTAACAAGTCGATAGGCATAATTCTATTGCAAGATTCAATGGGGTAGTTCTTAAACCTAGGATGTGCTCGGGGCATTTGATAGACAAAATCTTCATCCACATCCGAGAATGTAATTAACCCGTCCACAAGTTTTTCGTCAAGGTTGGTCAACCTTTTGAAGGGTTCTCCAAAAATGACTTGGGTTAATTTGTCATCGATAAATTCTCCTAAGTTCTCCATAACCATAAAATCCACCAAATACACAAAACTTCCTACGAACACGTGTAGTGGCTTAATCCTAGCAACAATGTTATCTCCTTGATATTCAAGCTCATCTACCATGATTTTATTATAATTAGCACGAGAGATAATGTTCATAGGCAAAGATGAGTTAAGATAAGCATAAAAATCATGATAACCAATTTTACACGGGAATTGCATGTTAAAGAGGCTATCCTTATCGATCTTAGTCCTAGGGTCAACATACTTAAAGGGATCAATTTCCTCTTTTCCCCATTCCTCGTTAACTACTTCTCCATTACCGATATCCTCATCGGAGTCTGAGTAGTAAAATGGACTAACATAGTCATTCTCATGGTCAGACTCCTCCATCTCAGAATTGTTACCAAAGTGGTGGTCGGGTGAAAAGTTGTTGTTTGCTACTATGGGGGCGGGCACGGGTAGTTGAAAATTTGCACGGCGAAAAACACGAATAACAGGGATCAAATGACCAATGTTACTCATGAGGTAAGTAGAAGGTATCACAAACAAAAGTACAAAGAAATAAGATAGACTAAAGAAAACCTAGAAAAAATAAAATAAAAATCTCACTAGAAAGGAATCTAGTGAGTAGACCTAATAGAAATAAAAATTCAACCTAAACAATAACTATTCCCCGGCAACGGCGCCAAAAACTTGATGCGTGGTTTTGTAACCTTACAACAGGTTTTACCTCTCGAGGGATCTCAAGAGGCTTACAACCCCACCAGGCAGTGTACCTGACCGATGTAGTATAGTGTAGTGGTAAGTACGGGGGATTGATCGTTCTCCACAGGGAATAGTGTTCGTTAGGTGTGAAAGACTACTCTAATTAGGTCTAAGGGTTGAGGAAGATTCTTTTTATGTTTTTATAATTTTTATGAAAGCAAGTAAAATCTCGGGTTTGAAGGAGTGGGCGGAATTAGTTGCTAGTCAACTAACCCAAATTACTACGAATGCAATAAAATAAAATAACAAAAATGAAAATGTGGTGAGAAACTTATGTGTAGAGAAATGTGTTTACTTAGATTTCCTTACTCCCTAACTATCTTTTACCGGTTAATTAGTGTGTATTAGTCGCGTGGATGACGGGTGTATTCCTTAATACCATTCGTGGGGTGGCGTACTTACTTCCCCAACTCTACAAGCTCCTACTTCACTCCTATGTCGAGCCGGCTAGGAAGCTCCTAACATGGGATCACTAGAATTCGCTTGTGCATTAAATACAACCATAAAAACCTTTAGTACGCATTTGGTTCATGTTTCTTAAGACGTTCAAGCAAGTTACCGAATAGGAAGTTAGCCAGTTTTCTTAAGCCTAACATAGATAAACAATCATCCAATACAACTAATAACACACTAATAACCAATAATCAATAGCTAGGTTTCATTAGATCTAAGCAAACACAAGATAAATTTAGCCTAACATGTTAATCAAAAGACAAGAATAAGATAAAATCAAACAACACATAGACATATTGAATGATTAATTGATAACTTATCTTCAATGTAACATGGAAGATCTCAAGGCAAAAAGCCTTGAAAAAGAAGCTGAATTCGTCTTAGGGTTTTCTCCCAAAATTCCACACACTAAGCTCTCCCCCTAATGACAAAAAATTAGAAAACTATATATAGATTTTTGGATCTGACGGCGTCACCTTATGGAGTGTGACGCCGTCACCTCGCCGCTTTTAGGGTTCCCGAATGACCTTCTTGACGCCGTCCCTCTTTAGCTCTTCAAAAATCCATTCTGGCTTATCAAGGCTTGACGCCGTCGAACCTTGAACGTGACGCCGTCCCCTTTTGATTTAAGCCGTGACGCCCTTGATCAAGTTAAAGCGTGACGCCGTCAGAATTCACATGCTATTTTCACTGGCTCATCATGAGTAAATTTCACGTCCAACTTTTCTTGCCAAGGCATGACGCCGTCCAGAGTAAATTCTGACGCCGTCAAGAGTAACTTTCAGCCGATTCTTGAGACTTTGTCGTTTTTCTTCACTTTTATGCTCCAAAAATGTCCAAAATGCCTCCTTTTCCAGATTTCTCCTCAAAAGTACCTAAAATGACAAAAGGAATGATTTAGGGCAATATTTGATCAAATAAATACGATTTAGGGCTTAAATGACCCCTTAAAAGCGGTACACTTTTTGCTTCATCAGCAAGATGAGTTGATAACAACAAATATCTAATTGAAAGTCATTAGATAATTGTTAAACGAACATTATAATGGACCTACAAAGGACCAAAGATATGTTCAAACGTTTACCGATATTTGAGGAGCTCAGTTTTGTTTGCATACATCGATGCTTATTTAACTGAGATGATGCTCAACCCTAGTCGTGGTAGGATGTCATCATGAATGATGACATTGCTGACTAGATGTGCTCGACTGAGAGCATTAATAAGTTATACATTAAAAGAATAAGAATACTTTACAGTTTGAGAAACTGTTCAGATGACTGTCTAATGTAGGTGTTTGTTGGCTTCAAACACCCTATGGAATGTATTTTTGCAATACTCGTCTTGTACTTGAATGCACTCATACAAAGGACAATCAACATTCAAACCTTTCATTAGTTTTGAAACAAGTATTCTCAAAGTTTATTCAGATGACTACTTGTTGTCTTGTACAACATGATTCGATCATGGTGGGAACATCGGATTCTGACCTATGAGTAGTCTTATGCATATCTGTTTTTAGTACTTGGATAATGAAACTGTAACAGTCGTATTATATAATGAATTGATATACCTGGTATGATCGCCTTCATTTATACTACTGTGTTCTATATTTGCATGTTTAATCCATGAATAATTTATTTATTCTAAAATTGTCCATTACCAGTTGACAATACGGGAGTATCATCGAATTAAGGAAAATGTGAGCGTGTTGGTGATATTTATTAAGAATAGATATTAATTGATGATTCCATCAAACTCACATGTTGTTCATTGTGATGAACATTGGACTGACCCAACCTACGAGTATTCGTTGCATGGATCATCGTCAATAGTGAATCTCGCAAGTGGTTATGTCTCTTATATATCCTTAGACTTGAGATGCAAGTAGGTCTTGCATGCGTGGAATTTCATTCCTTGATATGGTTAAACGATGTCCTGAATAAGGTAGTTATAAAAACCATCTTCAGGGGTGATATGAAACACATGAATGACACGTGCAGTCAAAATAGGATTTGTTCCTCCACATGTTATGGAGTTAGATACTATTGGGCCCCTCGATGAATTGGACAGATGTTTGGATGGCCGTACCCAAATGAGATTAAGATGAATCTTGATCCACTTGGTAATCTTGTTCAATATCTATATCGAGAAACATAATAGTTGAACAATTAGAATGACATTTGATCCATGTCTAATGTTCAACAAGGTATCTGCAACAAAAGGATGGATGACATATAAACCATTTAAATGAGACGTTTAAGAAACTACTCTCACATATTTCTAGGGGCATTGGCGTGTTGCTAGACGCTAACCTTTGCTTGTATAATTACTTGATTATTATGACGTTGCAAGTGGGAGCTGTTGGAGTATGCTCGTGTCATAATAACTAATTATATGGCTAGACATATGTGAGCCTATGGGGTCACACACATATACACTGAGGTACCACTTTATATATCGTGTTTATTGTATTTACGATATATAAATAACCTAACGTAACTCGGGATCATTATTGGGCTTCTAATGGCTAAGTAAAGTACTTAATCCATTGGACTTGGAAAACAAATGGCAAGCCCATTTAGCCAATATAAGGGGCCGTCCAAGGAGGAAATCAAGGGGGTTTGGTTTGATTTTTGGTCAAATATATGATCGTTATCTCCTCATTATTATCATATCAATTTACCAAATATCCTCTCCTCTTTTCTCTCTTATTTACACGGCACAAAAACAATTCCCATCAAGGGTTTTGTTTTCTTGATCTCTTACTTTGAATCTTGTTCATTCAAGGTGATTCCAAGGTTACGGGGTAAAGGACTAGCATCCAAGAGGTATACCGTGAAGTGTAGTGTGGACTATCATAGAGGTGATCTACTTTGGTCATTTGGTTTCAAGGGTAGATTGGTGTGAAGAAGGTGTCCATTAATTCTAACGATCACGCTACAAAGGTATAATCTTGTTTGTTTTACTTTGATTGATCATATGACTCTATGGATCCATTGATAGGTGATTTATCCGCTGCGTTTGTTTATTGATAATATGTTATTTATATTCATAATCACCTATACTTTATCTGTTGATTGAACAGAATTCAGCCGACCTACAACCAATATTACATGATTAATCAGACGTATACCAAATTTTGCAGCCGCCAATATTTCAACCAAAATCTTGCTTTAGAGGTATAAAACCTTTAAAAAACTAATAACTTGAACATCATGAATTTGCTACCTTGACCCAAGTACAACGAGCTTATAGCCTAGCGGTACTCACGTGACCCTTTAGTATACTAAGGCTATTGTGCTAATTATCTTTGCTTATCAGGTAGATTATTCAGTTGGTTAGGGATTAATGGAGTAATTAAGTTATTTAACTATAGAAACATTAAGTTTAGTTAGTGACCTTATTTAGTCTTTACATATATAAGTAGAGTGTATACCCGGATTAGGAAATTAGTCAAATTAAAAGACTACCATATAAGTAACATTATACGGGAGGTGTTTGCTTCGACTTAAATACACTGTTTATGGCTTATTTGGAAACTGAGACTGAACAAGGACATGACAATATCTGATTACACCTTTATTCTGCATATGTCAAGAAAACCTTTCGATGAGCAGGAAGGTGGAAAAACTTAAACACTGGTACAGCATAGAACCTATTCCAAAACTAGTCATATACAGAATGTGTGAAAGACATACTCTGGATGATAATGCTAATTGATATTTGAGTAGTGAGGCATGAAATGCCAAAATGGCCACAATATCACTTAACTTTACTCAGCAATGAGAGCCTTCCTATGACCTTCCTTCATCAAATCCATTTTAATTGAAAGAATATATTACTAAACTAATGTCCTAAACTTCACTGTTGAGAAATAGCACCCATTATTCATTGAAGTTGGTAACTCAAAACGATTAAAAAAATGATAGAATGAAGAAATCCCTTGATTATAAACATAATATTCCCTTGTATCAATTTATAACCAAATTGAGCTACTAGCCTACTACTGATACTATTTTATTTGAAATGAGTATGTGCTTTTGCTGTGTAGGACCGAGTACTTCGAGCTTGATTGAGCTTGGTATAAACAAGAACCTCTGTATTCAATACAAGCGTTTATGCGGAAACTAAACAGCAAGTATTATAAAGAAGAAAACTCTAAAGAACAATGATCCTCTATGGATCAAACTATGAACTAAGAATTGTTTATTGAATCTTGAAAACGTTAAAGGTGTACCTAAACTCATAGACGGATATATCTTTTATACTAACAAGATGACCTAACCCTAATCCGTTCTACAAGTAAACGTGTGAAGAGATAAACAACAATCTCTTCTAAAAATAAATCTTAACAAACATTCTAAATATACGGATAACAAATAATACTATCCGCAGCAACCATACTATCGGCAGAAACAAGATAACACTGTCGGCAGCAATGAGCTTTTAGCAGGAACCAAGGCTATCGGCAGGAACCAGCTTAACACTATCGGCAGCAACAATGAAACACATATTTCCCAGAGATCCTAACAATCCTCCCCTAATCTTGAGGTTGACTAGGTTAACCTGCAAGATTCCAATGGGATAGAGCTTGTAACTTCTCAGGCTTGAGGACTGCGAATTAGCAGCAACAATTTTAAGTAACCAGAAGCAACATCCATAACTTGCAAGATTCCAGCTTCTATAGCATCCAGCAGCAACTTCAATAGTTCAGCAGGAACAAGAAATCTTCTTCAAAACATGTATACTGGTCACCATTACTTTCACTTGAACTTGGCTGCTACTATGACAATATGTACATCAAATCACTTTAAGTTTCATACTATTCTCATCACATCCAGGTGTGTTAACTCCTGTGAGAGGTGAATCATTGAAAATTAATGGATTTGATGTCTCTTTACCAATAGCCATCACTACTGGAGTAGCCAATGTTTAGGTGTATGAGACCATGGTACATTGATAACCATCTGATTTATTAGCAAATCAGCAACTATAAACGGATTTGACTTGTCTTTACCTGTAGCCGTTTGCTCAGGACTAGTCAATTCTTAGGTTACAGCAAACCTTGGTGAATTGAATACCAAATATGGATACCAAGTGTCTTTACCACAAACCATACTTTTGTGGACTAGCCAATCCTTTGGATCCCATAAGGGTTACATCCATGGTGAATTGAGAACCATTTTCAACTCTCAGGAATAAACCATGGGTGAGTTGAAGTACCCTATAGCTTTGAGCAAGCTATTACAGCTATCAACGGATTTGATTATCACACCAGAGCCGTACCCTCATGGTGAGTCAACTCTTTCTTGTCTGCAAGACATGGTGAGTTGAGTACCATTTATTGTGTAGGTGTAAACACCAACACTGTACCTGCAAGGTGTTGCTCAAAACCAACTTATTAGCACACAAAATATACACAAATTTTTTTTTTTTTTTTTTGATTGAACTAAGAAACACACCAAAAGAAAAGAAAGAAAATATACAACAACAACAAGAAGCATCCTCCCCTTAAGCTTCATCCTCCCCTTAATCTGCATTCCTCCCCTTAAGCTCAGCAACTAAGGATTTACCATCCCAATATGGACCACCAAATGTTTAAACCTTGGTCCATCAAAAGCCTTGGTCAGCAGATCAGCAACATTATCATCTGTGTGAATCTTAACCACCTGAATAAGATGCTTCTCATAAGCATCTCTTATGAAATGATGTCGAATCTCAATATGCTTTGTCCTCTGATGATAAACAGGATTCTTAACAATACACATAGTACTTTGATTATCAATAAAAATCTTAGTGTTCATGTAGTTGAACCCATAATCCAACAACTGATTTTGCATCCAAAGTACCTATCCACAGCAACTAGCAGCAGCAACATACTCTGCCTCAGTAGAGGATGTAGCCACTATAGTTTGCTTCTTGCACTGCCAAGAAACCAACCTCCTACCCAGAAACTGACAACCTCCTGTTGTAGACTTCCTATCAAAGTTAGCCCCAGCATAATCACTGTCACTATATGCTTCCAACACAAAAGGAGAATCTTTAGGATACCAAAGTCCCATCTTTGGCTGTCCTCTTAAATACTTGAAGATTCTCTTAACTGCATTTAGGTTAGAAGTCAATGGTGTAACCTGATGTCTAGCACATGCACCAACAGCAAACATGATATCAAGTCTTGAAGCTGTCAAATACATAAGTGATCCAATCATGGACCTATAAAGATGAACATTAACTGCAGCATCAGGTTCATTATTGGACTTAGGCTTTGGACGTTCAAAAGGAGTTGTAGCAACCTTCACATTTTCCATATCAAATTTCTTAAGCATGTCATAAACATACTTCTCCTGGCAAATAAAGATTCCATCTGGTTTCTGCTTAACCTGAAGACCCAAGAAGAAAGTCATTTCACCCATAGCACTCATCTCAAATTCACTCTTCATCAATTCTTCAAACTCCCTGCACCAGGCTTCATTAGTGGAACCAAAGATGATATCATCTACATAAAATTGTACCAGGATGATATCTTTGAAATTCTTTCTGATAAAAAGAGTTTTATCAATAGTCCCTCTTCTGTAACCATGTTTAAGCAAAAAGGCTGATAACCGTGCATACCAAGCCCTTGGTGCTTGATGAAGACCATAAAGTGCTTTAACCACTTTGTAAACCAAATTAGGATTCTGAGGATCCACAAATCCCTGTGGTTGAGTAACATACACCTCTTCCTCAATCCTGCCATACAAAAATGCACTCTTCACATCCATCTGATATACTACAAACCCCATAAAGGAAGCAAAAGCTAAAAACAATCGGATAGCTTCAACTCTTGCCACTGGTGCAAACACCTCATCATAATCAATCCCCTCTTCTTGTCTATGACCTTGAGCTACCAATCTAGCCTTATTTCGAACCACAATACCCCTAGCATCCCTTTTATTCTTTAGAATCCATTTAGTCCCAATAGCATGCTTTCCTGCAGGTAAAGGCACCAACATCCATACTTTCTGATTCTGAAACTGCTGCATCTCCTCTTGCATAGCCTCAACCCAATCATCATTAGCAAGAGCCTGAGCTATGCTAGTTGGTTCAACTTGAGATAAGAAACAAGCATACAGACAATGTAAGTAATCAGTATGATTGTTCCTCAACTGATCCTGTATATAACTGAGAAAAGCAGATTCTCCAAACTTGGGTTGATGTAGCTTGCTTCTTGTCTGCACAGGGGAATTTATATCTCCAAGAATCAAAGACTGAGGATGAACTGTATTGATCCTTTTGGTAGCAATTGGATTAACTTCAATGGAGGATGCCTGATTAGTTATGGAGGGGTTGAAGTCATCATCATATGAAGAAGAAGTGAAAATTCCAGTTCTAGACTGATGATGAGGATCATTCAGCTTATCTTTTGAAGAGACTGAGTTTCCAAGATCAGAAGGAATTGGAAATCTTTCAGGGGAGTTCACAACACCCAGAGTGTCCACAGATGGAGAAGACACAGGAACATCAGCAGAAACCCTAGAAGGTTCGGCAGGAACAGATCCACTTTCGGCAGCAATGGGATCAGCAGGAACATGAATACCATCAGTTGAATTCAATTGTCTTCTAACTTCAGCTTCAGCCTTTCTCAGAATCTCCTCTGTCTCTTTAGAAAATCCAGAATCAAACATCTCAGCAGCTCTTTTGGCATTAAACTCTTGTCTTTGAAGCCTAGCAAGATCTTCTGCATAACTAGAATCACCTCCAGCCATATCAAAAGAATCCTTGAGCTTTGAACCTGAAATGTTGTTAGAGGGAAAAGAAGGAACAACTATAGGTCGTTCATCACTCTCTACATCAGAATCATCATCTGAGGTACCTGCATTGTTAGTTTGAGAAACATTTGTACCAGCAGATAGATTTGATTTGAATCTATTATAACCTAAGGTGTCAGATAGATAATCCAGATTAAAGTACCACTCTGGACCAGCACCCTGCAAATTAGGTTTATCTTCAAGATATCTTAAGTTGAGAGTCTCTTCTATTATCTTAGAGGACAGATTATAAACCCTATAGGCTTTACCATGAGCAGAATATCCAACAATAAACCCTTCATCAGCCTTCCCATCAAACTTGCCTAGGTAATCACTAGTGTTCAAAATAGTGACATGACATCCAAAAGGCTTAAGGTAACTAATGTTTGGAACCTTCCCAGACAAAAGTTCATAAGGTGTTTTATTATGAGGACTAGTAATAGATACCCTATTCAACACATAACAAGCAGTGCAAACTGCTTCAGTCCAAAACATAGTAGGCATCTTAGATTCAGCTAGCATAGTCCTAGCTGCTTCTATCAGGGTCCTATTTTTCCATTCTGCAACCCCATTTTGTTGTGGAGTTCTAGCATTACTATAGTCCCTTTTTATCCCCTTAGTCCCACAGAGGTCAATAAGATTAGAGTTCTTAAACTCTGTGCCATTGTCACACCTTATAGACTTAACCTTTTTACTTAGCTGATTTTCTATTAAGGCAATAAAATCCCTAAGAACTGGATAAGTTTCATCTTTAGTACCCAAAAAGAAAGTCCATGAAAACCTGCTAAAATCATCTGTAATCACCAGGCAGTAGTTCTTATGGTCAATACTTCTGATAGAAGTAGGACCAAAAAGATCCATATGAAGAAGCTGCAAAGGCTCAGAGATGTTGCTCACAGCAGTAATAGCCTTGTATGATGCTTTGTGTTGCTTTCCTTTGTTGCAGGCAACACAATCATGCTCATTAGAAAAGATCTTCATAGGAAGCCCTTTCACCAACCCATTCTTAGCCAACTTGTTAATGGTCTTGAAATTCACATGGGCCATTCTTCTGTGCCATTTCTTAGATTCATCCACAGAAGCTTTTGCAACCAAACAAGCAAGTGATCCCTCAGGCTGAACATCACTAAGATTGAAGCTATATAGATTGTAAGTCCTAGGAACTTTAAGTTCAACCTGACTTTCATCAGGCAGCTTGAAGTCTTTGGACAACACAAAGCAATCATTCTCAGTGAAGAGAACACTGTTCTTCTTGTCACAGATTTGGGAGACAGAGAACAAATTGAAGTCTTGAAGTTCCTTCACATAAAGTACATCTTCAAAGTCCAGCTTAGCAGTCTTGATAGTTCCCTTCCCAGAAATTATTCCATCTCCTCCTCCAAATGTCACAGTACCTCCATTCAAAGGTACAAAGTCATGCAATCTATCCAAATTCCCTGTCATACTCCTGGAACACCCACTATCAACAATTCCAACATCTTTGCTTCTAAAAGGAAAATCCTGAGAGAAAGAATACATATACAACATTAGATACAAGAGAGACTCAAGCCATTGCAGACTTGAGCCTGCCTAGTGGATCAATAAGAATTAAACCCTGGAGATTGATGAGATCCACCATTGATCTTGGACCCCATTTTCATATGTTGGTTATTGATTTTCCAAGAACAACCTACTGAGGACTTAACAGCAGTTTTCCATCTTGCCCCTCCCTTATTTATGGTGTCAAAACAAACAGGTCTCAAATTATTTTGAAAGTAAGAACTAGTAGGTTTTCTGAAAGGTCTAGCCAAATTGCTTCTCCAACCAGCAGGATTGATCCTACTGGCAGGAACTGAATACACAGCAGCAACAGGCGTATCGGCAGGAATGTACTTATCAGCAGCAACAGGCTTATCGGCAGGAATGAACCTATCAGCAGCAACAGGCTTACCAGCTGGAACTGGCTTTCCAGTAGCAACTGAAGTTCTCCTTGCTTCTTGAGGAATATAAGGGGGAATATCATTCACATTTTTCCATACAAGCCTATTTTGACATGCATTCAAACCCATCTGTTTCTCATAATAGTCACAATCTTTAATGAGATGATCATAACTACGACACACAAAGCAAGATTTCTTTCTAGGGGCCTTTTTCTTAACAATAACTTTCTCATTGCACACAGATTTATTCAAACCAACACATGAAACAAAATTATCCTTAACACAATGAAAACCACAATCATAATTGTTTGAAACAGAACCACAACTAGAATTGTTTGAAAAAGAACCACAACCAGAAACATTATTGTTTTTAACACTATCAAAAGAAGTATCTTCAAATGCAGCTATCTTCGAGTGAGATTCATCATTAGCTACTTCTGAGGAGAGATCTTCTGACTTTATTGATGCTGACTTGTCACTTGATCCACATGTGGCATAGTCATCTGTCTTGATTTCTGAAGATTTGTCACTGTAAGAACAAGAGACAAATTCATTAGAGTCACAATCAAGATTAGGCAAGTCCTTTGCCTGTTTGCCATACATCATTTGTGAATCATCAAAGTCATCAAAAGGATTAGCAGGCTTAAATGTTCCAGTTATGGGTGGAGGAACATCATTCATCCCTCCCTCATTCACAAACTTTACAGGCTTTCTATAATCTACAGGTTCTGGGTTAAAAACACTATATTCATTAGGGTCATAATATTGATTTGGCCCTACCAGGTCACCGAACCCTAAACCTCTTTTAGTTTTTGATGACATAGAACTATCAATAAGCCTGTGAAGGTTTGTGGATGACTCTTTCCACTTATCAAATCTAGCCAAGGTATCATCTAGTTTAGACTTTAAATCCTGATTATCTAATACTACCTTAGCTTTTTCCCTTTCAGTATGTTTAAACTCATTGATAGCATTTTTTAAATCTCTTTCCAATACCTTTATTTTTACTTCATAAGCAGACTGTTGTTGTTGATACTAGACCTTTTGTTGTTCTAAAGTTTTAACAGCCTTTTTATGAGCCTTAAGTTGAATAAATTTATCCTTATTTTCACTTTCTTTATCATCAAATTCCTGTTTCAATTTATCATATTTAGAATCACAACCAAATGGGCAGTTATGTACCTGAGATGGATGACCCATCATTCCAAACTGACCAGCCACTTGTTTCTTTTCACCATATCCAGCTACCATCCCATAGACCTTATCTGCTCCACTTGCAAGAGACTTCTCATGTTGCTCCCAGTCCACCATCGAATCCACAGATACCAAAGCCTTGGGGTCTTCTGACTCCAACTCTTGAATTCTGAAAGCAGAATACCGTGCTTTATCATCCACCTTCTTGTCTGTACATTCCCTAGCAAAATGTCCTGTTTGAGAACATTTATAACACCTCACCTTCCTTCTATCAAACCTGGCAGGCTCCTGTCCATTAAAATTGACCCTTCTTCCTGCCTTCTTTTCAAACCTATCCAACTTCAACGATATCATAGCCACCTGCCATCTTAAGTCCATCTCTTCCATATCCAATTCATCAACCTGATTGAAATCATCATACACAATCTTCTGTTGTGGTGTACTTTCAGCAACAAATGAATGAAGCACATCCACTACAAGATTCTCAGAACTGGTTTGAGCTTTTGGTGTGACAGGTGAGTAGGAGATTGAAGATGTTGATGGTGTTGGACTGTTTCCATATGATGTTTTGTTAGCACCAGAGTTACTAACAAAAGCAGTATGGGTTGGAGTATGGGGTG